>JAQIUQ010000556.1:0-316902 GCA_030378365.1 Hybognathus amarus
ACTTTGGTTAGGTACATTTCTGCTAACGTTTATAGTTTTAGAGTAAAATATGAGAATGTTGAGTTTAGCCACTTACATCTCGCACCTTGCCCGTAAACTGAAGCGTCGAGTCGCTCTGCTGAAATTCGCGCTCAGCAGCGTCTTTGAACATAAAGCCCGCCTACTTTGATTTGATTTGTCATCTCAAATATTCTGAGCATTGACGAGCAGTGACAGACCAATGAGGCTCAGATGAGACACAACACACACACACACACACACACACCCTGTCCTCTGTTTTTGACGTGCTCTCTGCTCGCACGCTGAATCTGATAAAATAACTTAATTCTGTCGCCTACGTTAAGGGGGGCTGAAGTCGTAGGAAATTTATTTCACAAAACGATGTTGTGATGAATGCTCACGCTTTTTAAACTGGGCATACGGAGATCTTTGCCATTTCCTAGTGGGCATACGCAAATCCTTGACATTTTCTAGTGGGTATACGGCGTATACCTGCGTATCACGTAGACTACACCACTGACACACACACACACACCACACACCCCACACTCACATCACACACACTCAATTCACACACTACACACACACACACATCACACACACACACACACACCACACACCCACACTCACATCACACACACTCAATTCACACACTACACACACACACACACACACACACACACCACACTCACATCACACACACTCAATTCACACACTACACACACACACACACCACACTCACATCACACACACTCAATTCACACACTACACACACACACACACACACACACACACACACACACACACACACCACACACTCACATCACACACACTCAATTCACACACTACACACACACACACACACACACACACACACACACACTCACATCACACACACTCAATTCACACACTACACACACACACACACCACACACACTCACATTCACACACTACACACCACACACTCACATCACACACACTCACATTCACACACTACACACACACACACACACACACCCCACACTCACATCACACACACTCAATTCACACACTACACACACACACACACACACACACCACACCTCACACTCACATCACACACACTCAATTCACACACTACACACACACACACACACACACACACACCACACACTCACATCACACTCACTCAAATCACTCACTACACACCCCACACGCACGCACAGACACACACACACATACACACACACACACACACACACACTGCACTGTCAAATAGACCTATATTCAGTCTGTACAATGGTTGATATAACACAGTATCCCACCGTCACAATTGTGACCAATCACAAAACTCACTTTTCCATGAAAATTGTAAAAAATGATGATTGATTGTTTCAAAGGGATAGTAATGACACATGATTTGGATATTTTTGTGTCTGGGAAAAATGTAGGATTAAAATGGGTTAAAGAGCTCTCTTAATGTAATTCTTACTAGTGAAACTGATTTAGAGAGCTCTCTAATCGTAATTGTTTTTAGTAAGAATTTAATTAGAGAGCTCTATAATTGTAATAGCTACTAGTAGTGAATTAAATTGTAAAGCTCTCTAATCGAATTCTTATGGTAAAAATGCAATAATGATCGAGTAATGGTTGCACAATTTAAGCTAAAACGGGCTTACCATAACTTTCAATAGAGAAATTTAACAATAGACCTGCTATTCAAAATCAAATCAATTTTTGATATCAAGAATTGTTTTTTTTACTAGAAGAAATATCATTTTTGAGATCAATAATTACATTGTTACTTATAAAAATGCCAATGACTGATATCAATAATTAAATTGTCACTAGTAAAAATATATATTTTTGATATCTGAAAACGTATTTTTGTTATCAATATAATTTCAGATATCTTAAATGGCTTTCTTATGAACAATCACATTCATGATATCAGAAAAGTGAAAATTTAATCATTGACATCAAAAATGAACATTGTTAACTCAGTAGCAATTTATTTGGTTGGTTCCAAGAGAAATGAACTCTTGCACTAAATAAATGCACTATATTATATACTTAACCTGTTCATTTTGATTATTTAATGTATGTTTAAAATATCTTTCATGAAAATGACAGCAACTGTGTCAATTATATTTCAATAACAAACATAAGGTAATGCAAAGAGCTGCCTTACGTTAGTAGTAATAGGATTCACTTTATGTCAAACTGTCAATCAAAAGATGATTGATGACAGTCCCGCCCTTTCCCCGCCCTTTGCCCGCCCCTTTCCCCGCCCCTTTTGGCATAGGATGAAAGGGTTGAATATAGGACAAAGGAGATAAGAGGTGATAAAAATGAGATAAGAAGAGAGACATCTGGGTTGACGAGATAAGATCAAAAGGCATCAAATGGATTTGACAGTAAGTTTTATGACCTATTGCCCTCTTAAACGTGATAATGTCATTTTGTAACAGTTGTTTTTTAATAATAAAGATAAGATCAAAAGGCATCAAATGGATTTGACAGTAAGTTTTATGACCTATTGCCCTCTTAAACTTGATAATATAATTTGTATCAGTTGTTTTTTAATAATAAAGATAAGATCAAAAGGCATCAAATGGATTTGACAGTAAGTTTTATGACCTATTGCCCTCTTAAACGTGATAATATAATTTGTATCAGTTGTTTTTTAATAATAAAGATAAGATCAAAAGGCATCAAATGGATTTGACAGTAAGTTTTATGACCTATTGCCCTCTTAAACTTGATAATATAATTTGTATCAGTTGTTTTTTAATAATAAAGATAAGATCAAAAGGCATCAAATGGATTTGACAGTAAGTTTTATGACCTATTGCCCTCTTAAACTTGATAATATAATTTGTATCAGTTGTTTTTTAATAATAAAGATAAGATCAAAAGGCATCAAATGGATTTGACAGTAAGTTTTATGACCTATTGCCCTCTTAAACTTGATAATATAATTTGTAACAGTTGTTTTCTAATAATAAAGATAAGATCAAAAGGCATCAAATGGATTTGACAGTAAGTTTTATGACCTATTGACCGTCTAAACGTGATAATATAATTTGTAACAGTTGTTTTTTAACTGTAAAGATCAAAAGGCATCAAATGGCTTTGACAGTTAGTTTTATGACCTGTTGACCCCGTCAAGTCTTGATCATGGCTTGTTGTAACTGTGGCTTTTGAGTGTTTTGAACGTCGCCGCATCCCCTGCATGTCCCTGAGCTGCAGCTGTGAAAGTGATAAGAAAAAAGTATGAAAGTTTATCCCACGCCCATACACATCTAAACACTATATAAATGCCATCGGTGTGTTCTACAGCAACCAGAAAGAGAAACTACGTGTTACAAGACCATGGACGGTTTATCCACCCCCTCAATCCCCAGATGGGGGTCGAAGGCAGCAGATGACGGAAAGTCTACCTATGGCACCGAGAAACCTTATGGACATATCGGTATTGACAAAATTTCTCCAGTGAAATTTCTGAATGGTCTAAAGGTGAATTTATGATGTATAGTAAGCGTGTACTCGGGTACAAATTTCACAAACCAACTCGAATGGTTCACGCTCTACACCATCGAAGGCTTCGGTGAGTTTCGGGCTGGGGAAGATGCTTGCGTGGTATTTTCTGAAAAAGACTGGTCCCTTTTTTACAAATTTGTCTGGAGAGATCTGAAAGACGGTGGTGAGGAGCCTTTGTACATTGGAGAGTGGGATGGGACGACCCCGATGTCCGGGTACCGTGTGGTAGGTGACCATACTGAGAAAGATGCCTGAGGATTCTGTTTACATATTCTGCTGTAAAGACAAGTCAAAGCTCAACATCAGACGGTTTGGGGCGTTCTGCCAAATGAACATCATGATTTCTATGAACTGCAATTTTTGTTCAAGTGGTGCGATCTGGATTTGCTCAATGGTATTCTTTCAGTCATCAACCAAATGTTCCAATGGTGTGACATGCATGATGGATACAGCAAAATCAAAGCGCAGCTGTTTCACCCTGAGAGATGCTGTACCGCAACAGTACATGTGCTCTTCCGTCCGCGCCCCATTCACTACAGTCATCCGAAACCTCGACGGTCGGACCCTCCCCAAACAACGGTATTAAATTACAGCGGAAGTGATCCAACAACTGTCCGCCCCCTTTACTACAGTGATCATAAATACCAGCGACCAGACCCCTCTCAAGCACCATTTATAAACCATGGCTGAAGACAGCGCTCCAGAACTCGAATCATGTGTGCAGCTGCGGCATCTCTTTCGGCGGCGTTCTCTGATGACACCACCCTGAGTGACATCCACGGACCATCGGACCATCACATAGACTGGGCTCCGGTCAAAACTACCCAACGTCGCGTAGCCTTGGCACCATGCTTTGAAAACGATTGTGTCTCCGGGGTAACATTACCAACGCCTGCGAACCATCGGACCTCGAAAACGACTGGCTTCAAGCTAAAACTATCAAGCGCCGCTAGACTTTGGTTCCGTTCATCGAGTGCGACTTGCGGCTGTACTGAAACCTTCATCACCACCATCCAGCGAAAAACCTGAAACTCAGCAACCTGACTTACCTCACCAATGCCCGCAAACATTGGAATCGCACGACACACCTAAAATCGTACGCTGCGTGTCTCTTGCTAAAGATGATAGCTTCGACGCCACAGACAGATGTTTCAGTGAGCGTTGGATTGAGGATCATAAAAGCCGCGACTGTGGTTTTGCTGCAACATCTCATCGCCGACAAGCTAAAGGCCGATTGCGAGGGCTGTGCCATTGATCATCCTCAGCCAGCTACAACATTCCTGCCTGTTTGACCCTCCCAACTACTACTTCGACACAAACTTTGACGAACTTTCAGGCAAGCTGTTCAAACCCTGTTTTCATTCCATCATCACTACTCTCCTAGAACGCTGTGGGTTAAAATCTCGAACCCAGCCGTATTCAAGGAGACAGTCGGGAGTATTCTGCACGAATTAAAAGACGAACCATTCATCGCTGCTAAGCTAGAAGAAATCAGAGTGAGACTTCTGGACAAGCCCTGCAAGGAAATCATCTGCGACGTCGTCGAATCTTTGGCAAGGTCTTCCGATCGTCGAATGGAGAGTGAGCAAGCCGGTTCCAACATGGGTGCAGCCTGTAGCCTAAAGTCCTGTATGGAATTCATGTTTAAAGACCATTACAGAATCCAGATGACCAATCTAATGAACAAGATGATTATGGACGCATCTGCCACCTCGATACTCCGTGTTACGACACGGTGCGTGAGGCAAATCTCAAGAAAAATATGGTTCTTATAAGAGGACTGTCTAATTCATGGGATGATTTGACGGACAAATGTGTTAACGGTAACAAACCACCCTGTGATTTGATAAAAGAGGTTCTAGATATGTTCTGCGAACCACAACGCCCGCTAGCGATCACCGATATGTTGTGTACTTGTACTTATGTGGCTGATGTCTGTACCGAATTGGTGAAGAAATCAAAAGAATATGACTCAGATGATGATGATGATGTGATCAAAATTGCAGATGCTATTGAAAACATTGACAAAATTGTTGTCATTTATGTTAATTACATCCTAAGATCGTGACATGACGGCCTGCCTCGGTTTTTCTTTTCTGTGGTTAGATTACCAATGATATCCTAATTACTACCCATTTTCCTGTTGTTGTTTTTTACTTAGATTTTTGTACTAACATCATTATATTCACTTGACTTAGAATTTAGTTTTGTAACAAATCATTATATCCATGTTTACTGTCTTCTATTATATCCAATGTGACTTAGTATCTGATTTATACTATGCTTGTTTACTATCTTCTATTATATCCATGTGACTCACTATCTGATTTATACTATGCTTGTTTATTATCTGAATTATACTATGCTTGTTTACTATCTTCTATTATTTCCTGCAACAATTTTTTAATAAAAGATTGATTAAAACCGCTTGTACGTATCATTCCTTTGCGACTGTCGAAACGGTAGCATGTCGGAGCTTATGAAAAAGGCTTATTATACACCCTCCAACCCTGGCTCTTTAGGGGGTAAAAAACGATTAAAAGATGCCGTCTTTAAAGATAGCGGGGTTTGCTGTCAAGCGATAAACAGGTTTCAGAATGGCTGGCTGGTGAGGACGCTTACACATTACACAAAACAGCCCCTATAAAATACAAACGAAATAGAGTGATGGTGTACGGGATCGATAATCAGTTCCAGGCCGATCTAGTCGACATGATCGCCTATGCCAATGATAATGATGGTAATAAATATCTGCTGACGTGCATAGATAATATGTCAGCAAGTACGCTTGGGCTCGCGTTCTGAAGAATAAGAGCGGTGCTGAGGTTACTAAGAGCGTTAAGTCTATCTCGAAGAGGGTCGTGTGCCACAGAAATTGCAGACGGATCAGGGGAAGGAATTCTTTAACAAGCAATTTCAAGATGTAATGAAAAAGCACAACATTAATCATTTCGCTACCGCTGATCCGATTTGAAAGCTAGTGTCCGTGTAACGGTTTAATAGGACGCTAAAGGGTCGTATGTGGAGATTTTTAACAGCTACCAATTCCCGACGATACATGAGATGTTTTACAAGACATTATGCAGGGGTACAGACACCAGTTATCACAGGAGTATCAGAATGAGACCTGTGGACGTCGACAAAGTAAACGAAGGTCAAGTGTTTTCAAAACTTGTACGGTGATACAAAGAAGACAGCGAGGCCCGTATTTAAATTCAAGGTTGGTGACATCGTCAGGATTTCTAAAGTGCGAGGCCCGTTCGCCAAAGGTTATGAGCAGAACTACACGGAAGAATTTTTCACTATATCCTCACGTGTTCCACGTCAACCCCCGTCTACAGACTCACAGATTATGATGGAGAAGTCATCCAGGGGTTTTTATGAAAAAGAGCTGCAGAAAATGATCGTGAGCAAGAAAGCAAATCCTTTAAGGTGGAAAAGATTTTAGGTCAGAAAAAACAAGGAAGTGGACACTTCTTTTTAGTTAAATGGTTAGGATGGCCTTCCAAATTTAACAGTTATATAGATAAAAAAACTCTGATGGACTTGCAATCTCCTTAAAACGTGTGGTCATTTGGTGGATGAGATCATACAAGTGGAGGAACGTCATGGATGATCACGGGTTCTACGTTACGTTGCGTGCAACGCATCATTGTCGGTATACCCCTTGAAATCGCATATCCAGCTATACAACCAGGTTAGCAAAAGCTATCAACTTGAAAGGACAATGGGAAGTCGGACTAACCGTAAATCGAATATCCTAGAAGTTGGTATAGCTTTAATGATGAAGATGGACATTTCATCCTCCATACGGCCCCGGAACCCACGGATAGCAATCCCCTCGAAAGACTCAGCTATTGGTTTTTCTACAATTCCGAAATTATACATAAGCGGTGGGTACTGCACGCAAACATTCGTGCGGTCCTCCGGGCTATAAATCAACTCATTACACCGGCGGCCGTATTGAATCATGATGAATTGAAAAACAAAGTGTTTCTGGCAGCGAAACCCAACGTTTCGCTCAGCTTCAAGGGGGAGACTCGCCATATTTCAGGAATGACACTAAAACCTCTTAGAAGGTTAAACTTTCCATGAAAATCCAGATTTTACCAAGGACGTCATAACATACGTCTCCTCATCAATCTGATATCAACGCAGGGTTCTACACATTGTACGTTTACACCGACATTATCCAATATCAAGTGGTTCGCGACTCTCACGTCCCCCTTTTGAGAGTGTGTACATATATCAGGTAAAGGCAGCGACACGGTCATTGCTCAGATACGACAAGCCGCATTACGCATTCGATCAGCAAGGATCACATCAGCGACATCACCATAGAGCTGAAGGGCGATCGGAAGCCACACAGTACCATTTTCTTTTGGGAAAGTTATCGCTAAACTACACTTTAAACCAAAAATGGTTTATTATAGATCTGGAGACACTGTGAGACTATGTCACCTACTACCAAAATCAGGCAGCGGTTTACCCAGGCTATGCAGGAGGAGGAGTTATGTACGCGCGGGTTGGGTGGTCTTTCAGAGGTCTGTTCAGGATGGCCGTACCTCTGTTAAAAGAGGATTTAAGCATCGCAAAAACTCACACCTTAAGTCTGGCAGCTGAAAATATAGTATCTAACGTCGATTTTCGAAACGTATTGACCCATGAATATAAAGCTCAAGAGCGGATCCGGTCTGATGGTCATGGCCCGTAAGAGAATGACTAAGCCACCGGTGTGAGGAGGCGTGGTCAATCAATAGTGAAGAAGAAGAAACAGCGACGCATCAAAAAAGCGCTCAGCTCGTCCGTAGAAATCGTAAGAAGCCTGTTAGACGAAACAAGTTGGATCAAGAGAACCGTTAAAACCATATTTTAACATGTCGTTACTGCATCAGATGTCAGGAGAATGCATCAAGTCCGAGTTGGACTTATTTACAGTCCCCTGACGCAGACGATGATTGAGAGAAAGCAGTTATTTAGAAATAACTCCATTATCGGCCATTTCCAACTCAGGCTCCGATTAAGTTTTTCATCTGGACAGGCACCGGTGATGATTACATCGTATCTCAATAACACAATGCTCTATCTACGGGGTGAATCACGCGCCCCGATGGCCAGGGAATCGCGCATCCTGCTAAGGTGGCGTTTATACAATTACCCTGCGACAACGATGTTCTCGCAAGTCGATGTGACGCTCGAGGATCGATTTAATTTCTCAAAGTTTGAATACTTATCCCTATCGCTGCATTCTGGAAAGTTTGATCAACTACGGTAAAGATACGTTGGAATCTACTTTCGCTGCGGGGTTTGTTCCATAAGGATACAGGAGGTCACTTAGACGTACATGATCCTGCGGGACTTAACGAGGGTTTGAAAAAGAGAGCTGTTTACACTGCCCAAAGTAAGGAGGTGGAGCTGCTTGCCCCCATACACAGCGATATATTCTTTCAGGGGAAACTGATGATCAATGGAATTGACATGAAGATACGCTTCATTCGAGCAAAAGATGAATTCTGTCTGATGAGATCATAACGACGTGGCTTACAAAGTAAAAATAACTGCAGCATCCCTTTTTGTCAAGAAAGTTTCTGTATCACCGTCAGTGAGACTGGCTCACGCTCAGACGCTTCTCTCGAACAACGGCCAAGTACCCCATCGATAGGGTCTGTGTCAAATCCTTCTCCATACCCCGCCGGCTCACGTGTTTCGAATCAAGAAAATCTTTTTTCAGGAAAACTGCCAAAGTCTATCGTCATAGCTATGGTCGAAGCAATGACGCATTCACCGGCTCCTACACTAAAAATCCATTTGCGTTCCGCGATTTTAATCTCGAGTTCTTCAGCGGTCTATGTTGACGGGCAGCAATATCCATTTAAGCCGCTACAACCTAATTTTGAAGATGGTTTGGCAGTACGCGAATTTTATCAGCTGGCTATGACGACAGGGCGACACCTTAAAGACCAGCCGCTCTGTATCGGCAGGAATGATTTCCTGAACGGATACACAATTTTCGCATTTAACCTCACACCTGATGAAGAGTGCGGTCAGCACGTATCTCTCATTAAGTCTGGCAATATCAGAGTCGAAGCGCGATTCAGACAGCCATTGCGAATACCGTAAATTTAATAATTTACTCCGTTTTCAACAGCATCCTTGAAGTGTCTAACCGCAGACAGGTACTGATCGACTACTACTGCAGCGAATGAACACCATACAACTCACAGCCATCATGGATAAAATTACATGCAGGGTCTCATTTCTTGGAGTTTGTACCAAGCGATAATACTGCAAAGAAACCCTGACGATCTTACCTTCGATGGCTATCATTAACACAGACCCCGCTTCGGCTACCCGGAGACATTGGATCGCCGTTTATTTACCCCAAGAGGCACCGGCTTGTTTTTTCGAGCAGCTTCGGCAACCCCCCTGACAGCCCACGCTTTCCGGCCAGCATTAATAACTTTCTATTTGCCAACGACGTTGACGTATTATATTCCGAACAGACGCGTCCAGGATTATTCATCGGACACCTGTGGGACAGCACTGCCTGTTTTTCTATATCATTTAGCCAGAGGTTACAACTATAACCAAGTGATGAAACTATACACCAATGATTACATCAAAAATGATAAAATGGTGTCCCGCTTTGTGAAGAGATTGAGACCATATGTTTATAATGATAAAATGTTATCCTGCGTTCACTGTGTGCAGGCATGTTTGACATATAAATAAAGAAAAAAGCTTAAAACCATTTATATTTTGTAGTCTTTTATTTAATTATAAGATACAATAGTTAAAATTCCAGCCATGCTCTTCGATTAATAGCTGGCGACTTAAACAATGAGTCTTCGGACACGGGTTGTGAATGTCTTTGTGCTTTTTTAGGAGGTCTTAACGCGAGGTGTGCTGGAGGTGACGGGTTTGCTCTTTAGAGAGTTAATCGTGCTGTCTGACTTGCTGATTCCAATACTGTAGAAAAAGGAATGTTTAATTCCGCAAAAGCCTGAAGAAATTCCATCCATCCTGCGAGGTCTCCGGTCATCGCGAACCTTTGGGGGGCCGTCATTTTTTAACAAATCGACCATGTGTGATCCTGTACAGCTTTACCCTTGAACACAAACTCCCCCGATTCGTTCCGACCGCTTAGATCCTTTAGCTTTCAGACATCTTTTCTAACATGTATCGACTGTTTTCACGCTTCTCAAAGGGACATTCTTCAACACTTCATCCCACCCACATTTGCCTCCGCAGGCGCCGTCTTCAGCGCTTGGCACCAGCGGACGGTTGTTCATGTTTGCAGACCCTCGCTATTGGGGTCACGAGAGTGTTAAAAACACTGTTCTCACGATCCCTTGTCTAAGCAGATGGTCAGAAACCTGTTCAGGGGTATTTGAGTGAAGCTCTGGCTTCGTATCGGATTCAAGTCGGTGAATACGTTGTAAAGTGCTTTGCTTATGGCACACTGTCCAATCGTTTTCCGCAGTCTGTTGAATGCTCTCACGAACATTTTCAGTTTTCACCTTATCCAGTTGATGTTGCCGGAACTGGAGATACATCTTCTCGCTGAATTGCTCCATCCTAACGGTTGGCCATCAAGTTTGATAGAAAATGGCAAGAGCTAGATTGAGTAAGGGAAGAAGAAACCCACCCTTCTGGTTGTAGCCAGTTTCTTGGCCGCTCATGCCAATTTTTTTTATTGGCCACAATTTTTATTTCCTTTTTTCTACCTTTTGAGTTTTTGGTGCTGTTGTCGAGTGACCGGGATTGTGCCGTAAAGGATGTTAAGTGCCAATTTCACACAGTGATAAAATGAATTCGTCGGACGCTGTACTAAAACAAGTCGCCGTTGTTTCGGAGAGGCTTTATGTAACGGTTTCAGCACTGGCAGGTGTTTACAAAGTTCCTTGCGGCACGTGACGATTTTATCACGCTCTTCTTTTTTTGGCAATGTAAACCACTTGACGGTTCGGAAAGCAATCCTGTTCTGAGACGGTACTGCTCTGGTGTTTTTGCTTATAGTCTATCATAAGGTAGCCGAAAGGTTGGTTGACCGCATCATGATAACACTCCATAAAGTATTTTGTCTTCCCCAGGGTACATTTGACGTCCTAGCAGCGCTACTTGATTGACGTCCCGAGAGATTTTGAAATAAAATCATGTAATTGGCGTTTAAGCTAATGGTTTCGGTTGGCTTACCCTGTACAAATGATTTTGCACAATATAAATAGCGCTGAGATTGCGATGATGGACGTGCGTCGTAAAGACCCTCTGCAGTTCCAGGTTGGTGCTAGCTTGCTGCATCAAATCGTCCACAATGAGAAGATTTGCTTTATGAACAGGTAGTAAATCATCATCATTCAGACTCTCGGGTATTCCTTGTATAAATTTAATGTCATAAAATTTTAGGTACATCATCGCACAAAAGGTTGCCAGCAATCATACAGCCATACAATGTTTTCAAATTTCTTTGAACTGATATTCGAACCTTTCTCCAACAAAAGTTTTACAGAATCAGACTTTCCAGAATTGGATGGCCCCACTTACAAGCACAGCTAACTGGATGTCTGAAGTCTGAATCAAAATCTGGAAACATGCAGTGACCCTCTGTGCATCATCTGATCAGTAGCCATAAGGAGAACTGTGGTGAAATCAGGGAGAAGCCTCCCGTTTATTGTACACCTACCTAAAACTTTTTAACAACTGATTTTGCTTGTAGCAGTGTGAGGGACTTCTTTATCTCTGACAATGTTGTCGGTACTAGAGCCAAGATGTATTTGTCTCTATCATGTGAACGATGACAGTAGTTGTCGACCAGAGCCGATCAGGGATACGAGACAGATGGCTTGGGAATTTTTGGCATTCAGTGTTCTATCCCCTTAGCTTTTCATGCACACTTTACCTTTTAGCCGTGAGATACGCATATCATTTTGGGGCGCTTGACACAGAAAGTCACTATAAAATCGTCGTCGATCTACAGTCCGTCACGTCAGCTCACCTAAATGAGTCACCCAGGAGGAGGCTCCCAGTCACCGTCCCTGACGCACAAATACGACGCTGTCTGTGTCAGAGTATAGCAGTCGAGCCACCCGGTCTGTCCCAGTCGATTGGTTACAATTCAGAGTGCGGGGCGTGTGCGAGTGGTAAAGGCCCCGATAAAAGCACATTTCACATCACGCGCCTCCTGCAAATATCATCTTTGGTGGGTTTATGCTGGGCGGGAGGCTTCGATCGTGTGAGATGGAATGGAGAAATAAGTCAACCTGCTTGACAGCGCCGAAAAACGAATTCTGGTGAGACTCTTCGAGGGTCACTTCACCAGAGTCGTTTCAGGCAAGTCCTGTCTCAGAGAGAAGCGCCCCATAAATTATTCAACAGTAGCTTGTTGATTGCCCTCTGTGCGGCGTTGTACCTGATGTTTTCAGGGTTGAGTTGAATCCCCTCTTTTTCAAAATATTTCCGAATGTAAGTCTCTTTCTCAGCGTCCGTGACGACGTTTGACGGGTAACCCGACGCTTGTTGTTTCAACCGCAGAAAGCGTTTTTACATATTCCGCGAACAAAGTGTCTGACCGTTGTGGAAAATGCCAAACCTCGTCTATCTTGACTACCACATAGCCCTTCTCGATGGCTTTTAAAAGTTCGATGCTAACCCAGGTCCCCGAGAGATCTTTCCTGATCAGTGTGGGTACAGCTCGTGGTCTGGTTTTGCTCGTGAGCGCAGGTTCTACATAGCGGAAACATAAGTTTTCCTTGGCACCTGTAAGGGAGGACCGGGTGCAGTAATTTGTGGGGAGGGTACACGGTCGCTTTTATAAGACCAAAGTAGTTCTCAATGGACTGAAAATTTTCGAAAATAATTTCAGGGTGTTCAATCGGATAGCTTTTCCTAGCCTGGCAAAACGGGTAAAGACTGGTAAAGTCCACATACCTTATTTTCTCATCCCCGGTCACTTTGTGATAGAGTTTATAGGCATTCGTTCGAACCGCCGCATAGGGCGTTCTCGTGGATCCAATCTCTCTGGGCGGAATAATCACTCATAAATTCTATCACAGAGGGGTCGGTCTTTTTCATTTTGTTCCATTCGCATTCCCAAAGGACTTCGATTTGCAAGCCGTACGCGTTCCGCAGAATTTCAACCTTATCGTCAAACTGGCTCCTGAGAACCCCATAGGGTACTCCTGACAAGGGGTGCGTCTCATGGGGTTCAAAGCGACAGCAGTGTCCATGGAAGATGCACCCCGCGGATTCTAAACCATGGCTGACACCGTCTTGCTCGTAGTAGCCGTCTAAAGATACTTACCGATCGAAACTTCTCCGCGGTTGGCGGCATGTTGAATGTCCACGTTTCGAGTCTTTTTCAGAAATTCGAGCCATTCAATTGAGCCCGAGGAGAAGCACTTATTTTGACGGACGTACGCTTTGTTATGCGTGAGGGCGAGCGTGTTTCTGGCGAGATAATGTGTTTTGAAGACCCCCATCGAGCAACTGGCTCAGCGTCGTGAACCCGAAAGGGTCAAGTCCGGTGGATTGTATAAATGCTTCGCGGTATTTCATGCAACCTTCGCGTAGTAGGACAACGTCGTTAACACCGTATGCATACAACTCTTTCTTAAAGTCAAACTCCTTGCCCTCAACTGTGCGGTACCACGCATCAAACTTTTCTCTGCCTTTATCCGACATGTTATCGTAATCGTACAACTTTTTGTCGGGTACGGTCCGACATAGTTCTCATTTTCCAACCTGTTGAAAAGATGGGGGAAGTAGCCTTTTTCAGTCGTCGTTAAGTCTAACGCCGAGGGCATTTTGGAAAGTGCCATTGGTAGGAAACTGTAACTATCGAGGTATCTTTGCGCAAACGGGGCGTCGTACATGAAAATTAATTTACACCCCTGCATTATGACATCAAGTGTAATCCCGGCTTTGCAAAAGTGCTCCAGAATTAGAAACGAGTCAAATCGCGATGCGTAGTGCGCGATGAAACAGTAGTCTTTATATCGTGGTTTTCTGAAGTGCTTGATTAGCTTGGCGATGCAGTCAGTACCCTCAGCCGTAAATTTCACCCCTTTGAATGTGATGGCGCAGACAAAATTAGCCACATGCCTACCATTCTCGTAACGTGTTTCGAAATCGTAGAAGATGTATTTCTCACACGGCTCCTTAGGAGCTAGGGGCTGTATGAAACATTGGTGGTCCCCACCACCCGTTAGAATTTCATGACAATGCACGCATTTGTCAGGGGCACATTCGTGTTTGGTTTTCTTGACGCCGGGTTTAGCATTGTAACGCCTGTTGCATAACTTGCAGATTTTAATAGTATCACAAGAGCAGTATTCCTGACCGGGAGGTGTTTTTTTATGCATTTCGTAACAGTAGCTGGATTTACAGAAACGCAAACAGTCGGGGCAGTGTATGATTCTTTTAGGGAACCTGTAACAATCAGCGTCGAGACAGACATTGCATGCGTGCTTACATTGATGGTTTCTGACATTTGTGTAACTTTTATAACAAAACTTGCATACATACTGTGAGCCGATGAAAGTGTTCAAATTCAGGATCATGTAATAATGCTCATTATGGAGGTAGAGGAACACTGTTTTTGGATGGGGTTCATCGTCATTTTTGTACGTTTCTAACGTCATGGCATTAGATCTGTGAAATACAACAATTTTAATGCCTAGCGTTCGTTCAAACGAAGCGATGTCGCTAAAAGCAATTGGATCTTCGATTGTGAAGCCTGCATTGTTTTGGATCTCTGTAGCCAGTTTTTCTAACTCGATCTCGGGGAGTTGGGGGTTAAGAAACGCGCGAGGCAAATAGAGAAACATAAATTATTTGAAAAGTTTTGGGGAAAAATAAACTCATCTTTTTTCTTTTGATCACCTCATCAACGGCCAGATCTTTAAGTTTACGTCGACCACCGCCTCGTCTATTCATCACGACGGATGTTTCAATCTCAACCGATTCATCTGAAAATAACCAATTGTTACTTTGTAAAACTTTTTCTATCTGATCCAAAAGGGAATCCACCTCATAATTATTACCCTCAGTTAAAATGACATTGACCGGTGTTTGTAGACTGGGGGCCGAGAAGGTCATATTGATTACGGGTGCATGACCACCGATTTCTGAAGCGACGTTTACAGCCCCACTCAGCATGTCGTGTAAGTAGGTGTGATAAGAGGCCAAATCTGTAGAGTTAATCTCTCAGATTCATACCCCTTCGCAATGTCACACTATTGAAATGAGGTCGTGGTAAAACATGATAGCCGTTAACATACCCACCGTCGCGAATCAGCCTATCAATGTCTGTACGACTTAATCGGATTCGGTGTAGTTGGGTCAACATTACCTGCTGTCGATGTGGATGGCTGTGAGCTATCGTTATCGGGAGGCTCTGTGTTGTCGTCGGTACATGGTGGGGATTGTCTGTTTAAATCACCACCGAATTGTACATCAGGATCATTGTCAAAGCTTAACACATGATCGAACAGATTCATATCTGGATTTACGGCTAATTCAAAAAGATCCAAATTAGCGGGGTGTTGTGAAGATTGTGGATTTAACAAATACTGGTCTAAAGAATCTGGAGACATTAAAAGTTCGTCCGGCAGCATAAGTAGCATTTCAATCTCGTGGGGTGACAGCTCTGTCTCGTCAGTGTCATCCATTTTTAGATTTCAGAACAAAACATGAAATATAAAAATCACAGGTTATATAGAAAAACAATTCAATAGATAAATGAAATCATTTAATATAAAATCTTCAACGCATGCATAAATCACATAGTATATATCATTGAGTAAATGTGAGAAAATAAATCAATGGATACATCATATAGTATACGTCACTAAATATATGTAAAAATCAAAAACATGCATATATTGTCGATTATATGTAAAATCATAGAGTAGGCTATGATAGAGGATAGGTAAAGAAAATGACTGCAACCGTAAAAGTTTAATGGTGGGTACAATGATTACTCAGCTCTTCCATTACGGTTGTTGCGTATGAGATAATTGATCAAATCCATATTATCACGATGGTTTCCGGTGAACACAAGACTGATTCTATCAAAATGGTCACAGATGGCTACCTGCATAGCCTGAATACGTCTGAACATTTCATCGACTTCATTTCGAACAAAGCGATCCTGCCTATCAAATCGGCTATGGTTCTCGATCCGAACGGCCCGAACCTCACTGCGCAATGCGTCTAATCTACGCTTTATGTTTTGTATCTCACTGATTTGTGTATCCTGTTTGGTTTTTATCTCATCTAGTAAATCACGTAGCTCTATGTATTGGTTGTTTCTAAAATCCTGCTCGTCACGAAACTCTTGCAATAATGTCTCTATTGCATTAACGGACCTAGAGGTCAGAGGACTATCGCTGAGTGGTTCATCAGTTGTGCGATAAACAGCTGGCTGACCGTCGCTTGTGGCCGTCACATCAACGTGCTCGCTTGTCGAAGAACTCCGATCCAAAGTGATGCGTTTTGGGGTTTTCCACTCAGTTGTGTTGTCAGGGCTTCTGCCGGACCCAGCTGTGTTGAAAAAATATTACAAAATCTTAATGCTATGACTACATTTCAGTTTAAATAGAAATATTATGTAGATAGTCTTACCATAAAGGACTACAGTGTCCAGACTAGGCGCAGGACTGTTTGGTGGCGTTGGGGCGATAGTCGGGGTGAGACAAGCAAATTTTTTCTCTGGACTGTCCGACGGGGTAGAATGATCGGTTTCCCTAGTCCTCTTTCTGAAAGACTCGCCGCTTGGTCCGGGGGTCTGATGGTCTGTAGCCGAGTCGGTGACAACTACTTGATCGTCAGCATGCGAAGGAGTGAGGTCTTCATTCTCTTCTTGAGTAATAAAATTAATTCATTAGGTTTATCATAAACGTTATGACAAATAAAAAATCAGTGTTAGCTATTGTTTTACCATGTTTTACTGCGATGTCTGCATCAATCACTGGAGTAGCAGCTGTGAATTTAAAAAGAAAAGAGTGAATAGAAAAAAGTTAGATTTATTTAAAATGTATACAAAAAAGAGAATACAAAAAAGTTAGATTTAATTAAAATGTTATCATTAATAAAAGATCAGAAAAATAGATCAGTCCTCACATGAATCAACAGCATCACCTTCAATATTTGAACCTGTGGGTAAAAAAAGCCTGTTATGAATGAATGGAAAACAGTTTGTGAGTTGTTTTATATGATGAAAAAAAAAACATTATTTTCAACATGTTACAACATCCAGCTACAATAGGGGGCGATAATTAGCCATAACAGCATGTTACAGGATGTATTTACAACGTCCGCTACAATAGGGGGCGATAATTAGCCATAACAGCATGTTACAGGATGTATTTACAACGTCCGCTACAATAGGGGGCGATAATTAGCCATAACAGCATGTTACAGGATGTATTTACAACGTCCGCTACAATAGGGGCGATAATTAGCCATAACAGCATGTTACAGGATGTATTTACAACGTCCGCTACAATAGGGGGCGATAATTAGCCATAACAGCATGTTACAGGATGTATTTACAAACTACGGCACACAACCAAACAAGCATTAGCGGCTAAACAAGCTTTAGACAGTGGCTAAAAACAAGCTTTTCAAATCAGCTAACAATATTTAAAAGAAACCGATCTGTCTTGTGAAAACGATCTGCCTTGTGAAACGGAAACTAGTTTTTGAGAGACGATATCAAACAGATTTAAGAGCAGTTAGCAATGTAGCATGTGCGGCCGGCTACTAAAACCATCGATTCCTAACCAGGAGAGCGGGGCTGTCTTAGTAAATAGATAACAAAACAACAAGATGGACCAAAAAGCGATTTTAATGTAGACAGTAATAGCAGCGAATAAATAAATAAACAGAATTGCAGCTAAGCAGCTATGTTAGGCCATGACCGAACACTTCCTGACAATCTGTTTCATAATAAAAGTCTTTTTCATAATAAAAGTCACGGGGGTAACGACATAGTGAAAACGAACGAGATTATAGTGTTTTCTGAAAAATACATTTACAGTACAAACAGAATTTATCATAAAACAGTATAGGTAAAGACAGCGGGGTTGAAACAACGCAATAGTCACAAGACAGCGCAAGAAAGAATGATTAAAACATTTATGTGAAGCAAATTTTTCAGATGAATCAATGTCACAAAATGTTTTAAAAGAACAGTTTGTAATCTTGACAAAACATATTAAAAATTTTCTACATCTAAATCAAACGCAAGTCACAAATTGTTTAAATTGATCATTAAAAAACTATGGTAAGAAAAAGACAACGCAATATCACAAGACATTATAACTAAGAATGATTGGAACAATTAAAAGAATCTACATTGTTCCAGATTTGTAAAAAAGGTCACAAATTGTTTTAAAAGAAAAAATTGTACTCTTGACAAAACTTTAAACATGTTCTACATCTAAATCAAACAAAGTCTAATTAAAACAGTCATGGCGATTTTAGTTTTCAGCATTATAAATGTGTTTCAGCATAAATATATACTCACCGTTCTGCATTTTGATGACAGAGGAGAGAGAGAGATGATGATGATTACCCAAAAGAGCTGTAAGGATTTTTAGCAGGCGCTTCAGGCACGATCTCTATATATAGATGTTCTTATCGCATCACGGGTGAAAAACAGTGTTGTGTCCAGTAGAGGTCGCCGTTGGATCACGAATGTAAGGGTGAAATACACTTTTGTGACCAGTAGAGGTCGCTGTTGGATCACCAATGTAAGGGTGAAATACACTTTTGTGACCAGTAGAGGTAGCTGTTGGATCACGCATGTTAGTGTCTTATCTCATGACCCCGACCATGACCTGTGAGAGGCCCAGATAGAATCCCATAGGCAGTATCTCTTCTCTAACTGCTACAGTTAGACGACTGCCACACTCCCTGCGGCACAAAAATGCGTTAATTGTGCAGAGTATTCATAAAGATCCGATAGTTTATCATGAGGGAAGATAGCCATGTCTGTCTCACACACACAGAGAGAGAGGCCCATTCAGATGAGCGCTGCTCCATTATGCTTTTGAATCACGAAAGAACATTTGGATTGTTTTCATAAGGTATAAGCTGTTTGTTTTTATTCAACTCTCTAATACATTTTGTGACTCCATTTTATTTAAAACGAAATGCTTGGTTCAGCGTATGCGTAAGATTATTTTATATTCTTTTACAGAACTTTCACACTTTTTCTTATCACTTTCACAGCTGCAGCTCAGGGACATGCAGGGGATGCGGCGACGTTCAAAACACTCAAAAGCCACAGTTACAACAAGCCATGATCAAGACTTGACGGGGTCAACAGGTCATAAAACTAACTGTCAAAGCCATTTGATGCCTTTTGATCTTTACAGTTAAAAAACAACTGTTACAAATTATATTATCACGTTTAGACGGTCAATAGGTCATAAAACTTACTGTCAAATCCATTTGATGCCTTTTGATCTTATCTTTATTATTAAAAAACAACTGATACAAATTATATTATCAAGTTTAAGAGGGCAATAGGTCATAAAACTTACTGTCAAATCCATTTGATGCCTTTTGATCTTATCTTTATTATTAAAAAACAACTGATACAAATTATATTATCAAGTTTAAGAGGGCAATAGGTCATAAAACTTACTGTCAAATCCATTTGATGCCTTTTGATCTTATCTTTATTATTAAAAAACAACTGTTACAAAATGACATTATCACGTTTAAGAGGGCAATAGGTCATAAAACTTACTGTCAAATCCATTTGATGCCTTTTGATCTTATCTTTATTATTAAAAAACAACTGATACAAATTATATTATCAAGTTTAAGAGGGCAATAGGTCATAAAACTTACTGTCAAATCCATTTGATGCCTTTTGATCTTATCTTTATTATTAAAAAACAACTGTTACAAAATGACATTCTCACGTTTAAGAGGGCAATAGGTCATAAAACTTACTGTCAAATCCATTTGATGCCTTTTGATCTTATCTCGTCAACCCAGATGTCTCTCTTCTTATCTCATTTTTATCACCTCTTATCTCCTTTGTCCTATATTCAACCCTTTCATCCTATGCCAAAAGGGGCGGGGAAAGGGGCGGGAAAGGGGCGGGAAAGGGGCGGGACTGTCATCAATCATCTTTTGATTGACAGTTTGACATAAAGTGAATCCTATTACTACTTCTCGGGAACTACCGAGTTGTCTCGGGAAGTGATTCGTTCATTTTGTGTTTTCCGCGCATGCGCATTGCGCACCATATGGATTCTGAATCTGTACTGGAAATTGAAATGATTAGTTCATCTCTCCGAGTCTAAAGTTTCGGGTTCGGGGCGAGTCTGAGTCTTTCGTTCTTCCTGTTAGTCCCATAGAGCCTATGCTGTCTGTACCGGAAAGAGAAATGATTAGTTCATCTCTCAAGTTCGGGTTCTGGCGGGTCCGAGTCTTTCGTTCTTCCTGTCAGTCCATTGAGCCTATGCTGTCAGACCACCGGAAAGAGGAATGATTAGTTCATTTGAGTCTTCGGGTTTGAGTCCTTTGTTCTTTAGTCACGTGAATTGTCACCGTATTGAATAGCCTAATTCACAAACTAATTCACAAACTTTTTACAAACAAGCACGTAGATGATGTATAATATAATAGTAGTTAATTAATGTATAATATATAATAAAACACACCACAGATGCATTATATAGAAAAGAGACGGACAGGGACAATAATAAGGAATAATGGAACTTTTGTTTATAATGTTTATTGAACATATTTTGTATTTTAATGCCTATATAACACAATATACATTCAGACGCAGTCAATACGAATGTTGCATTTGATGCGAGAGTGGTCACGTGAGAAAAGAACGCGAAGGACTCAAACCCGAAGACTCAAATGAACTAATCATTTCTCATTCCGGTGCTGACAGCATAGACTCTATGGGACTGACAGGAAGAACGAAAGACTCGGACCCGGCCGAACCCGAACTCGAGAGATGAACTAATCATTTCTCATTCCGGTGCTGACAGTATAGACTCTATGGGACTGACAGGAAGAACGAAAGACTCGGACCCGGCCGAACCCGAACTCGAGAGATGAACTAATCATTTCTCATTCCGGTGCTGACAGTATAGACTCTGTGGGACTGACAGGAAGAACGAAAGACTCGGACCCGGTCGAACCCGAACTCTAGAGATGAACTAATCTTTACTCTTTCCGGTCCTGCTATATCGCACATGGCACGGCCCACAGACAGCACAGATCAGAGTTAGACACTGACGAGTCAACAGCTAACGTCTCGAGACATGAGAGGAGGAGAACAAACCTGATAAATATGAAGTTGCAAAGGAAAGAACGTCTCGGATCAGGAGGTGAGGTGAACTAACAGGGTCAGACTGCAATAGCTTGAACTTGAGACCCAGCAACTAATTAATATACAGTTATTTCAGTTGCTTAATTTGGCTTTGGCTGCATTACCCTATAGTTATTTATGTTATTTTTACAAATGTAATCAATATTTTCGTTAGTACTAGATGTTTTGGGATATTTAAAATGACATTTTAATTATATAATGATGAAATGACTGAAATGAACGAAATGACTTCGATAAAAGATTCGTTCATTTTGCTGAACGAGACTCAAAGATCCGAGTCAGTAAAATGATCCGAACTTCCCACCACTACGGGAAAACTCCCAACTCTCCCGACTGCCACTCCGCCTCTGCCTCTGGAAGCATCTCCTTTAGTAGTTTAGTCGGTATAGGGTCTAGCATACAAGTTGTTGATTTAGATTAATTAACGAGTTTGCAAAATTCTTCCTCTCCTTATAGCAGGAAATGAAACAAATCTTTCCTCAGGGAGACAACAATGCACCCCTGATGCGATACTGTATTAGACAGTTGCATAGTTATAATTTTGTCCCTGATATTATCAATCTTATACGTGAAAAAAATCATAAAGACACTTCTAGGCTTGAAGCTTTCTTTTTCGTTAGTTTAGCCACTGTTTCAAATAAATACCTAGGATTATGTTTATTTTCCTCTAATAGGGTTGAAAAATAAGCAGACCTAGCCGTTTTTAAGGCCTCTCTGTATGCAATCAAGCTCTCCTTCCATGAAATCCGGAATACCTCTAGTTTAGTTTTCTTCCAACTACTCTCCATTTTTCTGGCTGCTCTCTTAAGTGCCCGAGTGTGCTCGTTGTACCATGGCGTTGGACTATTTTCTTGAATCTTCTTTAAGCGCAACAGAGCAACTGCGTCTAAAGTGCTGGAAAAGAGAGAGTTAAAAGTTTCTGTCACAGTATCGAGTTCTTCTAAGCTATCGGGGATGCTGAGATGATGAAACTGATTAGGAAGATTATTGATAAAGCAGTCTTTAGTGGCAGAGGTTATAGGTCTAACATATTTATAACACGGAGTCGAGCTTTGCTGCTATGGCTAAGTGAAGTTTACATGAGACTAGATAGTGATCTGAGATGTCATCGATCTGCTGCAGAATTTCAACGGCATCAACATCTATCCTAGTGTTGTCAAAAATATAGATATTTCGATAAATATCGATACTGAAATATCTGGAACGGTACCAATACTAATTTCCCAAAGTATCGATACTAGCCGTGCGGTCACTTTCACTTCTCTCCAAAGGCGCGTTGCCACACGTGACGCACTCGTCTCATTCGCTCTGGTGAAATAGCAAAAGTGAAGTGAATGGAAAGATGGCGAGGGCGGCGCCTCCGTGACCGGCTTTGGTTGATTAATAAAGAACACCGTGGTTGGGCATGTCGGAGAATAGCGCAGACACGCATTAAAAAAACACACCGTGAGCAGGCATGTCGAAGAATAGCGGACACGCTACACACCCAGTAGCGGTTCTAGGCATGGCCGAGCCGGGCAGTCACCCGGGCGGCATTTCTTCATGTCACATGGGGGCGGCACGAGCAGTTAAATCTCTGTGCGCAAAGTTTTTCTATTTTTTACCATTTCGATTCAATTATTGTCAATGGTGCCCTGCTTGCTGAGAAGGTGCCGTGCGCAGAAGCGATGTCAAGGCGATCTCCTGATTAGTTCACGTATCGCGTCTTTTGCGCGCTTCGAGGTCATTATTTAAAATCCTCCGTGTTTCAAATAGGCGCACGGGAAGCGCGCTCATTATGCGCTCATGGGAAGCGCGCTCATAAACTTTTCAGTATGGGAGTGCACGTGCACCCAAACACTTGGGTGTTTTTTCTCTTCTCCGTAAATAAATCTTTTAGCAGAACTACAGCAAGCGTTTTTCTGTGGTGGAAATACATTAGCTACTAAACGTCTTTGTCGTTGTGGAGAGCGCAGCGCTCGAAGGGGTCTCGCCCTGGGTGTAATTCAAAGTAGAACCGCCACTGTACACACCGCGAGCGAACATGTCAGAGAATTGCGCAGATGCGCGCTTCACACTGTGAGCGGGCTGCAGGCACCCAAAAGATTGTTTGACTATCAATTTCCCTCACATCACTCATTTTGATGTGATGATGATTTTAGAAGTGGGAACAGGCTCCAGGGGTACCGTTTAGCAGCATATATGTTCAGCATCAGGGGTGTTTGTTGTTTGGACAGACCTGCCCCCACTGCTAAAACAAATTCTAAAGGAAACACCGTAACTCTTCTCATTTTAATTTTTCTGAAACATTAACCAAGATGGCCTAGTGTTGTTGATATGAGTCTGTGTTGTCTCGTTTTTTCACCGTTTTCTTAAAGGGCATCTATTATGCCCCTTTTTACAAGATGAAATATTGGTCTCGGGTGTCCCCAGAATGTATTTGTGAAGTTTCAGCACAAAATACCCCATAGTTAATTTTTTAAAACCATTTGAAAATATCATTTTTGGGCCTGTTTTAAAACGAGCTGTTTCGGGGGTATACCACCTTAAATGCAAATGAGCTGCATATCCCCACCCTGCCTTTGGATGAGGGTGTAACTCTAATATCGATGGCAGTCGGTACTGAGAGAGTGAGAGACGCGCTGTTTTGAATGTCATTTAGCTGTACGTTTGAATCAGAATATATAAATAGTAAGAAGAGACTACGGCAGAATAAACACAAATGAGAATGGACCAGTACGTCTCGGTATGGTTATTTGATACATTTATGTACTTATAGAGTTGTAATCGCGTCCCATTTGCAATTATAGATGTGGAACACACACACAGAAACACTCAAACAC
This sequence comes from Hybognathus amarus, assembly GCA_030378365.1. Taxonomy (NCBI): domain Eukaryota; kingdom Metazoa; phylum Chordata; class Actinopteri; order Cypriniformes; family Leuciscidae; genus Hybognathus; species Hybognathus amarus. The sequence continues at coordinate 24,715 of JAQIUQ010000556.1, forward strand.
TAACGCTGACAATTATGTATATTGTGTACACTATATTATGTACAGTGTATTATTTTAATCTTTGATAGCAGTAGGTAATAAAAATAAAACTGATCATGTTAGCTCTGGTCCAATTAAAAAAATATTAACAAATAGAACTCAGGACATTTTTGTTCATGTAAAATATATTTTTTTGATTTTTTAGTTCCTTAGACCGTAGTTCCTATAACTCTTTCAGTACCTAGTCTAGAGCAAGGACTTTTTAGTTCCCTTTCCCTAGGTCTACGTCTGATTGGTTCAACTTATAAGTCATGCTCACTGTCAACATGGAACTTGTAGCGCTCTCTGCCATACGCTGTGTTTTTGCAAAACATTACAACGAGGATTAAGACAAACATAACGCATTCAACCAGCTAATTGCTAATGCTAGCTAAATTATTCTGAAACTTACCCGTCGTTTTGTTTGCCTCCTGCGCTCTGCTCTTTTATCTTCTTCCATCATATTACTTAATATCATATTACGCTGGAGCCTTCGTCTTCTGTGTTTCTCTGTACAGAACTCAAGCATAATCTTTAAACGCTGCCGTTCGTTCTCCGTTAACAAGGTCCCGGCAAGGCAGAACAGGAACATGCAATCGCCATGCTGGTTTGTTGTTGTATGTGGCCACGCTACCATTGCTGTGCTTGCCTTAACTCTCCTACCAGTGCCTATGGCCACTTGGCCAGCTGCGAACGCAAGCAGCAAAACCGTTTTTGGGAAGAGTAGTTCTTAGAACTGTTTAGAAGTGGACAGCTCCTATAACTAAGTTCCTGTAACTACTTGGTTGGCTATTGTGTACTTACATTTACAAATCATTAAATCATGTTTAATTTTGACTTCTCTGTGCATGCTCTTTGACGTGGACCCCCATACCTGTATTATATGAATGATAGACAACAATGGTTTGACCAAAATATGTCATAATTGAAAATACTGTGGAAACAAAGACACCTACATCTTGGATGCCATTGAGGTAAGCTAAAACAAATCAAAAATTAATTTCAAAGTGAACTACTCTTACGAAAACTAAGTTTATTTAAGTGTGCTATTAGTATACTTTTTTAAACTAAAAATAAGAAAGTACACTTTCAGTCTACTTTTTATGTACTTCTCAAAAATATACTTTATGTACTTCAAAAAAATATACTTCAAATTGCACTAAAGTATACTTGACTTATACTGACAAAAAAGTCTTTGTAAAAAAGTATTTGGCCTATACTTGTTGATCGAGATATAAGTATTCTAAGTATTCTTGGCTTGTACTTGTGTTTACTATTTTGATTGAGTAGCTTATTAAATACTTTTTTAAAACATAACATACACACTTATAAACTAACATATTCAAGTTTATATAGTAACAAGCTTTCGGGTGGAATAGCTTATAGAGTAAAAATAAGCAAGGAACTGAAACTGATCTTGAACACAGCGATAATAATTACCCTTACGAAAAATATGTTTATTCAAGTGTTCTATTAGTACTTCTTTTCAACTAAAAATAAGAAAGAATACTTTTTATATACTTATATATACATCTATATACATTTTAATTTCTACAGAAAAAAAAACACTGTAAATTACATGAAAAAGTTAGTTCAGGCAAGAATTTTAAAAAGTAAGTAAATTCTATAGTAGTACTCAGTTCAATTGTGTAGAAATGAAAGCGTAAATATCAACACAACTTTTCTGATACTGGTGTTCCCATCATGCACTGGGCCTTGAATAATTAATGAGGTTGATTTTTCAGTTTTCCAGCTGTATTTACACAATTTTATCATTGCGTTTGTTGTTAGGATTAGTAACTTGCCATTTTGTGACATTTGGAGATCATTTTCTACTTATTACACATTCAAATACAAAAACGATCCATCAAATGTTACCGTCATTGTGTATTGTCTACCAAGTATTGAGGTCTCTGCATTCACACATGTACTTTCTGAAATGAAGATGTGGTGCTATACATTATATTATTGTAGTGATTACTTAGATGTTTCTAAGAAAATCATACACTTAATAGTGTTGTGTAATTCAATGTTGTATTATTCTGAGTGAACTGTATTACTAAGAAAATTTATAGAATAAAACTAGTAAACTTGTACTTTACTGAGGCCCCGCTTACACGAGAACAATTCCGGGTGAAAACGTAAAAATATTTTATCGGATGTGCCTTTCGTTTACATGGCGACGGCGTTTTGAGGCTTAAAAACGCCAAAAAGTGAAACCACCCTCCAGAGTGGAAATCTTAAAACGCTCCACCGCCGCGTTCTCGTGTAAACGGTAAAACGCAAAAGTCTGCTTGACAGTGACGGTTGTACGCAGGCGCGTGGACTTGGTGTTGTTGTAGTATGCACTCCTAGCCACCTGAAGTGCATACTACATTGAATTTCACACACTTTTGCGTCACCATTTGCTCCGGATTTCCCACACAAAATGCTCGTCTAAACGCAGAATAAAAAGTGATGGCGCAACGCCACTTTTGCGTTTTTTCTTTAGAATCGTTTCCGTGTAAACATAGCCTGAGAGTACACTAAAAGAAAACTTGCAGTATAGAACTACTAAACTAGTAGTTTACTGAGAGTGTACTTTCATAAACTAAACATTTTCTACAAGTATTAAAATAGTAAACTACTAGTATACCCATGAGTTCACTTGCAGTACAAATAATAATTATGAACTAGTTGTGCACTTAAAGTTTACTACTGGCACACTTATAGTACACTTAAACATATACTTGTATATACCAGAAGTGGGCCAATTTAGTCCCAAGCGGTATTAAAATAGTACACTTACAAGTTTACTACTAGTACATATTGACATTAGTATACGTACTATATAAAGTATACTTAAAAATATACTTGAATATTACTTAAGTATACTTCATAAAATGAACTTGAAGTATACTTCTTTTTCGTAAGGGTATCCCTTTAACAGCAGTCTGCCTCTCATCCCAAGAACAGCCTATTCATCCACCTACGTGCCTATTTTTCATTAATTCGTCCACGAAGTGCCTAATATTCCACCTAAGTGCCTACTCTTCACCATAGTCTTCCTCTCGTCCCACAAACAGCCTATTCATCCACCTAGGTGCCTATTTTGCATTAATTCATCCACAAAGTGCCTAATCGTCCACCTAAGTGTCTGCTCTTTACCATAGTCTTCCTCTTGTCCTTCTTCTACCTGTAGGATTGAAAATAATCAAAAGTCCTTGGCTTTTTCTGAAATGGACAAAGACATTTGCTTTTACTGTTTTCCACCCTCTTTCAACCAAGGATAATTTGGAATTCCTAAAGACATAGAGGTCTTAGTGTGTACATCAGGGGTCCACAAATTGTCACACCTTTGTGTGGTGGGGAAAGTTGTAATTATCTTATTGGTCAGTTTGAACGTCTCACATTTGGTTTTTAGTCACATGGTCAGGGAAAGGAAAAAAGAATATTGTAACTGTAATTGTAATTGTAACTCTCGTTTATGCTCTGGCTCTCTTCTTATTCTATGGGTCCCTTTCTTGGGCTCTTTCCCTTTATATATCTCTCTCAGGTAACATTTTACACGTATGCTAAATTGATTTGGTATTGACTTTGAAGTGCTACCTATTGCAATACAATATCGTCACACTATAGCAACGCTGTCCCACATATTAAGTTATTGTACCTGCGCTTATTTCCATCATTGGTACAAGTTGCAGTGGGTGGTAATAGACAAGAAAAGTACAGTTATCTACCATCTTGATGACAACATCTGGAGCTACGTTATTAAGCTACCTTGAGCTACTTTTCCTGTAGCTCAGACAGTAGAGCATTGGTGCTTGCAGGACTATGGTCATGGGTTTGATTCCCAGGGAAATCAAGATTTGAAAAGAATGTAAAAATTTGTATCTTGAAATGCAATGTAAGATACTTTAGAAAAATGCATAAATGCAACATGGTCATTCAACTTTGGTCATTCAGCAGTCTTGCAGCCTGAACCCTTGCAGGAAATCCACCCTTACAAACCTTCTTAGTTTTACACGATATATTGTAGAAATTAGTGTTGTCAAAATATTCGGTACTTCGGTAACAAGTCGGTACAAAAAAAAAACTCTCGGTACCACGTATCGGTGGTACCGAGTACCCAGTCAAAGTTCGCGCACGCACGTGCAAAGCGCGTGAAGTTGCATCCTCTTCATGAAAGCGCTGAGAGATGGCGACCGGCGGCGCTGCTGTGGTTACTGCACTTGTTAATAAGAAAGGAGAGAAGAGCCATGTGTGGAAACATTTCGGATTTGCGTCATTTCTGATGACGAGGGGAACATCATAGATCCTCAAAAACTAATTTGCAAAAGATGTCATCAAAAGTTTTCTCTCAAACCCATAGACAGTAAAACCTAATAAACCTAATTAACCAAACCTAATAATAAAAAACCTCAAAGACCGACACCCAGGACTGATGAAAGAGTTCAAGCAGGTACATTTCAAATTAATTTCAAGTTTAGAGCCTCTCTTTTGAGTTATATATATTTTTTTTTTATTTTAATGTCGGATTGAAATAAACAATGTTAGCCGTGTAGTAAATCATTAGCATAATGTTACGTGGTGCAGCTAACGCAAATATCAGTCCCTCCAGGATTTTGCGATGTCACGATCGCAACTATTAACGCAACTACAACAGATCCACCTGAATTCAGTGCGCCTTGCAATTTTGAAAAATCACCGCAACTTTTCTGCAACTTTGACCAATCATCGCGCCGCGGTCTCCTGCAAAGCGTCGTCATACGTCAGCAAACTCACTTGTTTTGTCCAGAAGATGCAGCAGATGTGGACTGCCAACGTCTCACATTTAGGCTACTTACAAAAATAACAGAAAAGGCCAATGTTGCCAACTTAGCGTCTTTGTCGCTATTTTTAGCGACATTGCAGACCCCCTTTAGTGATATAATAAAAGCGACTAGAGACAAATCTAGCGGCTTTTTGGACAAACCTCAGTAACCAAATGTTGCCAGCACAATCCTGCGTGCGCGAGGTTTGCTTTCTCCCTGCCGTCACACCTCTCTCAGTGTCCCTGTTCAGTGAACGGCTGAGAGGAGCAACACAGCAGCTGACAGACGCGAATGAGCAGTGTTGTTTCCACGAACTTATCACTTATCTGCTTCTCTTTTGTTTTATATTTAAAGAACTGAGTTTGACCATTTTATTTGCCTTTCTTTTCTTTTGTTTATCACTTGTAATAGGCTACTCACTATCACAGTGCATTAGTTCACCCAGATCCCAAACTCTCTCAATTCAGAAAAATTTACACTTAAAAAATAGCTAGCCCACTCGTTCTATTGTCTGACAAAAAAAAATATTAAGGAAATGAGAACAGCTTTATTGGATATGCGACTATATTATATTACATTAGCTATATTAAAATACATTATCAAACTTTTGATTTTTCCACCATTTAATTTTAGTGGCTATTCCTAAAACTGTATTTTGCACTTTATTAGTATTGGCATCTTTCAACATAAATGCTGTCAACTTTTTTGCAGGTGCAGATCTTGTTTTTAAAAAAGAAGCTTAGTTTGTTAGGTTTTGCATATGATGAACAGTGTTTTCTGTGGGACATAATAAGACTTTGGACTTTTCTCTCTCAGTAAACCTATAACATGCACAAAACAATATAACAACACAATAAAAGGAAAGGGGAAAAGCCAAAAAGCATAATATGAGCACTTTAACCTATAAAAACATGCAGAAGAACATCGCAACTTTTATTCGCAACTTTTAGAGAAGCGGCCGCAACATCAGGCATTTTAGGCCGCAACAATCACAAAAAAGGCCCGCGAAATCCTGGAGGGACTGAAATATACTGAGTGTTAGAATTAAACTTCTTTATTAACTATTTAATGCTCCTATACATTTTATCAGGGTAAAAAAAAAACATAAAAAACGTAGGACATGAAAGTCTTTGTAGGACATGAAAGTTTTTTTTTAAATGACACACCAGAGGCTTTTTAAATAACTTGTAGGCTATGCAAAACATCTGTCAAAAAAGTCTGTCAAAAAGGCAGTTCTAGGCTTACGCCCGTTTCACAAATACTCTGTGTGCAGTGCGTATGCGGTGAGTGTAGCGGTGCGTATCCGTTACAGGAGCAGCACGCGCTAAAATGCTTTCACATATGCTGCATTTGCAGTGCGTATGCTGGACCACAAACACTCACTATTTTTATTTCAAATTCAGAAGTTGCAGCAATAGGGTGAGTGACAAACAGTCCTGTTATCCCAGGACATGTCCTGTTTTCACGTCCTGTCCTGGCCGTTTTTTATAAAGTGATGTCGGTTTTCAAAAAAAAAAAAAAAAAAAAAAACGCTGGGAAATCACTTTTACAGCAAAATATAGGAGATGGGCAAAAAAGGAGGATGAGGAAGAAAAACAGGATAAAGAGGAAGAAAACTAATTCGTTTTTGTACGTTTGTGAGAGGTATTTTTGTTCAATTTGAAGGTATTTCTTTTAGTTAATTAATATTTATTTTTTCTAATACAGAAGATACATTATTTTTTATCATTATTTCATTCATTATTTTTTAAACCTGTCATAATAAAACATTTTGAGTAGCCTATCCTCTGAGAAGCCTATCTGAATTTGTGTCTTAATATAACAATTTTCTATCCACAGAGGTAGCATAGCCTATTTTAAATAAGCCTATATTGAAATTAATAAGGCATATTTGAGTAAACTTCGAGTATCATTTGTTTGATGAGCCATGTGTCCTGGTTTTTGCTAATCAAAATATGTTCACCCTATGCAGCAACTTTTATTAAAATAAAGGTTTTGCCAGCTTTGCGATTCTCTTTGTACACTTTTACAAACTTGAATGGACGCATGCACGTTTAAACACTTAAATAACAAATGCATGCACTACTTTATATATTAAGAAGTAATGTTTTAAAGTAAAAAGATGAAACATTTAAATAGGCTACATTTATGGAGAGATTACTAGGCTACATTTTGTTGAATTAAATGCATTTATGGTGAAACTACTACATTTCGAGGTCAATCTGAGTTCATTTTGTATGTGTGAAACGGGCGTTATTCTTGGCTGGATAATAAGCAGGTTTAAAATAAAAAATAAATAAATATGAATACAGTTTGTGTCAGGATTCCAACCGATTCCCACACTCCTCCCACTCATTCAGTCACTCGCTCATTGTCACCGGAGTTTTAATCACCAGCACCTGCATCCCATCTTACCACCACCTATATATGCCACGCTCACTCTCACTCACATTGTCTGGTCTCGTCAATACTGACACACAGACTCCCGCACTCTCTGAACTGGAACTTACCTGCTACTTACCCGATACTCACCTCTTCTCCGTTGGACTGGCTTCATCTCCATCACTCTTCTCCCGTCTTCAGTCGTCCTGCAGCAGTCTGGTCCGGTATCCTTCCGTGAGAATTCCTAAAGAGAGACTTTGATTACTCAGCGGCTAAGTTCCCATATTATTGACTTCAGTTTGAACACTCACCGTTCTCCGTTGACTTCTGCCAATCTGTTAATAAAACTCTTGATTAACTTACCACCTGTCTGCTTCCTGTATGAACCGTGACAGAAGACCAGACCGGAGAATGCAGAACCCAACGGAGCCAGTGAGAGAGCCATCAGCCGACCCTTTTCGGGAACTCGTACAAGCTGTTCGTCAGTCTCTGTTTCCCTTACCACCTGTTAATCCACCAAGTATTCCCGAAGAAATCTCTACACTCTGCACGGCGACAACCACTTCCGCAAACACCCGCTTCTCCACCAGCTGCCTCTGCAAGTCCCATGGCCCGACCAGCGACATTCACCGGAGAGGCGGAGGATTGCAGCGGTTTTTTGCTTCAGGTTTCTCTATACTTTCAAATTCAAGCACATCAATTCACCAATGATTCATCTCGAGTGGCGTTTGTCATCTCTTTGTTGTCCGGCCGAGCACTCCAGTGGGCTCAATCCCTGTGGAATTCTGATTCGCCCGTTACTAAATCTCTATCTGGCTTTATTCAACACTTCAAAGAGGTTTTCGGTCAGACAGTCTCGGATCTAACAGTGCATGATCAACTCTTCAATCTCCGACAGGGCAATTCCTCTGTGAGTGCGTGATGCTCTCAAATTCCGCACTCTGGCGGCCTCCAGTGGCTGGAATGAAACGGCCTTGATTACTGCCTTCGTCATGGTCTCAATCCGAACATCAGACAGTTAGTAGTGGTCTACGAGGATTCGTTGGAATTGAGAGTCTCATCCAGAAAACTGTCCGAGTATCTCAACGTTTATCAGCCTGTGAAACCCTCGCTATCGCTGCACATCCTTCGCCCTCCATTCCATCAGTCGCGCCTCCAGCACCCGAGCCCATGCAAGTGGATTCTACTCATCTTTCATTCACTGAGCGTCAACGACGAATTCGAACACCGTCTCTGTTTTATACTGCGGGGTGACGGGCATCTCATCCACGCCTGTCCTCATTCGACCTCAACGCCCAGCGGTGAGTACAATCCAAATGCCACCTAAAATTGCTACCCTGAATCGTACAACAGTTCATCTATTAACCTCTCGTGTGTGTGTGTATCAGCACAAGCCCTCCTCGACTCCGGTTCGGCGAGGAACTTCATTTCCACGCAGCTCCTACAAAGACTGAACGTCCGTAAGCTCAGAAGTCATCTGGATCTTCGTGTGCAGACTATTCAGGGTAAGCCGCTGGGTCAAGGTCGAATTCGTCATGTTACCCCCATTTTAACACTCCGTCTTGGATGTCTACACTCTGAAGATATCTCCTTTATGGTGCTGGAGGAGTCAACTGCTGAGCTCATCCTGGGACGCCCTTGGATGGTCCAACATCAACCTACCATCGACTGGAGATCCGGGGAGGTTCTTCGCTGGGGAGAGCAATGTTTCCACTCCTGTCTAGCATTGGTTAAAAGGATCAGCAAGGAATCCTCCGTCGGGTGCTCCCCTCCTGAGGAAAACTCCAAGGTTCCCGTCTGTTCAACTACCGTCGAGAGTCCCGAGGTGCAACACCAGGTGGAAATTCCAGTGGAGTACAGGGCGTTCCAGGATGTCTTTAGCAAGCAGTTGGCAACTAAACTTCCACCACATTGGCCATTGGACTGTGCTATCGACCTGCTACCTGGAGCTACTCTGTCTAAAGGCCGTGTTTATCCTCTGTCCATCCCGGAGCAGAAGGCCATGGAGGAGTATGTGGAGGAAGCCCTCAAGCAAGAATACATCCGTCCATCTACTTCCCCTGCCGCTTCCAGTTTTTTCTTTGTGGCTAAGAAGGACGGAGGCTTGCGGCCGTGTATCGACTATCGCCATCTCAACTCTCAAACAGTTAAGTTCAGCTATCCCCTTCCTCTGGTCCCGGCAGCTTTGGAACAGCTGCGCGGAGCCCGAATCTTCTCGAAACTTGATCTCCGCAGTGCCTATAATTTAATCCGAATTCGTCGGGGTGATGAGTGGAAGACGGCATTCATCACTCCCTCAGGACACTATGAGTACTGAGTAATGCCTTTCGGCCTATCCAACGCCCCAGCAGTTTTCCAAGGGTACATGAATGAAGTCTTCCGTGAGTATCTCAACAAGTTTGTGGTGGTCTACATAGACGACATACTCATTTATTCCTCATCTCTTCATGAACACCAACGCCATGTTTCGCTAGTCCTGCAGAAGCTGCGAGCTCACAAGCTCTATCTCAAGCTGGAGAAGTGCGAGTTCCATACTACTTCTGTGCAGTTCCTGGGTTATATCATCGACCAACATGGAGTTCAAATGGACCAGAGGAAGGTGGAAACCATCCGTAACTGGCCTCTACCCACCACGGTAAAGGAGCTCCAACGTTTCCTAGGGTTTGCCAATTTCTACCGAAGATTCATCAATAATTACAGTCACATCAGTTCTTCCTTGACTTCATCACTTCATGGCCGGCCCAAGTCTCTGTCCTTATCCCCCGAAGCCATTTCAGCCTCCGAACAACTTAAAGAGGCCTTCCAGACCGCTCCCGTCCTAGTTCATCCGAATCCTGAAATCCCGTTCATCGTGGAGGTGGATGCCTCCTCTACCGGAGTTGGAGCGGTTCTGTCACAGCGGCAGGGGAATCCTCCCAGACTCCATCCATGTGCCTTCTTTTCTAAGAAGCTGTCCCCGGCGGAGCGGAACTATGATATTGGGAATCGGGAATTGCTCGCCATCAAGCTGGCGTTAGAAGAATGGAGGCACTGGCTGGAGGGAGCAAATCATCAGTTCGAGGTCATCACAGACCACCGAAATCTGGAGTACCTGAGAGAAGCGAAGCGGCTGAACCCTCGCCAAGCCCGATGGGCACTCTTCTTTACCCGTTTTGACTTTCTCGTATCCTACCGACCTGGTTCTAAGAACTGTAGGGCAGATGCTCTCTCTCGTCTAGACCCTTCATCTCGTGAAGATACTCTCCCTGAACCTCATTCTCCCTCCAGCCATGTTTGTAAGTCCGATCGTCTGGGACATCGACCAGCAGATATCCCAAGAAAACCGGTCCCATCCCGCTCCGCCGGGAGGTCCCGAAGGGTGTGTATTCGTTCCACGTCACCTTCGTACAACCCTTTAGGACTCTGCGCATACCACTCCGGGCTCTGGACACCCAGGTAGCAGGCGTACCCTCTCGTTCCTCAGTAACCGGTACTGGTGGCCGACCATCTCGCAAGATGTTTCCCGGTACGTTCAGGGGATGCTCAGTCTGCGCCGTTACCAACACTCCCAGAAGACTCCCGGAAGGCAAGCTCGTTCCTCTCCCGCTCCCACAACGTCCTTGGTCGCACATCGGTGTAGACTTCATGACGGACCTTCCCAGATCCAACCACTGTACTTGTGTCTTCGTTGTGGTCGACCGATTTTCAAAGGCCTGCAAGTTGATCCCCCTGCCTGGTCTCCCTGACCGCCTTTGAAGCCGCCGAAGCCCTCTTCAATCGCGTGTTCCGAAACTTCGGCATCCCAGAGAACATAGTGTCTGATCGAGGTCCACAGTTCATATCTCGAGATGTGGCGGGCTTTCTTCAAACTGCTTGGAGTTACGGTAAATCTGTCGTCTGGATACCATCCTCAGACTAACGGCCAGACTGAGCGAAAGATTCAGGAGATTGGACGTTACCTGCGGACTTATTGCCATCAGTACCAGGACAGCTGGAGCCAGTACCTTCCATGGGCCGAATACGCCCAAAATTCCCTCCGACAGTCCACCACCGGTCTCACCCCCTTCCAGTGTGTCCTCGGCTATCAGCCTCCGCTCTTCCCTTGGGCCGGTGAGCCGTCAGATGTTCCTGCAGTGGACTACTGGTTCCAGCAGAGCGAGAGGGTATGGGACTCGGCTCACGTGCACCTACAGCAGGCAGTGCGGAGGCACAAGGACCAAGCAGATCGTCATCGTCTGGAACCACCTCAGTATGTGCCGGGACAGAAGGTGTGGCTTTCAACCCGGGACATCGCCTCCGCCTGCCTTGCCGTAAGCTGAGTCCTCGGTACATCGGTCCATTCACCGTGCAGAGGCAGCTGAATGAAGTCACTTACCGGCTCAACCTCCCTCGACAGTACCGGATCTCTCCGTCCTTCCATGTATCCCTGTTAAAACCTTACACTGAACCTGTCTCCTCTCCTCCCACAGAACCTGATCCGGCCGTCAAACCTCCTATCCCGGTGGAGGACGAGTCCATCTACGGAGTTCGTACCATCCTGGACTCGCGGCGACGAGGTCCTCGGCTGGAGTATCTCGTGGACTGGGAGGGCTGCGGTCCTGAGGAGAGGTCGTGGGTTCTTCGGGACGATATCCTGGATCCTGCTCTCCTTCAGCAGTTTCACACCAGCCATCCCGATCGTCCAGCTCCCAGGCCCCGGGGTAGACCTCGCCGCCGAACTCGTTCCTCCACTCAGTCGTCAAGAGCCGCCTCGGAGGAGGGGGGTACTGTCAGGATTCCAACCGATTCCCACACTCCTCCCACTTATTCAGTCACTCGCTCATTGTCACCGGAGTTTTAATCACCAGCACCTGCATCCCATCTTACCACCACCTATATATGCCACGCTCACTCTCACTCACATTGTCTGGTCTCGTCAATACTGACACACAGACTCCCGCACTCTCTGAACTGGAACTTACCTGCCACTTACCCGATACTCACCTCTTCTCCGTTGGACTGGCTTCATCTCCATCACTCTTCTCCCGTCTTCAGTCGTCCTGCAGCAGTCTGGTCCTTCCGTGAGAATTCCTAAAGAGAGACTCTGATTACTCAGCGGCTAAGTTCCCATATTATTGACTTCAGTTTGAACACTCACCGTTCTCCGTTGACTTCTGCCAATCTGTTAATAATAATAATAATAATAATAATAATTCATTACATTTATATAGCGCTTTTCTGGACACTCAAAGCGCTCCACATAGAGAGGGGAATCTCCTCAACCACCACCAATGTGCAGCATCCACCTGGATGATGCGACGGCAGCCATATTGCGCCAGAACGCCCACCACACACCAGCTTACTGGTGGAGAGGAGACAGAGTGATGAAGCCAATTGGTGTACATGGGGATGATTAGGAGGCCATGATGGACAGAGGCCACTGGGCAAATTTGGCCAGGATGCCGGGGTTACACCCCTACTCTTTTCGAAAGACATCCTGGGATTTTTAATGACCACAGAGAGTCAGGGCCTCGGTTTAACGTCTCATCCGAAGGACGGCGCTCTTTGACAGTATAGTGTCCCCGTCACTATACTGGGGCATTAGGACCCACACAGACCACAGGGTGAGCGCCCCCTGCTGGCCTCACTAACACCTCTTCCAGCAGCAACCTGGTTTTCTCAGAAGGTCTCCCATCCAGGTACTAACCAGGCTCAGCCCTGCTTAGCTTTAGTGGGCAACCAGTCTTGGGCTACAGGGTGGTATGGCTGCTGGCTAATAAAACTCTTGATTAACTTACCACCTGTCTGCTTCCTGTATGAACCGTGACAGTTTGACTTTGATTAAATAAAAGTGCATTCAATAAAAAGGTTTTATCTTCTCCTGTATAGTTTGGCAACACTTTTAGCAACACTTTTGGCAACATATTTTAGTTTATAAAGTGTTGTTCAGCCATGGTATATTTTGTTTCATTTATAAAAATGTTTAAGTTTATAAATAAGAAGCGTGTTTATTCCATGGTTTATTCAGTCATGGCGAATTGTTGTGTTTTTTTAGGTGTGTAATTTATTTTTATTTATTACTTGTAGAAAAACTTGAAACACAATTTTAAATAAGTATAAAGAATGGCATTGTTTACCTTTATTAATAAAAATAGTGTGTTGTTCAACTAGCATGTTTTTGTGTTTTGCTTTGGTAAAGAGAACCATGGATTTTTTCTTTAAATTGAGTCTAAATTTAACTTTGGTTTGGTACCGAAATTGGTACCGAGAACCGTGGATTTTCACTGGTATCGGTACCGAATACTGAAATTTTGGTACCGTGACAACACTAGTAGAAATAAAACACTTTATACCCAAATGTCAAAAAAAGTTACTCTGAATCAATGATCAGCATTAAAAAAGCCCTATTTTTACAGATCATTAACTAAAAAAAGTTGGTTTAGAGTTTAGTTAGCCTTTTATGACATCATTTTCATTTTTGGGTGAACCAACCCTTTAAAGGAACGGCAGGCTCATAAGCTGCCGCTGTCTGTTTAATGACTACTTTTGACATCACTTTTGTAACTTTAATATGAATCAATTTATATTTAATTCAAACAGTGAAGACCATAGAGTGTTTTATTTTTTAATTTCCTTTTAAAATTTCTATAGTATTTCTTACTACAGCATGCTAAATAAACCTAGGCTACCTAAAAATGGTTTAATAGAAAGAACTTGATGCGTTGATGAAGATGCTGTTCTTTACTGTACTTTATTACGTCATTCAAACACATTTAACACAATTGTAAAAACTGGTACAAATTTGATATTTAAATAAAAGATAAAAATATATATATAATGTCTTTAAAGTAAATGTCCATTTGTGTTTACATTACTTTCATCTTTTAAACACATTTGTACATTAATGTATTTGGCCAACGCTTTTATCCAAAGCAGCTTATATTGCATTTCAAGGTTCTGTACATCAAACCCAAGACCTTGGCATTGAAAGCGATGACACTACTGTCTGTGCTATGGGAAAGCTGCTTGGACATGGACATTTGCTTGGAATTGGAACATTGGAAATAGACATTAGACATTTTTTTATCTCTTAATCTTTTATTTAAATAATATATATATATATATATATATATATATATATATATATATATATATATATTTAATAAGTAAATGAAATAATAAATAACTATAGTTATAAAAGGTAGAAAGGGTTATATAAAAAAGGTAATTAATGTTATTAATGTATTCCTTTATTTTATAGAATGTTCAATTTGGATTTGAGATTGGAGTTAACCATATGTTTTCAAAATGTACTTACGATTAGATTCTTAGATTTCTCCAAAATTTTATTGCTTTTTAAAGCTGTAATTCCCTGCATTCTAAATAAGTAAAACTCATCTTTATTAAGTAGCATAGTTCCTATACCTAAAACTATATTTTGTATCTTTATTATATTTGCTTTCTTAAAAATGTCTTCCCTGAATTACTTCTGTTCAAATTTTATTTTTATTTTACAAGTATAAAAATAAATGAGTGTATATATATTAGTATATATATTATTTCACCGCAACTTATCCAACATCCTAAAGGTAAATTATTATAGTTAGAAGATCTATCTGGTATAATGTATATTTTAGTCTGAATTTGGCGCACATGCATGTAGAGGGTATCATTCAATGTCAAGTTTATTAGCAAATCTGAAATTCTAACGAATTTCTAACATTTACAGTCAGATTTACCTGTTAAATGTAAGTTTTGCACTAAGAAAACACGATGTCTCAAACACATAAAACAGCACAAAATACGCTATTTGCTGTGATGGCTCAATTTAATCAATGATGACCTCTTGGGCTGCTTAAGAAACGCATGCACATGCAATTATCCAGACTAGATAAACATGGATCAAATTAGTGGGATTGCATGAACTTCAATTACCTTTTATGAAACCACTTTAGCCTCAACTTATTTGTTAGTTTCATTCAAGTCAGGTGTTGGAGTTTAATACCTGCTATTCTTAGCATCTTTTTATGAAGCCTCAGGTGATGAAAATCTGTGGTATTTTAAAAGCCCTTGCTTGAGGCCCATTTTAGAAAGCTATGGTGATCGTTAATCTGTTATCAAAATGGCAGTTTCACACTTTGTGTTTTTAGTAGGGGAGCGCGGGGCACAACCTAACGCGGGGTTAAATGTAACATGGACTGTTTACATAGTTTGTTAGGATCAAGCAGGTTGTCTTTCCGCTATTTTTCTCTTGCTGCCAGAGGATGGTCTCCTGCGAATTTGTGGAAAGTTTTGATTATAATTCGTGAAGATACTGGACAAAGAGTGTTTTGACACCATGAAAGTAATGTTTCAGAGTTGGGTGTATATGTTTCCAAATCTAACTTTATATTGCCTTAATCACTGTCTTGGTGGCTCAAACATAGCACCGTTTTGAAACATGTCAGCAATTCCAAGCGACTGTTAGCTAGGCTTAAAATATGTAATACACAGAGGGGTTAGTTCTAACAGAGTGTACAATGATAATCAAATGAAAAGGAGCCAAACTACTTTTCAGGTTTGAGTATACATTTAACTTTGTTAGACTTTCACAAACAGTGTTGGAATTTAAAATGTTTAAAATTTAGTGTACTATGAATGATAACGTGTTTATTTATTAAAAATATGGTCTGTTATTAATGCAATAAAACCTTTACATTTTTATTTTTATGCCCATTTGTATTATTATTACTGTTATTATTATTAATAATACAGCTGCCAAACACAAATCTAATTTAATTACAATTACAGTATTTATAATTTTATTTATTATTATTTATTGCAAAACTATGCAGCCCTTTGCTATGTCTCTATCCATGATATTGATCAATAACAAAAGGATGACTGGATGAGGGATGGATGTATGGATATCCGTCTATACAGAGGCACAATCAATATCAAACTACAAATAAAATAGTACTGAATTATGTGTGTTACACACAAGTGTTACAACTAACCCCTCTATATGTTACAATTAACCCCGCATATGGGGTAAGTTGTAACATTTGCACTTCTGTCACTTTCAGTGCAACTGTACGAAAATGGTAGGTCCTAGAAAAAAACTTTAAGTGGTCGTTTGTAGCAGAGATGTGTATGTTGCTTGTGTAAAAAAGTATTAATCTAACCTAATTATTTTTTTTATTAATTGAGCCAAAACCAAAATGCGTTAGGTTGTGCCCCGCTCTCCCCTATTTATGTGTTACCATCTGGTGCTCAATGGTAAATTGTTGTTGTTGTTGTTGTTGTTTCACTTCCGTGTGATGTTTCAAAAGTTAAATACATATTTGACTTTATTTATATAATTTTTGTTTAAAACCTTATATCTTGTTTTCAGGTTTTGCTTCACCAGTTGGGCGTCGTTTATACCCGACTGGTATTCAGCATTATGTTGGGGGAGCAAAGGTTTGTAGTTTGTATGTGGTTGTTAACATTATGCCTATTTGTTTTCTCTGTGTATGAGGCCTGATGATTTATGGTATTAAAATTAATAGTGCCTTTTGTTTTCCAGGTGGCCCCTTGTTTCCTTGCATGACCAAACAAAGTAAAAAATTGCCAGTGGTAGCAAAGTCTGATATGGTGGTTGTGCTTTCTTTTCAGACTGCATCTGGGCTAACTGTTCAAAAAGGTGACTTGTGCTAATGCTGAGGTTGACCTTGACCATGAAGTGATATAACTACAGCTCTTGTTTATGCACCAATTTCTTTAGGCATTGATGGGAAGTTGCTGGAATCCAGCTCTTTCTCCACCAAGGTTGATGGGGAAATTTATGGAATCCAGCTTTCTTCCCAAAAAGGTTGATGGGAATTTGATGGAATCCAGCTCTCTTCCTGAAAAGATTGAGAGGCTGAAGGAATCCAACTCGGTCCCAGCTAAAGAGTCCAGTCATATCCCGATTGAGGTTGATGGGAAGGTGAATGAATCCAGCCCTGTTCTAGTTGAAGAGCCCAGCCATGTCCCCCCTGAGGTTGACAAGTTGACTGAATCCAGCCTTGTCCCAGCTAAAGAGTCCAGCCCTGTTCTAGCTGAAGAGTCCAGCCATGTCACCACTGAGGTTAATGGGAAGGTGACTGAATCCAGCCCTGTTCTAGCTGAAGAGCCCAGCCATGACCCCACTGAGGTTGATGGGAATGTCACTGAATCTAGCCCTGTTCTAGCTGAAGAACCCAGCCATGCCCCCACTGAGATTGATGGGAAGGTGTCTAAATCCAGCCCTGTTCTAGCTGAAGAGCCCAGCAATGCCCCCAATGAGGTTGATGGGAAGGTGACTGAATCCAGCCCTGTCCCAGCTGAAGAGTCCAGCCATTTCACCACTGAGGTAGATGGGAAGGTGACTGAATCCAGCCTTCTACCAGTTGTAGAGCCCAGCTATGTCACCACTGAGGTTGATGGGAAGGTCACTGAATCCAGCCCTCTCCCAGATGTAGAGCCCAGCTATGTCACCACTGAGGTTGATGGGAAGGTGACTGAATCCAGCCCTGTTCTAGCTGAAGAGCCCAACCATGCCCCCACTGAGGTGGATGGGAAGGTGACTGAATCCAGCCCTGTCCTAGCTGAAAAGCCCAGCCATGCCCCCGTGAGTTTGACAAGTTGAGTGAATCCAACCTTGTCCTAGCTGAAGAGCCCAGCCATGCCCCCACTGAGGTTAATGGGATGGTGACTGAATCCAGCCCTGTCCTAGCTCAAGAGCCCAGCCATGTCCCCACTGAGGTTAATGGGAAGGTGACTGAATCCAGCCCTGTCCTAGCTCGAGAGCCCAGCCCTGTCCCCTCTGATGTTAATGGGAAGGTGACTGAATCCAGACCTGTCCCAGCTAAAGAGTCCAGCCATGTCCCCACTGAGGATGATGAGAAGGTGACTGAATCCAGCCCTGTCCTTGCTGAAGAGCCCAGCTATGTCCCCACTGAGGTTGATGGGAAGGTGACTGAATCCAAACTTGTCCCAGCTAAAGAGTGCAGCCATGTCCCCACTGAGGTTGATGGGAAGGTGATGGAGTCCAGCCCTGTCCTAGCTGAAGAGCCCAGCTATGTCCCCACTGAAGTTGATGGGAAGATGACTGTGTGCTTATGCTCTAAAGTCTCAGACAGATCTTCTAAATATCTAAATATGCCACTTTCTGATCTTGTTTTTAGTCAAAACAATTAAAATTTCTCTGCATTGATTCTATTAAGTTCCTTTAGAATAAGTTATGGAATTCATCTGTTCAAAAGAATTCTTACAATGTAGTCATGCCACTTTTAAATGACCAAGTTTAATTTTGTATTGCTTAATAGAGATTAGTTTTTCCCCTTTCTGGAAAAATATGTTCTTGTGCAATTTTGCAGGGTAATTTTGACATCTGTGGGTTGAAAATTAAATGTGTTTATATATATGGCTGTATGTAAGCACAGTATGATACAAATTCAATTTATTAGCTTTTCTTACAGATTAATGTCAAAGGGACACTTCACCCATTTGCAGTAAGCTTTGTATCTTTAGAAACCAGTCATATTTTTGAATGGTCATATTGATATTCATATTTGAATGGTTTATTTATTTATTTTCCCCTGGGATGGGAGAAATAAAGATTTAAGTGTTTAACTTCCTGCTTATTTTGTTGTAAAAATCATGTTTTGTCATAAGCAGGAAGTCATATTCATTGAAAAGTGTAGAGACTACAAACATTACCTCCTAATTATTCCAGGGTGAGGGACCCACTCATCCTACAGGCCTATTACAGATCAGTGCGTGGGACTTGCACTTGCAGATACTGAAATTAATATCAGCCATCTGGTTTGGAGGCTAAGCTAACAAGTGCTGTGGAGATAGGAAGTTGTGACTGTGAACAAAGAAACTAAATTTCTTCCTGAAATTCTGCTGCTCGAATCTGATGTTTGTGTCTATTGTAGGATTGAAAATAATCCAATCAATCCAAGACATTTGAAATGAACTGTTCTGTGTTAATCCAATCAATCCAAGACATTTGAAATGAACTGTTCTGTGTTCCACCCCTTCTTTTAAGCACAAGGGCCATTTGGAGGACCAAAGAGCTGATAGTGATCAAGGCCTGTAGGCCAAGAATTGTGTACTTTGGGGGTCAATGAATTGTCACACCTTTAGAACACTGGGGGAAGTGTAATTATTTGATTGGTCAGTTTGAATGTCTCACATTTGGATTTTAGTCACATGGTTAGGGAAAGGATAAAAGAAGACTGTAACTGTTGCTCTGCCTTTTTTAATGCTCTGCTCTTTCTATGCTCTGAGTCTCTCCCTTTCTTGGGGTTCTCTCCCTTGGCCTCATCTTTTCTGTCTTTCTCTCTCTCTCTCTCTCTGGTAATATTTACATGCTGGGTAAGATTAATGGTATAAGTTATCATCATCTCATACATCTATTTTGTAACTATTTTAAGTGTAACCATAACCATATTTTGTCATTAAACCTTTTCAATTACAATTAAGGTACAATCTAGTTTTGATTTGGTGTTGACTTTGAAGTGCTACATCTTGCAATACAATACTGTCACTCTCTATAGCAAAGCTCTCCCACATATTAAGCTATTATAACTGTGCTTATTTCCGTCGTTGGTATAAGTGGCAGTGGGTGGAATAGATAAGAAATGTGCATTTTTCTACCATCTTGCTAATTACCTTTCTTTAGTCATTCGGCAGTCCTGCAGCCTGAACCCCTGCAGGAAATCCACCCTTACACTATCTTTACAAGCTGCAATATAGTAAAGAGCAGCTGAGGCTGATGGAGGAACAGGAGGCGGTTGCCTGTCATGGACGGAAAGCCCGGACTGGCTCGAGCTGGGCGGACTGCTGGTGCCTGCGCTCTAGTGTGAGTCCGTCTGCTGCAAAGAATTTCAACGATGGCAATTTCTCCTGAACGAAATATCTGAATCAGACGAGCACATGGACGTTTGTGTTGTGATGTGAACCATCCTAGTTTCGCCTGACTAAACATCCAGGTATCATGCAGTAATTCAGCATATAGAAAGAAATACAAACAAGGTGTAATTCACTAATAAGTTTGCCAATGTAACGTTAACAGGGATCGTTGTTGTGGGAAGAAGGAGGCAGGAACTGGTGAACATTTAAACATTTTAATAGTTATATGAAGAGATACAAAACAAAAGTATAAACCAGCAGCCCCTCATTTGACGACTGCTGTTTACAAACAACAGAAACAAAACACAACATAAAATCAGAACTGTTCATCTCTCGATCTGCCGTCGTCACTCCTGCTTTTATGCCTCCACTCCTCCGTGAGAGATGCAAGACCGGTGTGTCTCACTGGTGTCTTTCATTATCACTCACGCCACTGGCCTCGTGGTGCTCTCACATCCCTCGCCCTGTCACCCTCGTCCTGCTCGCCACAGCCAACTAACTAGAAATTGAGAACTGGGCCCTCATTAAATTATGGAATAATAAAAAACGGCATATTTGTGGAAAAAATATCTAATATTTGAGTTACATTAAAGCTTTTTTTTGTTTTCTTCCTAATTGTCCTTGAAATGGTGGTCGTGAACCTCCCACCCCAAAACAATGGTTTGGCCACTGATCAAAATTTGATGTCGTCATTTGAAGTTCAGTAGGCTAACATTACGCTCAAACTGTCCGGCCAGCACAAATCTGGTGCTCAGAAAAGAACAGAAAAGAATTTAAAGAAAAGAGAAGAAGAAAATAGAGGCCTTCGAGATGTCCTTAACAAATATTTAAAAAACGGTTGTGACAGTGAAGCTGTTACTAACGTAAGTAAAGTCAACGTCAAGTCAAAGTCACATTATTTATATATAGAGCTTTTTACAATACAGATTGTATCAAAGCAGCTTCACAGTGATAACATGGAAATCAACACAGATCAATAATATTGTTGAATATTAAATGTCCCCAACTAAGCAAGCCAAAAGCAAGGCAACAGTGGCAAGGAACCAAAACTCCATCAGGTGATTGAGTGGAGAAAAAAAACCTTGGGAGTACCCAGGCTCAGTCGGGGGCTAGTTCTCCTCTGCCAACAAAAGAACAGTGATTACAAAACAAATTGGATTGAAACATAAAGAGAATTGTCCATTTCCATCTGTTGAGATGTTGAGGATCTGTCGTGTTCGATGAGGCCGGCACTTAAGGATGAGTCGGGATGGGTCCAGGCGCAGGTCCACCATAAAGGGGCCCTCGGGATAAACAGAGAAACTGATATTAGCGTAGACGCTATCCTTCTTTTGATGTACCAAGTACATCAGGATTTACGGGACGTGTTCCCAGTTCCGGTTGATTTAAACTATGCAACCTAATTTGAATTTAGGAAGTCTATAGTGTGTTATGTGTATGCTAGGCCAAAGAGATGTGATTTTAGTCTAGATTTGAACTGACAGTGTGTCTGCTTCCCGGACAATGTTAGGAAGATTGTTCCAGATGTTTTGGTGCTAAATATGAAAAGGATCTAGCCTGACTTCGTCATACTCATATTCTGGTCAGAATATGAGTCTGAGACACGCTCGTAGGGCTTTGATTATGAGGTATTTTGATATTCTAGGTATTATCAACTAGCCAGAGTTTTGAGATCGCAATAGATGTGAAGGACTATAATGCGTTAAGAGCTCGCTCAAGTACTGCAGAGCTAAACCATTTAGTGCTTTATAGGTAATCAGCAATATTTTAAAATTGATATGATGTTTAATAGGGAGCCAATGCAGGGTTGACAGAACCGGGCTAATATGGTCATATTTCCTGGTTCTGGTAAGAACTTGTGCGGCTGCATTTTGGACTATCTGAAGTTTGTTTATTAAACGTGCAGGGCAACAACCCAGTAGAGCATTACAATAATCTATTGCTGTCATGAACATGTGAACTAATTGTTCTGCATTTGTCCAATAATTAGAATCTCTGTTTTTTCAGAATGTAGTAGTAGGAAATTACTAGTCATTCAATTTTTCATATCAGCAATGCATTCCGTTAATTTTGTGCGTTGGTAAGTTTCGTTAGGTTTTGAAGAAATATACAGCTGGGTATCATCAGCAACAGTGAAAGTTAATTCCATGTTTCCATGTGAAGTTTACATGAGACTAGATAGTAATCTGAGATGTCATTGCTCTGCTGCAGAATTTCAACGGCATCAACATCTATTCCATGTGATAATATTAGATGCAGAGTATGATTACGACAATGAGTGGGTCCTAACACATGTTGTCTGACTCCAATTGAGTTTATAATGTCTTTAAATGCCAATCCCAAAGCATCTTTTTCATTATCTACATGTATATTAAAGTCACCAACTATTAGTACTTTATCTGCAGCCAGGACTAATTCTGATAGAAAGTCCGCAAATTCTTTGATAAAATCTTTATGGTGCCCTGGTGGCCCGTAAACAGTAGCCAGCAGAATTCTCAAACGTGATTTATCATTTACACTATATATTTTTACACTTAGCACCAATACTTCAAAAGAAGTATAAAACTAGATTTTAAAACTAGATTTCTTAGTGGTTTTGAGGATATTACTATAAATAACATAACACAATCTTGCGGGTGGACTCATTTAAAGTTATGTAACCGTTTGTTTTTAGCCAGGTTTCTGTCAAACACAGCACATCTAGATTATAATCTGAAATCATATCATTAACTATGAGCGATTTTGAAGTAAGGGATCTAATATTCAGCAACCCAATCTTTATCATTTGTTCATCTGTATATCTGTTTTTTTATTTGTTGAATATTAATTAAATTTTTTAATCTGACGTTTTTTGGATATCCAAATTCGGGAAACAGACACAGTCTCTATATGATACTTAGGTGAAAGAGGCTGTGATGGGATTTATCTGACCTTGGTGACGCGAGGCCGCTAGCAGACGGTCGGTTTAGCCAGTCTGTCTACTTCCTGGACCTGAGCCCCAAATTGTCATATTTTAGCTCTAAGACTATGAGCCAAATTACTAGAGAGAAGAGCAGCTCCAGCCCAAGAGGGATGAATACCATCTCTTTTCAACAGGTCAGGCTTGCCCCAAAAACTTTTCAAATTGTCTATAAATTCTACGTTATTTTGCAAACACCACTCAGACAACCAACAATTAAGTGAGGACAGTCTCATCACATCTCATCAGGAAAGGGGCCAGAGCAAATTACAGTGCCTGACATCATACTTGCGAGTTCACACACTTCTTTAATATTTATTTTGGTGATCTCCGACTGGCGAAGTCGAACATCATTTGTGCCGATCTGTATAATGATTTTAGAGAATTTACAATTAGCATTAGCCAGCACTTTTAAATTTGCTGTGATGTCAGGCGATGTCATGACTATGGTTGCTGGTGTGTCTATTTTCACGTTCCGTGTGATCAAATCACCAATTACCAGGGCACAATCAACAGGATTCTCAGTGGGTGTTGTACTGAGTGGGGCAAATCGATTTGTTATGGGAAGCGGAACGGAAGAGTGGTTCTTTAATCCGCGACTGAGCGGCGATCCCTAACCGTCACACATCTGCCCTGCTGCACGGGCTTTACTTCAGCCGGAACCGAAACATATGAAGAGTTCACTATGCTACACGCATCCAAAACACTATCTAAAGACCTAGCATTCTTACTATCCTCAATTAAAGTTTGGGTGCATGTCTCTAATTCTGAAATCATCTCCGTCAGCCTGACTGTCTCCTTGCATTTATCACAAACAAATCCTATATTGCCATCAGAGAAGGCTATACTAATCATGTGACATGTGACACAGGTGACAATAACAGGACAAGACATTACTCACCGCGTTTGTGTTTATTGATTCTTAAGGCCCGTACACACCGGGACGAATATCAGCGCGCGTGATTCGTCACCGTTTTTCAACGCGTTTTTTGTGTTCACACCCAAACGTTTGTAGCGTGGCCACATAGGAGGAAAGTTTAGATAAGGTTAGTGACTATTATTTAATGTTTAGTCACTGGAATCCTAACTTTTTCTACTTTACTCTATACTCTGAATGCCTTGCTATTGTACTGTATTTGGATCCCAAGGTCTGTGCGCGCTTGAACATGTGATTACGTTTGTCACGTGGGCGTTTGTCACAGGTAAACAGGAAAATACTTTTAGTATGCCATAAAAGGGACCGGAAAACTACGGTTCGAGAGAAGCGTCTTCTCATTCACAAACCGGCTGGTGTTTGTGGATTTTCCCGGGATCGATTGTCTTAGAAGCGCCGAGTCGCTGTTCCTCCGTGGAGAACTTCTATTGGCTTGTTGCCAGGATTACTTTTCGAGGACCTAAGCCAGTCATCCCCGCCTTTGATCACGCTCACGGTTTAGACATTCCTTCTGGTGAGGCTGATCTTAACACACACACACACGCGGGACTATGGACATTGACTTTGTACGTATGCACACTCACATACACTCATACAATGGGTTATATTGTTGTATATATGGTAATTTTGTATGTTTGGTGTGAAATACACAGAAGGAGATATTGAATTTGCAGTCTGTTCAATGAACTCTGATTTCAACCATCTTAAAAAAGGAAGAGAGAACAGGCGTTCTTAATCTGTTTGTAACTCGGCTGTATTGTACGGTCAGTTTGTTACATAGTGGCCTTCATTACCACACAGGGGCTATTCCAATTCCGCTCTATGCCTTGGGCTCAGAAATGCTGCAGCCACTTTCCAGAGGCTGATGGAAAAAGTCTTAGGAGAATTGAGAGGCCAATTTTGCTTTGTATATATCGATGACATTATAATATATTCCCGGACAATAAAAGAGCACGTACAACATCTGAATGCCATTCTACACAGACTTCACCAGGCTTCACTTACTCTGAACATGAAGAAGTGCCACTTCTTTAAACGACAGTTAAAATTCCTGGGACACATTGTGTCGGAGAAAGGGGTGGAGGTGGATCCTGAAAAGACCCTGGCGGTGTCAGAATATCCCACGCTCAAAGATCTTAAAGCCCTCCAACGCTTCTTGGGATTAGCAGGATGGTACCACAAATTCATTCCACGCTTCGCTGACATCACTGCTCCCCTGAACCATCTAAAGAAGAAAGGAGTAAAATGGGACTGGTCTCCAGAATGCCAAACCAGTCTGCAGACTATTAAACAGAAATTGCAAGACCCACCTGTCTTAATGCAGCCGGACCTCAATCAACCATTCCAGGTTCACACGGATGCCAGCGATGTGGGCCTCAGGGGCTATTCGCTCACAGCTTACCTCTGAAGGGGAGAGAGTAATAGCCTATGCCTCAAGAACCTTGAGAGGACCAGAGGTAAACTATTCTACGTCAGAAAAAGAGTGTCTAGCGGTGGTCTGGGCAGTGGAAAAATGGAGACATTATTTGGAAGGAAGACCATTTAATGTTTACAGTGATCATGCCGCTTTAACGTGTGCCTTTAATTGTCCAAAAACCTCTTCACGGTTAACTCGATGGACTCTGAGATTGCAGCAGTTTACGTTCCAAGTGCATCATCGGAAAGGATGTCTTAATTTGGGACCAGATGCCTTGTCTCGAGTTTATGGGCCGTTGGAAAGAGACAGTGCACACTGTATGACTATAACCCCACCCAGATATGTATCCAACATACCTCACACTCTCGAAGAAATCTCACAGGCCCAAAGCCGTGACAGTAATATTGCTATCCTGCTGGGGAAAACCCCAAACTTGTAAGCGGCAAGATCAAAGGATTACCTTCGTAGAACACCAGGGGGTGGTATATCGGCGCATACCTATCAAGAATGATGGAGAGCGGTTCCAGTTGGTTGTGCCGCAGGAGCTGATACCGGGTTTCTTACACTAATTCCACGATAACCCGCTGGGAGGACATCTAGGATGACTAAAAACATTGCTGCGGCTTTTAGAAGTAGCATGGTGGTTAATGGACCAGGACACACTTTGGGGATGGATTTCATGGGTCCATTTCCTCTGAGTAAGAAATGAAACACATTCCTTCTAGTGATTGTTGACTATTTCACAAAGTGGGTGGAGCTGTTCCCCCTGCGAGATAGCAAGACACTGAAAGTAGTTAAAATACTCAGAGAAGAAATATTTACCCGATGGGGGGTGCCTAAATACCTGGTGTCGGACCGAGGAGCACAATTTACATCCAAGGTGCTAGCGGAACTATGCCGGTCTTGGGGAAGCATCCAGAGACTCACTACCAGCTATCATCCGCGAACCAATCTGACTGAAAGAGTCAACAGGACAGTAAAGACCATGATTGCGTCCTATGTAGGACAATATCATCAGACGTGGGATCAGTGGTTACCGGAGCTAAGGTTCGCCATCAATACGGCTCACCAAGAGACCACCGGTAGAGCTCCAGCGGAGTTAATGTTGGGTCGTCAGCTTAATGGACCTCTGGAGAGGTTGATCCTTAGACCCCCCACGCCTGACCAAGTTTCCTATACTCTAGTCGAATGTCAAAACAAGATGGCAGAGGAGGTAAAACTCCGAGTTGGGGTACAACAAACCAGACAAGCTAGATACTATAATGCCCAACGGAAGGATGCGCAATTCAAGCCGGGAGATCTAGTCTGGATTAGGACTCACCCTCTCTCGTTTGCCGCCACTAGATTTGCTGCCAAGCTAGCACCCAAGTGGGAGGGTCCAGCTGAGATATTAAAAAGGATGGGGCCAATAAATTACACAGTGAGTTGGGGCAATCCACATAAAATAGATGTTATAAATGCGGTTAATATAAAGCGAGCTGGTACGGACAATCTCCTCCTATGCCGAAGGCTGGGGGGGGGTCTATGTAGCGTGGCCACATAGGAGGAAAGTTTAGATAAGGTTAGTGACTATTATTTAATGTTTAGTCACTGGAATTTCCTAACTTTTTCTACTTTACTCTGATACTCTGAATGCCTTGCTATTGTACTGTATTTGGATCCCAAGGTCTGTGGTCGCTTGAACATGTGATTACATTTGTCACGTGGGCGTTTGTCACAGGTAAACAGGAATAGACTTTTAATATGCCATAAAAGGGACCGAAAACTACAGTTCGAGAGAAGCGTCTTCTCATTCACAAACCGGCCGGTGTTTGTGGATTTGCCCGGGATCGATTGTCTTAGAAGCGCCGAGTCGCCGTTCCTCCGTGGAGAACTTCTATTGGCTCGTTGCCAGGATTACTTTTCGAGGACATAAGCCAGTCATCCCCGCCTTTGATCACGCTCACGGTTTAGACATTCCTTCTGGTGAGGCTGATCTTAACACACACATGTGGGACTATGGACATTGACTTTGTACGTATGCAAACTCACATACACTTATACAATGGGTTATATTGTTGTATACTGTATATGGTAATTTTGTATGTTTGGTGTGAAATACACGGAAGAAGATATTGAATTTGCAGTCTGTTCAATGAACTCTGATTTCAACCATCTTAAAAAAGGAAGAAAGAACAAGCGTTCTTAATCTGTTTGTAACTCGGCTGTATTGAACAGTCAGTTTGTTTCACGTTTTTCGATGACGATGAGCCGAGTGAACATGCAAATTCATTCCCTGACATTAGATGGCGCTTAATGTAAAACAGAAATATAATAGAATACTACAGTATACTAGGGTGATCCTATTCATGTCTCAACATGTTTTATTATGACAGATTAAAAAAATAATGAACAAAATAACTATGGAAATAATGTCTTCTGTATTAGAAAAATAAATATATAAATAATAAATAACTAAAAGAAATGCCTCCAAATATAACAAAAAATATCTCTCACAAGCTTACAAAAACGAACTAACAAAATTACATCTTTAGTTTTCACATCTTTATCCTGTTTTTCTTCCTCATCCACCTTGTTTGCCCACCTATATTTTGCTGTAGAACTGATCTTTCCCAGCAGTTTTTTTGAAAACCAGGACATTTTCATCACTTAAAAACAGCCAGGACAGGACGTGAAAACAGGATGTGTAACGCAAAGTAGAGATTATGCCCTGAGATAAAAACAGCACTAGTTGTCGGATGAACAGATGCATCAGAGATCGAGAGTTGTATTTCCCGCGTTTAATAAAACCACTCAAACGTTACACTCATCCTCATACATGGGGATTGAGCGAGAAAAAACACAAACATCCAACTCTGGTCACAACAGAAAAATAAAATAAAAGAAAGAATACAATGAGTCGGCAGAGCAGACCTCCTCTCCTCACTTGTCAAAATCTAACTGACTATGCACTATGCACAGTTCTCATCTCAACTCAGATTTCTATAAAGCACAAAGTGACCATTACACATGTCCTGGGAAAACAGGACTGTTGGTCACCCTATATTATTACAGAAATACTAATATAAATATTATCATAGCTCTTTATGCTCCGAGACCAACAGCTCAACATTCGTCGTGCCCATATGTATCTTGCCTTGTAGGCTATATATCTTCTTCGCCGTATGTGTGCTCGGCAAGACCGTTTTCTGTTTGAGCGCCCCAAGTTGTGTTTTACTGTAACTTCAGAAGTACCAGACAAGTAAGCAAATCCGCCAATGTCATTGGTCGGTTAGTTTTTTTTGGTTTGGCGCGCCGCGTCAAAAACTAAGCGTTTTTTTTTTAAATGACGCTTTTACGCGTGGCGTGAACACTCACATTGGCGGCCATTGTTTAGTCACAAGGCGTTAAACGTCGACGAATATCACGCGCGAAATTCGGCCCGGTGTGAACAGGCCTTAACTCACCGCGTTTGTTGACTGGTTTTCAGTCACCGGGCTTTTTCTGAACTCAAAGGCACGGGCGCGCGAAGAGAAAAAAAAAAAAAATAAATAAATAAATGGGTGCACAAGAAAAAATCAATAAATAAGCACGTTGACAGCGAGTTACTAGTGTGTTGTACAAACAATAACGGAAGCTGTGTAAGGTTAATCTGAAAAGTTGGGTAAAATGTGTTTAGAAGTATAAACAACTAGAAATGATGCAGAAAAACAGAAAGAAACACAAAGCTAATACAAGGTAAAAATACATTTACGAATCATTAAATCATGTTTAATTTTGACTTCTCTGTGCATGCTCTTTGAAGTGGACCCCCATACCTGCATTAAATGACTGATAGACAACAACGGTTTAACTGAAATATGTCATAATTGAAAATACTGTGGAAACAAAGACACCTACATCTTGGATGCCGTTGAGGTAAGCTAAAACATATCAAACATTAATTTCAAAGTGAACTATCCCTTTAACAGCAGTCTGCCTCTCATCCCACGAACAACCTATTCATCCACCTACGTGCAGATTTTTCATTAATTCGTCCACAAAGTGCCTTTTTGTCCACCTAAGTGCCTACTCTTCACCATAGTCTTGTACATCAGGGGTCCACAAATGGTGGGGTGGGGGAAGTTGTAATTATCTGATCGGTCAGTTTGAACGTCTCACATTTGGGTTTTAGTCACATGGTCAGGGAAAGGAAAAAAGAAGATTTTAACTGTAATTGTAATTGTAACTCTCGTTTTATGCTCTGGCTCTCCTTATTCATTGGCTCCCTTTCTTGGGCTTTTTCCCCTTTATATATCTCTGGGAAGGTGTGGAGAGGAGGAAGATCACTTGGAGTGAGCTGTGGAACATGGAGTCCAATATGCTGAGCTTTACCATCAGAGCCACATATGATGTCCTGCCCTCTCCAACCAACCTACAGCTCTGGTTTGGAGAGAATCCAGCCTGCCTCCAGTGTTCTGCCCCAGCAACCCTGAAACACATCCTAGTGGGCTGCAAGATCAGCCTTACGCAAGGCAGATATACCTGGCGCCACAACCAAGTGCTGAAGTGCCTGGCGGCTACACTGGAGAGTAAGAGGGTAACTGTCAACGCCATGCCCCAGGAAGCCCAGGCGACCATCCGGCAACCAACATCCTTCGTCCGGGAAGGGAGAAACGATCTATCAATCGATTGCCTCCAGACTCATGCCCACTGAACGCAGCTCGGGACTGGGAAATGCGGGTGGACTTAAGTCAGAGGCTTACCTTCCCACCCGAAATTGCAGCGACCAACCTGCGCCCAGACCTGGTCCTTTGGTCCAAATCCTGTCGAAGTGTCTACATAGTGGAGCTGACAGTCCCGTGGGAGGAAGCCATCAATGAGGCATTTGAAAGGAAAATGTTGAAGTATGCAGAGCTGGCTGCCGAAGCAGAGGACCGGGGATGGAAGGTAAACTTGCGTCCAGTGGAAGTGGGCAGCAGGGGCTTTGTAGCTAGTTCCACCACAAGGCTACTAAAAGAGGTTGGAATAAGAGGACAGGCTCAGCGGAAGACCATCAAAGACCTTGCAACTGCTGCCGAAAGAAGCAGTCACTGGTTGTGGCTGAAGCGGAAGGAGACTGTATGGGCTGCCAAGTGACCTCATGGAGCCTCCAGTGCGACACACACCCAGGTCTGATCAGCCTGTGGTGGGCCAGCCTCGGGTGAGGGTGTATTGTGATAAAAGGCCGAAACACCCAATGAGGCCGGGGTACACAACTGAGGATGTGTCGCTGAAACCCTGAAACCTTCTCATTGAAACCCTGATTTAATGGAAAACTCATAGAATCTTTGTTTATAAAGATACTGCCCCCTTTTCTCCTAAAAACAAATATTTAGATGGAACATTCAGGAATATGCTAAGTACATTTTATATTTCTGTTCACTACATTTACAATATGCACGTAAATGCAGTGAATTCCCTCCCCCATTTACTTCATAGAAAGACACTGTCACAAGAATAGGGCGGAAGCAAATGCAAGTTAATTCTTTATTTCACTGTGAGCAGACAATATGACAATCTCAAGACAATCTCAGGGAACACAGCAGATGGTGGCACAGGGACTCAGTGGTCAGCGTGCAGGTGATGGTGAATCCAGTATGGGTGACGATAAATCCAGTGCAGGTGAACATCCAGACGAGACAGGACACGAAGACACCGAACAGAAACTCAAACTGGAACAGACAGCAACAGGAACACGAAGCACGCCAAAGAGGACACCAATCGATCTGACAAAGAGAGGAGATTGTCATGAGTTTTTATAGAGAGGTGAATTGGCAGCAGCTGGTGCTGATAATGAAATCAGCTGGTGCGCTGATCAGCTAAATGAGCAGTAACGCCCACTCACACACACTCATACTCACAGAACAACAATAACATGAGACATGAAGGAAACAGTGAATTCATGAATCGTGACAGTACCCCTCTCCTAATGCCTCATAGCGTCCCCAGACTCCCTTACCTGTCGATTGTAATCATCAACAAGGCAGTGATCCAGAATGTCTCTAGCAGGAACCCAACTTCTCTCCTCCAGACCGTAACCTTCCCAGTCCACCAAGTACTGGAACCCGCATACCCTCCGCCTTGAGTCCAGAATATGATGAACCGAATATGTGGTCTCCCCGTCTACGAGTCACAGCGGTGGGGGAACCGGGACAGGCGGATTAATACAAGAACGAAAAACTGGCTTAATTTTGGATACATGAAAAACGGGATGAATTCTCCTGTACACTGGAAGAAGGTTGAGGCGGACTGCCACCGGACTAACGATTTTGGTGAGAGAAAACGGACTAATGAATTTGGGAGCGAGTTTATTCGAAACGGAACGGAGAGAGAATATTCTTGGTAGAAAGCCACACTTTGGAACCGACTTCGGGTTCTAGACTAGGAAAAATTGGTAGCTGGTACCCTATGCTGCACTCAAACGGAGATAGGCCCGTGGATGATACTGGTAATGAATTGTAGGCGTACTCCACCATTGACAGTTGTTGGCTCCATGAGGAAGGATTCTTGGAAACCATACATCGCAATGTTCTTTCCAAATCCTGGTTGGCTCTCTCAGTTTGGCCATTGCTCTGGGGATGAAACCCTGAGGACAGACTAACAAGTCGCCCCTAGTAATCTACAAAATTCTTGCCAAAATTTGGACACAAATTGGGGACCTCTGTCGGAAACCACGTCTGTCCGGGAGGCCATGTAACCGAAGACGTGGTTAACGACTGTTACCGCTGTCTTCTTGGCTGAGGGCAATTTGGGCAAGGGAATAAAGTGGGCTGCCTTCAAGAACCGGTCCACCACGGTTAAAACTACCGTGTTACCCTGAGAGGGTGGGAGTGCGGTGACAAAATCTAGAGCGATGTGGGACCAGGGTCTCGAAGGGACCGGCAGCGGTTGATAGGAGCCCATCTGGGGTTCGATTGGAAGTCTTACCTAGTGGCACAAACTGAGCAAGCCAAAACAAAACTGTGAACATTGTGAGCCATACATGGCCACCAAAATCATTGCTTGACTAAAGATGTAGTGCGACTAACTCCTGGATGACAAGCCACATTGGAACAATGCCCCCACTGAATAACGTCGGACTGTTATTCCTCTGGCACAAATAAGCGGTTCGGTGGGCAACCGACCGGAGGCGTTACCCCTTGTAAGGCCGTCTTGACCTTCAATTCAACCTCCCATATGAGTGTAGAGATAATTGAGTCTGTGGAAAAATGCACTCGGAAGTAGACAGGCGATTGGAACGCTCAGAAAATGGGCGATAAAGAATCAGGTTTGATGTTCTTCGGCAGGAAGCAAACGTCAAAAAAGTGCCCATCAAGCCCGCTTAGAGTTCAGTTTTTTAGCAGTTCTGATATATTCCAAATTCGTATGGTCTGTCCAGACGACAAAAGGTACCCCCGACCCTTCTAACCAGTGGCGCCATTCTTCCAATGCCAACTTGACTGCCAACAACTCTCTATTACCAATATCATAGTTACATTCGGCAGGGGATAATCGCTGAGACAAAAACGCACATAGGTGCATCTTGTCCTCCGTGAGAGAGCGTGGGATAGCTCTGCACCTACTCCCACCTCTGACGCATCGACCTCCACCACGAACTGACGTGATGAGTCAGTGGTAACCAGGATGGGGGCTGAAACAAAATGGCCTTTCAGTTTGGCGAACGCAGCTTCCGCTGCGTCTGACCACCTGAACGCCGTTCTGGGGGAGGTCAAGGCAGTCAGAGGCGAGGCTAGTTGGCTGAAATTGCGAATAAACTGCCGGTAAAAATTTGTGAACCCCAGAAACCTCTGTAGGGCCTTACGGGAATCTGGACTTGGCCAATCTACCACAGCCTTAACCTTTTCAGGATCCATACGCATTCCCTCAGATGACACAATGTATCCAAGGAAAGGAACAGACTGTGCATGAAAAGCGCATTTCTCCGCCTTGACAAAAAAGCCCATTCTCTAGCAGCCTCTGAAGCACTCGTCGAACGTGCTGCACGTGATCCTGGAGAGAAAGAAAAAATCAATATGTCATCCAGGTAGAGATATATGAATTGGTCGACCATATCTCGCAGCATGTCATTCACGAGAGCCTGGAAGACAGCTGGGGAGTTGGACAGGCCGAAAGGCATGACCAAGAATTCAAAGTGCCCCCTGGGGGTATTAAAAGCAGTCTTCCATTCATCCCCCCTCCTGATGTGCACCAAATGATAAGCATTATGTAAATCCAATTTTGTGAAGATAGATGCTCCTTGCAACCTCTCGAAGGCTGAAGACATCAACGGCAAAGGATAAGTGTTCTTTACCATGATGTTGTTCAGCCCCCGGTAGTCAATACAAGGTCGCAAAGACCCATCCTTCTTCCCCACAAAAAAGAACCCCGCCCTTGGGACCGCCGCCTTTCCTTCTCCTCCCGGGAAAGCCGAAGCTCGACCGACCTGCATGGGCTCGTGATCGTAGACAGGGCTGACCGCGTCCATGCTGTTGAGTCTCGGCGTCTCCACCGCTCCGAAACCTCGAACCGATCCCTTCCGACGTTCGAACTCGGGAAAGTCGAGAGTCTACACAAAGTGCCAGATGGATCAACTCATTGAGGGATCAACTCATTGAGGGTAAGTCCAGCGCATAAATCTCATTCTGGACGCGGTCAGCCAGCCCATGCAGGAACATGTCCCACTGCACCTCCTCGTTCCACTGACACCCTGCCGCCAAAGTCCAAAACTCAATAGAGTAGTCAGATACCGATCTGTCGTTTTTCTTGAGATCCAATCCTTGCTGCCTCCTTCCTAGCGACCGAACAATCTCAAGACAATCTCAGGGAACACAGCAGATGGTGGCGCAGGGACTCAGTAGTCAGCGTGCAGGTGATGGTGAATCCAGTACGGGTGACGATAAATCCAGTGCAGGTGAACATCTAGACGAGACAGGACATGAAGACACTGAACAGGAACTCAAACTGGACCAGACTGCAACAGGAACACGAAGCATGACACAGAGGACACCAAACTAACGATCTGACAAAGAGAGGAGATTGTGATGAGTTATTATAGAGAGGTGAATTGGCAGCAGCTGGCGCTGATAATGAAATCAGCCGGTGCGCTGATCAGCAGAACGAGCGGTAACGCCCACTCACACGCGCTCATACTCACAGAACAACAATAACACGAGACATGAAGGAAACAGTGAATTCATGAATCGTGACTGACACACATCACAATCTGTGCACTGCTGCGTCGCTCCCTCGTGCTCGTCATTTGGATAAGTCAGCACCTTGTTAACCCTTGAGGAGTTTAGTGTGATAGTGTGTTGGGGATACTCTATATCCAATTCACTCAAACTGTGAAAAAACACCTTCTGTACTGAACTCGGACCAGATTCAGTATGTAGTGCACCTTATGACTTATTAACACTTTATTTTATGACCCGCAAACAACTGCGTAGTAGAAAACTTTTCTTTCCTTGTAGAAAAGTAAGCAACTCAGGAGACCAGGAGACTTTTGAGGAATCTTTCACGCATAAGTTCTTTATTGCGTTGTGGCTGTAGTCATCTCAAGGATAGTCTGATGTAAAAGAACCTTACATTCTGATTTATACATTTCAAAGAGGGAGGGATTACATTGAGGGGGAGAAACTGAAACAAAGCAAATGCTAATGAATGTGACCGGAAGAATTCTTACGGAAGAATTAACTTCAGTCATAAATTATCTGTTGTAATTTTTGCTGAAAGATCAAGACTATCTGGTTGGAACATCATGTTTGTGCACAAGTGAGTCAATGCAGCCATCTTCGGCTGTGACCTGCAACGTTTCCAGCAAAAACAAGGTTTCTGGAGTCTTCACTTTGTGTGATGTCCAGGATGGTTAGTAGAGTCTTGATAATGTTGATGGAAGACTGAAGGTTCTGTATGGTTCTCTGCGTTGTGTATTTTTTTTCCTTTACTTTGGTGATAGTTGGCTCGGCAGTGGGTCTCGTTGTTTTCTGGAAGTGGTGTCTTCATACGCAGGTGAAGACGTCTGTGCGTATGGGTCTCCGGACAGCTGTCAAGTGGTATCTGCATACAGAGGAAGACAAAAGACAGGAGAGCAGTATTTCTTCAAAGACAAGGGTTGTATCCTGCTGAGTAAACACTGAGTCTGCTATTGTTCGCTCTTTCCCTATTA
The DNA here is from genome assembly GCA_030378365.1 of Hybognathus amarus. Taxonomy (NCBI): domain Eukaryota; kingdom Metazoa; phylum Chordata; class Actinopteri; order Cypriniformes; family Leuciscidae; genus Hybognathus; species Hybognathus amarus. The sequence continues at coordinate 60,223 of JAQIUQ010000556.1, forward strand.
CTTAATTATTGACACCTAAATGAATACAGTGAGGTGAGGATTGACTAAATAGATGGGGGAAAACCTATGAGGGAGTCTTCACCGAAAGGGTTGGCCCCCAAAGCCTGTTGCATTTGGTTCGTCCCTTGGCTCCTCACTGTTTTCGTGTCCTATCATGTCCCTGTCATTGGGCAGAACTTTGCAGAACACTTTTCAATGTGACAGAACATTTTTCAATGTGAACATATGAGACCAAGTTTTTTTCTTCCTTGACACAATACTGCCGATCAACATCCCTTAATGGGGCACATGCCACTAAGGCTTGACCTGTCCTGTGACTTGTGTACGTTGATCTGCGTAACTCAATCATGAGTTATTTTTCTTCATCCTCTAACAAAACATTAGTCATTGTAGACATCATACGTGATAATGGGTGAGGGTCACACACATGGGAAAAGGTGACAAAGGTGACATTTTCCCAATGGGAACAGGTGACAAAATTGACTGTTGCTTGATTCATTAGTGCTACACTGCATGTGGGCACTTTACATACAGTCTGACCTAATCACTATTATTGATGAAAAGCCTGTGCTGTAGAATAACATTTAAGGCTGTGAGTTTAGTTAACCAGTCCCCCAAAAGAAAGCTGAGACATTAACTTTCCTTTTGTTCTGTTAAACAAACATAAGTCTTTTATCTCTGTTGTAAATAACTGGGGAAATTAAGCACTCACAGCCCAAATGGTTAACACCTCAAAAAGCTGCTCAAGTTTACTGGCGTAGAGAATGGCAGCTTCAGAGTAGCAAGAAAGCTGAGAAAAAGTTGGCCAAAAAGGTTGACTTCTCTGAAAGTTCTTTCTGCTTTTTCTACACTCTCTAAAGTAATGTCCCGGCTGAGCACAGTAATAACACCTGCCCTCTCTCTTAGGACATTTACGTTTCTGTGGGTTTTCTGTGCTGACCTTAAATGAGGCTGCTGCAATTTGAACTCTTGCTTTAACATCAAAATCTGTATCCCAAGCAGTTAACCTGTCTAGGTTACTTCTTAAGGTTCCAGTTTGCCATGTCACTTCTAAAGCCGCGTTTCCACCGCAATTACCAGGAACTATTTGTCCCAGGAACTTTTTTCACAGGAACCTTTTTTTCCCCAGACCGCTTGCTTACTGCGTTACACCGCGTACCAAAGTACCGGTCCGAGGCGGGAAGATTATGTAGTGACGTTAAACTCATGGTTAAACTGCATGTGACTGCTCTTCCTAGCCTACGCGTTTGTTTTGAGTTTTGTATGGAGGAGATTCAAGCTTTGCTGCTTTTGTGTGCGATTGGTTTACTAACAAGGTAATTAACAAAACGGCAGAAAAGAGAAGAGCACCCAAATCGTATTCAGAAACATCGTAATGCTAGATATAAAAGTAGATGTTTTTTTATCAGCGGACATTGACCGTGAGATGGATGGGACAAACGCGCGCCATCGGGCAGAAAGAATAGCGTGGTAAGAACCAATCAGCATTGTTCAGCGCACAAGTCCCACCCCGAAGTTCCTGAACTCTGAAAAAGTACTACCTCGCCAGCAGGGACTTTCTGGGGGGAAATTTTTACCCGGAACTTCATTTAGACCCTGGTTCCTGCGGTGTAAACATATCGAGTACCACCCCAAAGTTCCTAGTTCCTGGGGAAGTTCCTGCGGTGGAAAACGCGGCTTAAGAAAGGCAACGCATTTCTTTGTTCTGACAACAGCCCATCAAACCATGCGCGAACTAATGCACCATTGTCATCTAACACTTTCTCTGAAGTGTCCGCTATCCCACTATGAGCAGCTGCTGTCTGACAGAATCTTTCTTTGTATTCAGTCACACTTTCATCCTTCTTTTGCATACACCTAGTAATCCTTGACCAGTCCATCTTGGGTCCTAGGATATTCTTTAGGATTTTCAAAACACCTTCTCTCAATTAATCTTTTCTGGCATGTTGCAGTTCAGAAGCAACAGCAGACTCAAAACTGTTGAATTCAGATTCAGTTAGAATTTGAGACATTAACTGTGTGACTTCTGTTAATGACATGTCGTAGAGACGCATTTTACTGATCAAAGCTCGGCTAAATTCAGTGAACTGTGCATGTGCTGAAGGCAAACTCTGTGACAATCTCTATGTCTCTAGGTTCAAGCGTTTTGATAACCCTTTGGATTTGAACAACAGAAGTACTGGAAGGAATAGTTTCTGACTGTTCAATTCCCTGCGGTCTTTTCTAGCAGCACATACCTTCACTGAATGTACATGCTTATCTGTTACTGATGGGATGTCTAAATCTGTTTCAAACAATGCTTGTAAGTCAGGATAAGTTTCATCTGACTGTTGGTCTTCAGTGTTACATTTGCTTAAGGCCTGGTTATGGCCCACCTTTGTCTTGAAACAGGACAATTGAGTCTGCAATTGTTTGTTCTGTTCATTTAACTTAGCAATACACCTAGCTTGTTCTTGTGCAATGGATAAGCTCAATTCTTTGTGACAACAGATAATGGCCTTCACAATGTTCTTGCGAATACTTGCTCCAAGCACTTTCTTACAATCTTCAATAGACCACACTTTTTCTGGGTGAATGCCAAATTTCTTTGTCAAATTCAATCTGACGGACTGAGTCACTATGGAGTCAATGTGTTCTCCTAACAATGACTTAAATTCGCTATTTGACCACAATGGAGTGGCAAGGCCACTTTTCTCAGTTGTAGGAATCAACCTAGCATTTTTCCTAACCATTTTGTGATATTCTTTACCACACACAAAAACTAAAAAACAACTAAACTTTCTCTGATCAACAGATGCTACACTTGTTTACACAGATCGACTGTTGTAAAACCTTCTTTGACAGAGCAAAGGAAATCCACACTATTACTAGCACTTTATGCTAATCTTCCCTGCTTGTACAGAGGATCAAACTTTCATCTCTAAAGTAAATTTTTAGAGGGTAAAACACAAAATAACAAAAACAACACAAACTATTAGCATGTTACGCTAATCTTCCCTGAAAGAAAATGGAAAGGATCTTTCACCTTCCAAAACTTTTAGAGGATGACCACAAATACCTAGCACTAAAAAATGCTAATTCTTCTCTGTGAACAGAGGTTATCACCAAAATATTAACACGTAATGTTAATCTTCCCTAAGTTTAGAGGATATCTTATAACTTCCCTGACTTATTCAGAGGATCACAAAATATTAACATTTAATGTCAATCTTCCCTGCCTGATAACAGAGGATATCTTTCATCTTTAAAAGACTTCTGTCAAGGACAACTTTAGTTAATCAAACACTACAGCTGTCTGATAACTCTCTGACAGCGCAGAGGCACAAACTTGTACTGGTCTGGTTCTTTGAATAGAGTGAAAACTCACCGAATCAATGTTTGTATGAAAAGATTCAGTCTGAACTCAGTCAGAAAAGTTCTTTTTGTTCTTGTTCTGGAACTCAGTCCGCTTTGTTGATCTTGTTCTGGAACTCAGTCTGCTTGAAGTTTTCAAGATTCAGTTAAGATTCTCTGTTGAAATCTTTTGTTGCTTGAAGTTTCAGTTCTGGATTCAGGTAAGATTCTCTGTTGAAATCTTTTGTTGCAGTTCTTGATTCAGGTAAGATTCTCTATCCGGGTCATCGGCACCAAATTGTAGAAAACTTTTCTTTCCTTGTAGAAAAGTAAGCAACTCAGGAGACCAGGAGACTTTTGAGGTATCTTTCACGCATAAGTTCTTTATTGCGTTGTGGCTGTAGTCATCTCAAGGATAGTCTGATGTAAAAGAACCTTACATTCTGATTTATACATTTCAAAGAGGGAGGGATTACATTGAGGGGGAGAAACTGAAACAAAGCAAATGCTAATGAATGTGACCCTGGAGCCTTCCAAGGCAAATGGTCTCAGAGCAGGTGAAAACAGGCATTTTAACACGAAGAGACGAGAAACAGGAAAGATAAACTTTCCCGGGTGATCAAAAGACAGTCAGGAGTGTCATGCTGGGAATTCCTACTGTTTTCAAAGATCTAGAGACTTTCTCCATTTAAAACATTAAATTAACCATGTTAATAAAATTTGTTATCCCACAGTAAGTAAACCAAAATTACGGTGTACGTTTTGGGTAATAAAGGGGTAACAAGCAGATATACAGCCTGCAAATAACTTCATAAATAAACTGAAATTACGGTGTGCTATTCTGTAAGTATAGTGTACACTGTTAACCCTTGCTGTAAAAACGTGACTGTATCATACCATTTTCCATTATAACAGTAATATACTGCAGAAAACAATGCATTCTGGGTTATATTTGTATTTTCCAGTAAGTAGCCTACAGGAATATATAGTGAATTAACCACGTTTAAAGTCGACACTCAGAGTCTGTGAGTACTTGACTACTTCCACAACAGAACCGGAAGACAATACAATGTTAAATAAAGTCGTAGTGTTCATTATTTTTGGACCAAAATGTATTTTCGATGTTTCAAAACATTCTAACTAACCCACTGATGTCACATGGACTACTTTGATGAGGTCTTTATTTCCTTTCTGGACAAGGACAGTATACCGTACATACAGTTACAATGGAGGGACAGAAAACTCTCGGACTAAATCTAAAATATCTTGAACTGCGTTCCAAAGATGAACAGAGGTCTTACGGGCTTGGAACGATATGAGAGTGAGTCATTAAAGGGTAACTAAACCCCTGGTCAGAGCCTGACTCTACCCACTGGCAATATTTGAAAAATGCAAAAAATGGGCAAACCCAAGCGGAGATAGAGTGGACGAACCGAGGGCGGGGCTGAGGGGGATGGGGGCGTGCACCTGAGACCCGCAGTGACTGTCTGACAGCAGCTGGCAATGGAAAGCGACTAGAGTGACGCAGGTAGCTTTGCAACAGAGCGGTCATTTGAAGTCCAGGGGCCTCATTTATAAAACTTTGCATAGGATTTGCGTCAGAAGTGGCGTACGGATGAAACATAGGACGTGCGCACGCACAGAAATATTCGGATTTATAAAACCATGCACACGCACATCCTACGCATTTTTCCCTTAATAAATCAAAATCAATTGTAAATGTAGCGCAGCTTCTTGTCACACCCATAGTTGCCCATAAATAGTCCGTGAAACGCCCACAAGTTAATATTCATTGATTGCAAAATCATGGCAAATACAGAGAGGTAATAAAAAAACTTAACTTCACTCATTGTGAAGTAGAAGTTATCATTGGCGAGGAGGAAAAGAGGAGAAAATGTTGTTTGGAGGGCACAGTATGGGCATTACTAATGCCAAAAAGGCCCTTGAGTGGCAAAAGGTTGCAGACGCCATAAATGCTGTAGCCTCACAACCTCGGACTGTGGCCGAAATAAAAAAGAAATGGTTGGACATCAGAGTCGAGGCAAAAAAGCGTCTAGTCATTAATTCAATAAGATCCCATTCAATCTCCCAAATTAACTATCTATCTGACTGACTGACTATCTAATTGCATCTATATCTGCTCTGCCAGACAGACACATTGGGAGAATATCAGTTTTGCACATTATTTCGTTCTGTTCTCCATCTTATTTATGAGGATGAATTGTATAGCCTAACATGCCAATATAATTGCAGAACATATGTCACTTTTCTTTTTGGAAATATGTGTTAATTTGCATTTCTGTTGCAAATTGATCAAACGGGTGTTCGTGTAGGCTGTTAATGTCACGGCTACACCAGCTTCAGCACCAGACACCTTCACTCCGCCCACTCGATCTGCTTCCCCGGATTTCTAATCACCATCACCTGTCTCCATCACCTGTCTCAATGCCAGCAATCCCCTCCCAATTCACCCTCTCCATAAAAGCCACATCAGTTCACCTCTTGTCTGGTCTCGTCAATACATACGACTACAGACTCCTGCCATTCAAAGAATCTACTTACCTGCTACTCACCTTCCAAGTCGCCTTCATCCAGTCCGCCACCCGTCTGCACTCTGGTCCTGGTGCGGTCCTTCTGATCCCTGTCTTCAGTCTGCCTTCCGTTCTCCCCCAGCCTGCAATAAAATACGAGACTCTATTAACAAGACTGTTCAACTTAGTCTGCAAATATCAACTAACCAGATACTCACCTGCCATTTCCCGTTGTTTACCAACTTCAATAAACTCCTTAAACATACCGTCTGTGTCTTCCTGTTCTGTGAAAGTTAATTGTAAGACTTGCTTTGTGAAGTCTTCGTGTTATTTATGAGTGGCAGTATTGCCATTTATTTTACACAACAGTCTACAGTTTCACACACTTTCACGTGTTTTTTCCATCTACCGACAGTGTCGCATTTTCTAATTTCACCCGTTTTTGTGTGTACGCCTGGGTCAGAGCTTGCGTGAAGGACCGCACATTTTACCCTCAAGTGTGCTTTTTATAAATAACAATTTTATTGCTTTTTATAAATACCAAATATATTAGTCCCCAGTCAATATCTGCCTAGGAAATCGCCTAGTGTTAATCTGTATCGCTATACTCGTTGTGAATACGCAGGCCACAAGAAGTAATTATGTGGGTTTGTTTAACGTGAATACGCAGGCCACAAGCAGTAGTTACGTGGGTCTGTCCTTTGGGAAAGCTGCTTGGACATGGACATTTACTTGGAATTGGAACATTGGAAATGGACATTTGAAATTTTTTTATCTCTTTAAAAAAAATTAAATAAGTAAATAAAATAATAAATAACTATAGTTAAAAGGAAACTATAGTTAGAAAGGGTTATATAAAAAAAGTAATTAATGTAATATGTATTCCTTTATTTTATAGAATGTTCGATTTTGATTTGAGATTAGAGTTACCCATATCTTTTCAAAATATATATACTTACGCTCTTAAAATGTTAAATCCTCACCTATAGTGTACTTTAGAAAATAAATCTAACCAATCATTTAAAACAGGCAATTCTAGATTTCTCCAAATTGTATTATTGCTTTTTAAAGCTGTAATTCCCTGCATAATAAGTATAACTCATCTATATTAAGTAGCATAGTTCCTATACCCGAAACTACATTTTGCATCTTTATTATATTTGCTTTCTTAAAACTGTCTTCCCTGAATTACTTCTGTTCAAATTTTATTTGTATTTTACAAGTATAAAAATAAATGAGTGTATATATATATATATATTAGTATATATATATATATATTATTTCACCGCAACTGATCCAACATCCTAAAAGTAAATTATTATAAGTAGAAGATATATCTGGTATTATAAAATATTGCATATTAATTTTCCAAGCAAATTGTATATTTTAGTCCAAAATTGGCGCACATGCACATAGAAGATCTCATTCAATGTCAAGTCTATTAGCAAAACGTCTCAGGTTACGCATGTAACCCTGGTTCCCTGAGAGGGAACGAGAGCTGCGTTGTCAAACGCGATGGGAACGCTCTGCGTGATTGCGTCGTGAAGCGTCTGTACAATCAGTCCAATGAGAGAGTAGGACGTCAGGTGACGTCATCGACCAGGAAACTATAAAGCACCCTTGAGATCAGACCGCGACAGCTTCTGTGAAAGGCCTGAAGCAAGTCGGTCAGGGCATGCAGGAAGTATGGCAGGCGAACGCAGCTCTCGTTCCCTCTCAGGGAACCAGGGTTACATACGTAACCTGAGACGTTCCCTTTCAAGGGAACTTCGAGCTGCGTTGTCAAACGCGATGGGAACCCCATACCCACTACGCCATGCTGAGAAATGCCCATTCTGTGTGAAGTCCTTGCACACACTAAGAAGCAAGTAACCTAGCCCCAGGAGTGGAGAGGCCAAGGTCATAAAATCTGACAAATATATGCGGAGAGGACATCCTGCCGCATTACAAATATCAAGAAGGGAAACACTCGGAATAAAGGCCGTAGAGGCTGCCATACTTCTAGTAGAATGGGCCTGAACAGCCATAGGTGAAAGCTTCATCCTAGGGCAAGGTTCAGCCGCTTCATAAGCCAATGATATAGCCTCGACTATCCATTTGCTCATAACCTGTTTAGATGCAGGGGACTCTTACTTGAGTGACCCAAAGCAGACAAATAATTGTTCAGACTTATGCCACAGGGCAGCTCTGTGAATGTAGGCATCTAATGCCCGAACTGTGGATCACCTTGAACTTGAAAGGTTGTAGTGCCAGATACCAACGGGTGATCCGCGCGTTGGCATCCTTCATGCGGTGGAGCCACTGCAGGGGAGCGTGATCAGTACAGAGGGTGAACTCTCGACCCAGGAGATAATAGCGGAGAGTGAGGACGGCCCATTTAATGGCTAACGCCTCTTTCTCAATGGTGCTGTACATCATCTCTCTCTAGAGAGCTTACGACTGATGTACAGCACCGGTCGTTCCTCACCCTCCATCTCCTGGGTCAAGACCGCACCCAGCCCCCTGTCTGACACGTCTGTCTGCAGAGAAAAAGGGAGAGCAAAGTTAGGAGCCTGTAAGAGCGGGCCACCACACAGGGCAGCCTTTATCCGGGTGAAAGCCTGCTGGCACTGCTCCGTCCACTGGACAGCATCTGGAGCCCCCTTTTTAGTTAGATCAGTCAGCGGGCTAGCAAGCTCCGAATAATCAGGTACAAACCTTCTGTAATATCCTGCTAGCCCCAGGAACTGTCTAACCTCCTTTTTGGTCTTGGGACTCGGACAGGTCGCAATCGCTGCTGTCTTATCAATTTGGGGACGCACCTGACCATGCCCCAAGTGGAAGCCCAGATACCTAACCTCCACACGCCCAATCGCACACTTCTTCGGGTTGGCCGTGAGCCCCGCCTCCCTCAGCGACTTGAGGAACGCTCGCAAATGCTGCATATGCCGCTGCCAATCATTACTATAGATGATGATGTCATCCAAGTATGCCGAGGCATATGCAGCATGCGGCCGGAGAATCCGGTCCATCAAGCGCTGAAAGGTGGCAGGTGCCCCAAACAACCCGAACGGAAGTGTGACAAATTGGTGCAATGCGAACGGCGTCGTGAAGGCGGTTTTCTCTTTGGACATTGGAGATAAGGGGATCTGCCAATATCCTTTTGTTAAATCCAGCGTCGAATAAAAACGAGCCGTGCCCAGCCGATCAAGTAACTCGTCAACCCTTGGCATCGGATACGCATCGAATTTCGATACGGCATTCACCTTGCGATAATCCACACAGAACCGAACGGTGCCGTCTGTTTTAGGAACTAAAACTATCGGGCTCGCCCAATCACTATTGGATTCCTCTATTACTCCCATATCCAGCATCGCCGCTAATTCATCCTGAACTACTTTTTTCTTATGTTCAGGTAACCTATACGGCCGGCTGCGAATAACCACGCCCGGCTCCGTCTCAACATGGTGCTGTATGAGATTTGTTCGGCCCGGGAGGGGTGAGAACACATCCGCGAACCCCGCTTGTAGATGTTTTATGTCAGCGATCTGGGACGGTGAGAGGTGGTCTCCACAAACCGCCAGGGGGCAGGATTGCACTTTGATGTTCGCCTCTGGACCAAGATCCTCCTCCCCGCTCACCACCGTCGCCAGCATCGCTGACTCCACCTCATTCCATTTTTTAAGGAGAATGAGGTGGGAAATTTGATGTGTTCCCCCCTATCTGAACAAGCAATCTCATAGTTAAGATCGTTAACCCGCCATGTAACCATAAACGGCCCTTGCCACTTGGCGAGCAATTTTGAGCTGGACGTAGGGAGTAATATGAGCACTTTTTCTCCCGGTGCGAATTTACGTAGTTTAGCCCCCCTGTTGTACAACCGACTTTGTTTCTCCTGGGCCCGCAACAAATTCTCCATAGAGAGCCGCCCCAAAGTGTGGAGTTTTGTTCGCAGATCCAGGACGTACTGAATTTCGTTTTTGCTATCTGAAGGTCCATCCTCCCAAACCTCCCTAAGGACATCCAAAACCCCGCGGGGCTGGCGTCCAAAGAGAAGTTCGAAGGGGGAAAACCCCGTGGTGGCTTGGGGGACCTCCCGTACAGCGAACAAGAGGGGTTCTAACCACTTATCCCAATTTTTGGCGTCTTCCTTTACGAACTTACGAATCATGGATTTTAAGGTGCGATTAAATCGTTCCACCAATCCGTCTGTTTGTGGGTGATAGACGCTGGTGCGAATCGATTTAATGCCCAATAATTCATATAGTTCGTGTATAGTGCGTGACATAAACGCCGTGCCCTGATCGGTGAGAATCTCCCTCGGGATTCCCACCCGGGAGATTAACTGAAACAGTGCACTCGCAATACTTTTAGCCGAAATGTTGCGCAGCGGCACTGCTTCGGGGTATCGCGTTGCATAATCCACCAGGACTAATGCAAAGCGATGCCCGCATGCTGACCGCTCTAATGGCCCGATGAGGTCCATGCCAATTCGTTCGAAGGGGACCTCGACTAACGGAAGGGGGCACAATGGTGCTTTATTATGGGCCGGTGGGTTCACCAACTGGCATTCTTGACAAGACGCGCACCACCTGCGCACGTTCTCATGAATGCCCGGCCAGAAAAATCGGGTCATTAGACGGTTTAACGTGGCTGCCTGCCCGAGGTGCCCAGCCATTCGGATTACAATGAGCCGCCTGGAATAACATTTCCCGACGGCTCTTAGGAACTAATAACTGGGTTGTATCTTGCTTCGTCTGGGTGTCCTGGGTCACCCGATACAACCTATCTTTAATCACAGCAAAATAAGGGTACGTGAGCGGTTGTTACGGCCGAACCTGCTGGCCATCGATGACACGGACCTGTTCAAACGCATTTTTCAGCGTGTCATCTCGGGACTGCTCCAGAGGAAAGTCATCACGGACCGAAAATATTTGATTTTCGGCCGCGCTCGGTTCCTCTGAGACAGCCGCCGATGGTCCTGGCACAGCTTCGCCGGCCTGAACAGTCGCTCCCGCCCGTTGCTTCCGTCTTCGCCCAGAAACACCCGCACACAAACAAGCCAATAGAGACTGAAACCCTGGCCAATTAGTTCCCAAAATTAGCGGGTGCCGGAGGTGCGGATTAACTGCCACCTCCACACTATGCTTTTGTCCCCGGAATTGGATCATAACCGGCACGACAGGATATCCCATTATTTCCCCGTGCACACACCGCACCATAACCTCGTGGCTCTTATCCAATGCCACCGGCTGAATCAAACTTTGATGGATTGAGGTCTGGTTACAACCTGAATCCACCAAAGCGTGAAATGTATCCCTCTTAATACTTACAGGTATCTGATACAGTCCCGTCTGATCGGGGGCAGCCTGTGGCGCATAGGGGACCCGGATCACCGTGTCCACCTCCATCACCGGACACCTATCAATAAAGTGGCCCGGATCCCCACAGCGCCAGCAGGCCGGTCCAGGCCTGGCGCGGAAGCGGATCAAGGGACTGGCGTGAGGAGAACGTGGGGCCAGGGACGGGAAGGGTGCTCCCAGACGATGGCCCGCCCCGGGGCGGAGAGCGCGGCGCTGGGCTCGGCTCCGGTGCCGGGCCCGATCTCCACCGGGGCGCTGGGACGCGGTGGGACGCCGCCTCGGGACCTGGGAGCAGGGACAGGGCGAGAGAGAGAGGGGAAGGGAGAGAGAGAGAAAGTGATGGGGGCTCGCCGACCCCAGGGCACGCTGACCAGCTGGTCCTCCGCCAACGTGATGGCCTGGTCCAGCGACGTCGGCCGGTGGCACTGGACCCACTGCGCGGTCTTCTTGGGCAGCTTCGCGATGAACTGCTCCAGCACCACCAGCTCGATGACTCCATCGACGTCGCGTCCTCGGCCACCAGCCATCTGCGGCAGGTGTCCCGGAGCTGCTGCGCAAAAATGAAGGGCCGACCGGTCTCCCCCAGCTCGAGGGTCCGGAAACGCTGACGGTTCTGCTCAGGAGACCGGCCGACCCGCTGCAGAATGGCACGCTCGAGGTCATGGTAGACCAGGAGGTTGCTGACTGGCAGTTGTTGAGCTGCGAGCTGCGCCTCCCCCGACAGCAATGGGAGGAGGCGCATCGGCCAGTCAGCCTCCGGCCATCCCCCGGCCGCGGCCGACCTCTCAAAGAGGTCCAGGAAGGCCTCCGGATCGTCCTGGGGCACCATCTTGTGGAGGGTTGGGGCCGCGGCCGGAGGCCGGACCCCCTGGTCCAGCCAGCTCCGGAACTGCTCGCGGGCCTCTTGTTGGTCCAGGAGGAGCGCGGCGAGTCGTCGGTCCTGCTGCTCCTCCATCTTCAACAAGGCTTCCTGATGTTGTTGGTGGAGGCCCGCAAGCGCCTGGATGATCTCCGCAAATGGTGTCGGTGAGGATCCTCTGGCAGCGGCTTCCTCATCCATCCCGGGTTTCGGCACCAGTGTGATGATCTATGAGGTTCAGTGTGGGTGATGGATGAAGACAAGGGGTCGGCGATGGATCTTGTGTGGGTTTTTATTTAGCAAAAATAAACTCTTTCCACGGCGACTAAGCGCACTTCACAACAAACAAAAAAACAGTCACTTTGTAGCAAAACTCTTTCCCGCTGACTACAGCTTCCTCGTCACAGACGTAGCACTCCTTCCACTGAATACAGCTTTTCCGTCCATTGAAGATCAAGGGCTTTCTTCAGCTGGGCACGACACACACACACACAAGATCCAGTCTCTCTCTCCCTGCAGCGTTTACCTGGCCCGCTTAAATACGTTCTCCACCGCCAATCACTGCAATCACAGACAGGTGTTCATCATTTAAACTTGATCCGCTTACCTCCCGCTCGGCTCCTCCCCTGCTCTCCTGCTGCAGACACCGCTGAACCACGCCCCCATGCCACAATCATATAAAACATTATCAAGGTAAATGTGAACAAAATAATTTTCTTCTGAAGTTAATTTTCTTACCAGCAGTGTTGCTACTGAAGATGCATCTTCATCAGATGAGCTGTCAGCTTGGTCATCTGCTCCTGCTCTCTCTTCAAGCCCCTGTTCCATCTGCTGGCACTGAATCTGTATTCAATAGAATAAGAAAATATATATATATATATATATATATATATATATATACTAAAACATTACTAATAAAAAAAATAACACCTGTCCTGGGGTCCTTCTCATCAGCTCCTCATTTAGTCTGGTCCAGACTTCATCTCCTGCTCTCTCTTCAAGCCCCTGTTCCATCTGCTGGCACTGAATCTGTATTCAATAGAATAAGAAATATATATATATATATATATATATATATATATATATATATATATATATATATATATATATATATATATATATATATATATATATATATATACTAAAACATTACTAATAAAAAAAATAACACCTGTCCTGGGGTCCTTCTCATCAGCTCCTCATTTAGTCTGGTCCAGACTTCATCTTTCACTTTTTACTTGAATCTGGGATCCAAGGCTGTGGCCTCCTCCAAGAACTGTCTGATGCTGTCATCCTGCAAGGCACAAACATAGTATGATAAGAGGCCCTCAATAATCCAAATGAAAACAAAACAAGTGAGAAATCAATAGGATTACACTACACACCTGGTATCTTTTTGAGAGGTCATTCCAGATAGTTTTCTTGATGGTCTTTGTAAAGGAGGAGTCCTCATCATCATTAACTGTGAAGTGGTGCTGGAGTTTATCCAAGATTGGCAGAATCTGACCCAGCGTTGGGCTCCTTTCAGCAGAGACGCAGAGGGTTGAGGTATAAAGTATCTTTGTAACTTTGACAAACTCTTCTGCTTTTCTAAAATCCTCATCAGAAACTCTCTGCAGTCTGAAAAAAATAATAATTTCATAGCTGGATTATGGTTTTATGAGCACAATGATTAACACTGAAAATGGCTGAAATTAAATTAAGCTAATGACACATTTTATTACCTGTCCTTCTCCATTGATTTCTTAAGCCTAGGGTCCATTGAGGCAGCCTGGATGGCAGGGAACTGCTCCAGGAATCGTTCCACCATCAGGAACAGGCTGTTCCACCTTGTCCTCACATCCAGGATGACAGCATGTTCTGCAAGGCCTAGAGAGCGAGAGAGAAATTGTTGTGTGTAGATATGTGTGGTAACAAAAGTGATTTTTCCTTTGCAGATATTTTTTTACTAAATGATTTAGCAAAGCATGTTTTTCTAACTATTAGCCAAAGAGTTAGATTGACCTATTTTGATTTCTACTTACCAAGAAGATGCTGCTTCTCTTTAAGGACAGGTTTAGCCAGGCTGGACCTTTTCAGCCACACCACCATAGCTCTGATCCTTCCTGCCCACTGTGAGACTGAGGGTATAGTGTAAAGCTTTTGTGCAGCAATATTGGGAGTATGAGTATGAGTAACTTTCTCTTTCATGGAGCCCTCTCTCACATAGTGGACTGACACTGTCAGGTAGTGGTCTTGTGCAATGCTGGTCCACCCATCTACAGTCACAGCCACATCCCTCACATCATGTAACTCTTTCTTGGTATTTTCTTTTTCTACTGCATACCATGCAGGTATGAGGGTATTTGAGAGCATGTCTCGACTGGGGGACTGATATCTGGGATTTAAGGCCCTTATCATCTCCCTATTTACATTATCAGAAAACAAAACATAAAAATAGCAATCTTAAAAAATTAAATTAAAATTAAATTAAAATTTAAAACATTATCTACCTAAAAATACCTGGCCAACAACCTACAACACCACTTGCAGCTTTCTTACCTCCACCATGGAGACTCCACTGTAGAAAAAGGCAGCAAGCCTTTCACAATGAAGTTTGTGACTGCCCTGTGGCACTCATCTTGCCTTTCTTTAATCATTTTCCCTTTTTCTGCCAGTGTGAAAGGATTGACACTTGATGATGATGATGATGATGATGGTCTACTCATGCCAGGGTCGGTAGTGGCAGAGGCTGTAATAACATTAATGTGAAGGGGGGAAAAACAAGAAAGCTAACCTGTTAATGCAGCCACTTAATAAGGACACTGTAATAGTATCAGTATAGTTTTATTTAATGCCATGTCAGCATCTGTGACTATTTTCATGGCAAAATAATGTATTACAAAAATACATTTACATACATTAAAATCCAAGCAAACAGAAAAAAATACAGCAACTAATATTATACAAGATTAACATTGCACGCTCAATAAAATAACTAGTTTAATTTTACTGTCAACCTTAAAGCATCGATTGAGCTAGCCATCTATATAGCCATACAGCCCTAACAATATCTAACGTTACGTAGGTCTCAGTAATTATTATGCTGCCTTCATGTGCTATGAGAAATATGGTATTTCCCACTCAAGTCGTGTTTACGAGCTCATTGCATTTATATGTTGACTTGAAAGGGTGTTCATATCCAATTGTTTTAAACTAGAAAACTAGTATTTACGTTAATTCCAAGAGCACCAGAAGGCAGCATAAGTCACCATGCAGGTATACACAGAAACGTTAACTTAAATGGTAACTACATAAGCATGTATCACAACAACAAGTAAGTTAGCGTTTATATATATAATGTTGTTAAATGCTAATATTACCTGTCGGAGTCCCACTCGTAGCGCTGCCTTCATCTGTAGTTTTTTTGGAGGAGGAAGACTCGTGTGGTGATGATGAACAAGTTGAAGGCTCTGTAGCACTAGCAGGAGGATGGGATGACTGCACAGGGTTGGTCTTCTTGCAGTCGAAGACGGAACAAGGTTCCGCTCTAAGGTTTACTCCGTGCACTGTCATGTACTTTGTCATATTACTTGTGGTACCGGACTTTGCAGCAATGATTTTGCCACAAATATTGCATCGCGCGCTGTTGGCATCGAGCCTCGAGAAATATAGCCACACTTTGGATCTTTTCAACATCTTCTCTCAGGGTGTTGTGGGGGGACGCTTGAGGCTTCACGTGCATCTATGGGGGTTGGGACGCTACACACTTTACGTGAGCTACGTCTCTGGGCGTAACCGCGTAAACTATTGTTTGTATTGGCTCACTCACGTTGACGAGTTAACCCCTTAGGTATCGAAATCTGGTACCGAACAAGACGTCGTTTTCGATACTCGGTAGTACCGAGGCAATTCGGTCGGTACCTAAAAAGTACCAAACTTCGGTACCCAGCTCTAGTTCCCACTGACGTTAATGGGAAGGTGATTGAGTCCAGCCCTGTTCTAGCTGAAGAGCACAGCCAGGTCCCTACTGAGGTTGATGGGAAGGTGACTGAATCCAGCCGTCTCCCAGTTAAGGAGCCCAGCCATGTCAACACTGAGGTTGATGAAAAGTTTATAGAATCCAGCCTTGTCCCAGCTAAAGAGTCCAGCCCTGTCCTAGCTGAAGTGACCAGCCATGTCCCCCTGAGGTTGATGGGAAGGTGACTGAATCCAGCCCTGTCCCAGTTAAAGAGCTCGGCCATGTCAATGCTGAGGCTGATGGTAAGGTGACTGAATCCAGCCCTGTCCTAGCTGAAGAACTCAGCCATGTCCCCACTGACATTAATGAGAAGGTGACTGAATCCAGCCCTGTCCTAACTGAAGAGTGCAGCCATGTCCCCACTGAGGATGATGGAAAGGTGACTGAATCCAGCCCTGTCCTAGGTGAAGAGTGCAGCCATGTCCCCACTGAGGTTGATCGGAAGGTGACTGAATCCAGCTCTGTCCTAGCTGAAGAGCCCAGCCATGTCCCCCTGAGGTTGATGAGAAGTTGACTGAATCCAGCCTTGTCCCAGCTAAAGAGTCCAGCCCTGTCCCCGCTGAGGTTGATGGGAATGTAATGGAGTCCAGCCCTGTCCTATCTGAAGAGCCTGGCCATGTCCCCCCTGAGATTGATGGGAAGGTGACTGAATCCAGCCCTGTCCTAGCTGAAGAGTGCAGCCATGTCCCCACTGAGGTTGATGGAAAGGTGATGGACACCAGCTGTCTCCCAGCTAAATTGTCCAGCCATGTCCCCACTGAGGTTGATGGGAAGGTGGCTGAATCCAGCCCTGTCCTAGCTGAAGAGCCCAGCCATGTCCCCCTGAGGTTGATGGGAAGGTGACTGAATCTAGCCCTGTCCTAGCTGAAGAGCCCAGCCATGTCCCCACTGAGGTTGATGGGAAGGTGACTGACTCCAGCCCTGTCCCAGTTAAAGAGCTAAGCCATGTCTCCACACAGGTTGATGGAAAGTTGATGGAATCCAGCCCTGTTGAAGCTAACAAGTCCAGCCATGTCCCCAATGAGGTTGATGGGAAGGTGACTGAATCCAGCCCTGTCGTAGCTGAAGAGCCCAGCCATGTCCCCCCTGAGGTTGATGGGAAGGTGACTGAATCCAGCCCTCTTCTAGCTGAAGAGTCCAGCCCTGTCCCCACTGAGGTTGATGGGAATGTAATTGAGTCCAGCCATGTCCTAGCTGAAAAGCCTAGCCATGTCCCCCCTGAGATTGATGGGAAGGTGACTGAATCCAGCCCTGTCCTAGCTGAAGAGCCCAGCCATGTCCCCCCTGAGGTTGATGAGAAGTTGATAGAATCCAGCCTTGTCCCAGCTAAAGAGTCCAGCGCTGTCCTAGCTGAAGAGCCCAGCTATGTCCCCACTGAGGTTGATGGAAAGGTGATGGACACCAGCTGTCCCCCAGCTAAAGAGTCCAGCCATGTCCCCACTGAGGTTGATGGGAAGGTGGCTGAATCCAGCCCTATCCTAGCTTAAGAGCCCAGCCATGTCCCTCCTGAGTTTGATGGGAAGGTGAGTGAATCCAGCCCTGTTCTAGCTGAAGAGCCCAGCCATGTCCCCCCTGAGGTTGATGGGAAGGTGACTGAATCCAGCCCTGTCCTAGCTGAAGAGCCCAGCCATGTCCCCACTGAGGTTGATGAGAAGGTGACTGAATACAGCCCTGTCCTAGCTGAAGAGTGCAGCCATGTCCCCACTGAGGTTGACGGGAAGGTGACTGAATCCAGCCTTGTCACAGCTAAAGAGTCCAGCCATGTCCCAACTGAGGTTGATGGGAAGGTGACTGAATCCAGCCCTGTCCCAGTTAAATAGCTCGGCCATGTCAATGCTTAGGATGATGGTAAGGTGACTGAATCCAGCCCTGTCCTAGCTGAAGAACTCAGCCATGTCCCCACTGACATTAATGGGAAGGTGACTGAATCCAGCCCTGTCCTAACTGAAGAGTGCAGCCATGTCCCCACTGAGGTTGATGTAAAGGTGACTTAATCCAGCTCTGTCCTAGGTGAAGAGTGCAGCCATGTCCCCACTGAGGTTGATCGGAAGGTGACTGAATCCAGCTCTGTCCTAGCTGAAGAGCCCAGCCATGTCCCCCTGAGGTTGATGAGAAGTTGACTGAATCCAGCCTTGTCCCAGCTAAAGAGTCCAGCCATGTCCCCACTGAGGTTGATGGAAAGGTGATGGACACCAGCTGTCCCCCAGCTAAAGAGTCCAGCCATGTCCCCACTGAGGTTGATGGGAAGGTGGCTGAATCCAGCCCTATCCTTGCTGAAGAGCCCAGCCATGTCCCCCCTGAGGTTGATGGGAAGGTGACTGAATCCAGCCCTTTCCTAGCTGAAGAGACCACCCCTGTCCCCACTTAATTTAATGGGAAGGTGACTGAATCCAGCCCTGTCCTAGCTGAAGAGCCCAGCCATGTCCCCACCGAGGTTGATGGGAAGGTGACTGAATCCAGCCCTGTCCTAGCTGAAGAGCCCAGCCATGTCCCCACTGAGGTTGATGGGAAGGTGACTGACTCCAGCCCTGTCCCAGTTAAAGAGCTAAGCCATGTCTCCACACAGGTTGATGGAAAGTTGATGGAATCCAGCCCTGCTGAAGCTAACAAGTCCAGCCATGTCCCCAATGAGGTTGATGGGAAGGTGACTGAATCCAGCCCTGTCGTAGCTGAAGAGCCCAGCCATGTCCCCCCTGAGGTTGATGGGAAGGTGACTGAATCCAGCCCTGTTCTAGCTGAAGAGCCCAGCCATGTCCCCCCTGAGGTTGATGGGAAGGTGACTGAATCCAGCCCTGTCCTAGCTGAAGAGCCCAGCCCTGTCCCCACTGAGGTTGATGGGAAGGTGACTGAATCCAGCCCTGTCCTAGCTGAAGAACTCAGCCATGTCCCCACTAGGGCTGGGTATCGTTCAAAAAACTTTCGAGTACCGATACCGATACCTTGATTTCGATACCGGTTCCTGAACGATACTTTTTCGATACCAATTTTATTAAATCCAGATCCAAGATTACATAACACATTACCTTAGAAAAACTTTGGTTTTATTTTTTTTAGTTTGACTCATGCTCCTCCTTAACCAGAGCACAAAGAAACAAAAAAAAGCACAAAGGAACAAAATGTAACAAACATACATCAGTGCAAATAAATACATTAAATAAAGTTTCAGTGCAAAATTAAGTTTTGTGAGGCTCAGATCTTTTAAATCACTTAGTCAGACTCAGCACAGTTCTTCTTCAAAAAAATTAGCATGTCTGCTTTTTCAGGAGACAGACAAGCCCGCTCCTGACTAATAATGTCCCCAGCGGTAGAAAATGTACGCTCTGATGGTGTGGATGATGCTTGCACACAGAGATACCTTGTTGCCAAATCAGAAAGCAATGGCAGAGTGTCCTTCATATCCCACCACCAGGTTACTGGACTCACTGAGGATAGCATAGATTTAAGTGATCTGTAGTTATTTAACTCTGCCTGTATCTTCTCTGCAGTGCTGCAGACAGTGGTCTCGTTTCTTTTTTCAATTTCCATGTCCTCCACAGCAAATAGCTCCTCAAGGGCAGAGAGCTTTGGCTTTTTCTGTGAACAAATAAGTAAATAAATAAAGAATCATTGTGATGATCTATGAGGTTCAGTGTGGGTGATGGATGAAGACAAGGGGTCGGCGATGGATCTTGTGTGGGTTTTTATTTAGCAAAAATAAACTCTTTCCACGGCGACTAAGCGCACTTCACAACAAACAAAAAAACAGTCACTTTGTAGCAAAACTCTTTCCCGCTGACTACAGCTTCCTCGTCACAGACGTAGCACTCCTTCCACTGAATACAGCTTTTCCGTCCATTGAAGATCAAGGGCTTTCTTCAGCGGGGCACGACACACACACACACACAAGATCCAGTCTCTCTCTCCCTGCAGCGTTTACCTGGCCCGCTTAAATACGTTCTCCACCGCCAATCACTGCAATCACAGACAAGTGTTCATCATTTGAACTTGATCCGCTTACCTCCTGCTCGGCTTCTCCCCTGCTCTCCTGCTGCAGACACCGCTGAACCACGCCTCCCATGCCACATACCCCCACTGCCCGACTCAGGCCGGGAGCCGTCCGGCCTGCAGCCCCCCCCCTCCCCCTTCTCCGGGAGAGAAAGTCGGCCACAGCCATCTGCGCCCCCGGCCTGTGGATCACCTTGAACTTGAAAGGTTGTAGTGCCAGATACCAACGGGTGATCCGCGCGTTGGCATCCTTCATGCGGTGGAGCCACTGCAGGGGAGCGTGATCAGTACAGAGGGTGAACTCTCGACCCAGGAGATAATAGCGGAGAGTGAGGACGGCCCATTTAATGGCTAACGCCTCTTTCTCAATGGTGCTGTACATCGTCTCTCTCTTAGAGAGCTTACGACTGATGTACAGCACCGGTCGTTCCTCACCCTCCATCTCCTGGGTCAAGACCGCACCCAGCCCCCTGTCTGACACGTCTGTCTGCAGAGAAAAGGGAGAGCAAAGTTAGGAGCCTGTAAGAGCGGGCCACCACACAGGGCAGCCTTTATCCGGGTGAAAGCCTGCTGGCACTGCTCCGTCCACTGGACGGCATCTGGAGCCCCCTTTTTAGTAAGATCAGTCAGCGGGCTAGCAAGCTCCGAATAATCAGGTACAAACCTTCTGTAATATCCTGCTAGCCCCAGGAACTGTCTAACCTCCTTTTTGGTCTTGGGACTCGGACAGGTCGCAAGTCGCTGCTGTCTTATCAATTTGGGGACGCACCTGACCATGCCCCAAGTGGAAGCCCAGATACCTAACCTCCACACGCCCAATCGCACACTTCTTCGGGGTTGGCCGTGAGCCCCGCCTCCCTCAGCGACTTCGAGGAACGCTCGCAAATGCTGCATATGCCGCTGCCAATCATTACTATAGATGATGATGTCATCCAAGTATGCCGAGGCATATGCAGCATGCGGCCGGAGAATCCGGTCCATCAAGCGCTTAAAGGTGGCAGGTGCCCCAAACAACCCGAACGGAAGTGTGACAAATTGGTGCAATGCCGAACGGCGTCGTGAAGGCGGTTTACTCTTTGGACATTGGAGATAAGGGGATCTGCCAATATTCTTTTGTTAAATCCAGCGTCGAATAAAAACGAGGCCGTGCCCAGCCGATCAAGTAACTCGTCAACCCTTGGCATCGGATACGCATCGAATTTCGATACGGCATTCACCTTGCGATAATCCACACAGAACCGAACGGTGCCGTCTGTTTTAGGAACTAAAACTCTCGGGCTCGCCCAATCACTGTTGGATTCCTCTATTACTCCCATATCCAGCATCGCCGCTAATTCATCCTGAACTACTTTTTCTTATGTTCAGGTAACCTATACGGCCGGCTGCGAATGTGACCGAGAACACATCCGCGAACCCCGCTTGTAGATGTTTTATGTCAGCGATCTGGGACGGCGAGAGGTGGTCTCCACAAACCGCCAGGGGGCAGGATTGCACTTTGATGTTCGCCTCTGGACCAAGATCCTCCTCCCCGCTCACCACCGTCGCCAGCATCGCTGACTCCACCTCATTCCATTTTTAAGGAGATTGAGGTGGTAAATTTGATGTGTTCCCCCTATCTGAACGAGCAATCTCATAGTTAAGATCGTTAACCCGCCATGTAACCATAAACGGCCCTTGCCACTTGGCGAGCAATTTTGAGCTGGACATAGGGAGTAATATGAGCACTTTTTCTCCCGGTGCGAATTTACGTAGTTTAGCCCCCCTGTTGTACAACCGACTTTGTTTCTCCTGGGCCCGCAACAAATTCTCCATAGAGAGCTGCCCCAAAGTGTGGAGTTTTGTTCGCAGATCCAGGACGTACTGAATTTCGTTTTTGCTATCTGAAGGTCCGTCCTCCCAAACCTCCCTAAGGACATCCAAAACCCCACGGGGCTGGCGTCCAAAGAGAAGTTTGAAGGGGAAAACCCCGTGGAGGCTTGGGGGACCTCCCGTACAGCGAACAAGAGGGGTTCTAACCACTTATCCCAATTTTTGGCGTCTTCCTTTACGAACTTACGAATCATGGATTTTAAGGTGCGATTAAATCGTTCCACCAATCCATCTGTTTGTGGGTGATAGTCGCTGGTGCGAATCGATTTAATGCCCAATAATTCATATAGTTCGCGTATAGTGCGTGACATAAACGCCGTGCCCTGATCGGTGAGAATCTCCCTCGGGATTCCCACCCGGGAGATTAACTGAAACAGTGCACTCGCAATACTTTTAGCCGAAATGTTGCGCAGCGGCACTGCTTCGGGGTATCGCGTTGCATAATCCACCAGGACTAATGCAAAGCGATGCCCGCATGCTGACCGCTCTAATGGCCCGATGAGGTCCATGCCAATTCGTTCGAAGGGGACCTCGACTAACGGAAGGGGGCACAATGGTGCTTTATTATGGGCCGGTGGGTTCACCAACTGGCATTCTTGACAAGACGCGCACCACCTGCGCACGTTCTCATGAATGCCCGGCCAGAAAAATCGGGTCATTAGACGGTTTAACGTGGCTGCCTGCCCGAGGTGCTCAGCCATCGGATTACAATGAGCCGCCTGGAATAACATTTCCCGACGGCTCTTAGGAACTAATAACTGGGTTGTATCTTGCTTCGTCTGGGTGTCCTGGGTCACCCGATACAACCTATCTTTAATCACAGCAAAATAAGGGTACGTGAGGGGTTGTTCCGGCCGAACCTGCTGGCCATCGATGACACGGACCTGTTCAAACGCATTTTTCAGCGTGTCATCTCGGGACTGCTCCAGAGGAAAGTCATCACGGACCGAAAAGATTTGATTTTCGGCCGCGCTCGGTTCCTCTGAGACAGCCGCCGATGGTCCTGGCACAGCTTCGCCGGCCTGAACAGTCGCTCCCGCCCGTTGCTTTCGTCTTCGCCCAGAAACACCCGCACACAAACAAGCCAATAGAGACTGAAACCCCGGCCAATTAGTTCCCAAAATTAGCGGGTGCCGGAGGTGCGGATTAACTGCCACCTCCACACTATGCTTTTGTCCCCGGAATTGGATCATAACCGGCACGACAGGATATCCCATTATTTCCCCGTGCACACACCGCATCATAACCTCGCGGCTCTTATCCAACGCCACCGGCTGAATCAAACTTTGATGGATTGAGGTCTGGTTACAACCTGAATCCACCAAAGCGTGATATGTATCCCCCTTAATACTTACAGGTATCTGATACAGTCCCGTCTGATCGGGGGCAGCCTGTGGCGCATAGGGGACCCGGATCACCGTGTCCACCTCCATCACCGGACACCTATCAATAAAGTGGCCCGGATCCCCACAGCGCCAGCAGGCCGGTCCAGGCCTGGCGCGGGAAGCGGATCAGAGGGACTGGAAGGTGACTGAATACAGCCCTGTCCTAGCTGAAGAGTGCAGCCATGTCCCCACTGAGGTTGACGGGAAGGTGACTGAATCCAGCCTTGTCACAGCTAAAGAGTCCAGCCATGTCCCAACTGAGGTTGATGGGAAGGTGACTGAATCCAGCCCTGTCCCAGTTAAATAGCTCGGCCATGTCAATGCTTAGGATGATGGTAAGGTGACTGAATCCAGCCCTGTCCTAGCTGAAGAACTCAGCCATGTCCCCACTGACATTAATGGGAAGGTGACTGAATCCAGCCCTGTCCTAACTGAAGAGTGCAGCCATGTCCCCACTGAGGTTGATGTAAAGGTGACTTAATCCAGCTCTGTCCTAGGTGAAGAGTGCAGCCATGTCCCCACTGAGGTTGATCGGAAGGTGACTGAATCCAGCTCTGTCCTAGCTGAAGAGCCCAGCCATGTCCCCCTGAGGTTGATGAGAAGTTGACTGAATCCAGCCTTGTCCCAGCTAAAGAGTCCAGCCATGTCCCCACTGAGGTTGATGGAAAGGTGATGGACACCAGCTGTCCCCCAGCTAAAGAGTCCAGCCATGTCCCCACTGAGGTTGATGGGAAGGTGGCTGAATCCAGCCCTATCCTTGCTGAAGAGCCCAGCCATGTCCCCCCTGAGGTTGATGGGAAGGTGACTGAATCCAGCCCTTTCCTAGCTGAAGAGACCACCCCTGTCCCCACTTAATTTAATGGGAAGGTGACTGAATCCAGCCCTGTCCTAGCTGAAGAGCCCAGCCATGTCCCCACTGAGGTTGATGGGAAGGTGACTGAATCCAGCCCTGTCCTAGCTGAAGAGCCCAGCCATGTCCCCACTGAGGTTGATGGGAAGGTGACTGACTCCAGCCCTGTCCCAGTTAAAGAGCTAAGCCATGTCTCCACACAGGTTGATGGAAAGTTGATGGAATCCAGCCCTGCTGAAGCTAACAAGTCCAGCCATGTCCCCAATGAGGTTGATGGGAAGGTGACTGAATCCAGCCCTGTCGTAGCTGAAGAGCCCAGCCATGTCCCCCCTGAGGTTGATGGGAAGGTGACTGAATCCAGCCCTGTTCTAGCTGAAGAGCCCAGCCATGTCCCCCCTGAGGTTGATGGGAAGGTGACTGAATCCAGCCCTGTCCTAGCTGAAGAGCCCAGCCATGTCCCCACTGAGGTTGATGGGAAGGTGACTGAATACAGCCCTGTCCTAGCTGAAGAGCTGCAGCCATGTCCCCACTGAGGTTGACGGGAAGGTGACTGAATCCAGCCTTGTCCCAGCTAAAGAGTCCAGCCATGTCCCAACTGAGGTTGATGGGAAGGTGACTGACTCCAGCCCTGTCCCAGTTAAAGAGCTAAGCCATGTCTCCACACACGGTTGATGGAAAGTTGATGGAATCCAGCCCTGTTGAAGCTAACAAATCCAGCCATGTCCCCAATGAGGTTGATGGGAAGGTGACTGAATCCAGCCCTGTCGTAGCTGAAGAGCCCAGCCATGTCCCCCCTGAGGTTGATGGGAAGGTGACTGAATCCAGCCCTGTTCTAGCTGAAGAGCCCAGCCATGTCCCCCCTGAGGTTGATGTGAAGGTGACTGAATCCAGCCCTGCCCTAGCTGAAGAGCCCAGCCATGTCCCCACTGAGGTTGATGGGAAGGTGACTGAATACAGCCCTGTCCTAGCTGAAGAGTGCAGCCATGTCCCCACTGAGGTTGACGGGAAGGTGGCTGAATCCAGCCTTGTCCCAGCTAAAGAGTCCAGCCATGTCCCAACTGAGGTTGATGGGAAGGTGACTGACTCCAGCCTTGTCCCAGTTAAAGAGCTAAGCCATGTCTCCACACAGGTTGATGGAAAGTTGATGGAATCCAGCCCTGTTGAAGCTAACAAATCCAGCTATGTCCCCAATGAGGTTGATGGGAAGGTGACTGAATCCAGCCCTGTCGTAGCTGAAGAGCCCAGCCATGTCCCCCCTGAGGTTGATGGGAAGGTGACTGAATCCAGCCCTGTCCTAGCTGAAGAGCCCAGCCATGTCCCCACTGAGGTTGATGGGAAGGTGACTGAATACAGCCCTGTCCTAGCTGAAGAGTGCAGCCATGTCCCCACTGTGGTTGATGGGAAGGTGACTGAATCCAGCCTTGTCCCAGCTAAAGAGTCCAGCCCTCTTCTAGTTGAAGAGTCCAGCCTTGTCCCCACTGAGGTTGATGGGAATGTAATAGAGTCCAGCCCTGTCCAAGCTGAAAAGCCCAGCCATGTCCCCTCTGAGATTGATGGGAAGGTGACTGAATCCAGCCCTATCCTATCTAAAGAGCCCAGCCATGTCCCCCCTGAGGTTGATGAGAAGTTGATAGAATCCAGCCTTGTCCCAGCTAAAGAGTCCAGCGCTGTCCTAGCTGAAGAGCCCAGCTATGTCCCCACTGAGGTTGATGGAAAGGTGATGGACACCAGCTGTCCCCCAGCTAAAGAGTCCAGCCATGTCCCCACTGAGGTTGATGGGAAGGTGGCTGAATCCAGCCCTATCCTAGCTTAAGAGCCCAGCCATGTCCCTCCTGAGGTTGATGGGAAGGTGAGTGAATCCAGCCCTGTTCTAGCTGAAGAGCCCAGCCATGTCCCCCCTGAGGTTGATGGGAAGGTGACTGAATCCAGCCCTGTCCTAGCTGAAGAGCCCAGCCATGTCCCCACTGAGGTTGATGGGAAGGTGACTGAATACAGCCATGTCCTAGCTGAAGAGTGCAGCCATGTCCCCACTGAGGTTGACGGGAAGGTGACTGAATCCAGCCTTGTCCCAGCTAAAGAGTCCAGCCATGTCCTAACTGAGGTTGATGGGAAGGTGACTGAATCCAGCCCTGTCGTAGCTGAAGAGCCCAGCCATGTCCCCCCTGAGGTTGATGGGAAGGTGACTGAATCCAGCCCTGTCCTAGCTGAAGAGCCCAGCCATGTCCCCCCTGAGGTTGATGGGAAGGTGACTGAATCCAGCCCTGTCCTAGCTGAAGAGCCCAGCCATGTCCCCACTGAGGTTGATGGGAAGGTGACTGAATACAGCCCTGTCCTAGCTGAAGAGTGCAGCCATGTCCCCACTGTGGTTGACGGGAAGGTGACTGAATCCAGCATTGTCCCAGCTAAAGAGTCCAGCCCTCTTCTAGTCTGAAGAGTCCAGCCTTGTCCCCACTGAGGTTGATGGGAATGTAATGGAGTCCAGCCCTGTCCAAGCTGAAAAGCCCAGCCATGTCCCCTCTGAGATTGATGGGAAGGTGACTGAATCCAGCCCTATCCTATCTAAAGAGCCCAGCCATGTCCCCCCTGAGGTTGATGGGAAGGTGATGGACACCAACTGTCTCCCAGCTAAAGAGTCCAGCCATGTCCCCACTGAGGTTGATGGGAAGGTGACTGAATCCAGCCCTGTCCTAGCTAAAGAGCCCAGCCATGTCCCCCCTGAGGTTGATGGGAAGGTGACTGAATCCAGCCCTTTCCTAGCTGAAGAGTGCAGCCATGTCCCCAATGAGGTTGATGGGAAGTTGACTGAATCCAGCCCTGTCCCAGCTAAAGAGTCCAGCCATGTCCACACTGAGGTTGATGGGAAGGTGACAGACTCCAACTGTCTCCCAGCTAAAGAGTCCAGCCATGTCCCCCCTGAGGTTAATGGGAAGGTGACTGAATCCAGCCCTGTCCTAGCTGAAGAGTCCAGCCATGTCCCCACTGAGGTTGATGGGCAGGTAACTGAATCCAGCCATGTTCTTGAATAGCCCAGCCATGTCCCCACTCAGGTTGATGGAAAGTTGACGGAATCCAGCCCTGTTGAAGCTAACTAGTCCAGCCATGTCCCCACTGAGGTTGATTGGAAGTTGACTGAATCCAGCCCTCTCCCAGTTAAAGAGCTCAGCCATGTCCCCACTGAAGTTGATGGGAAGATGACTGTGTGCTTATCAGCTATTAACAGATCTACTAAATATCTAAATATGCCACTTTCTGATCTCGTTTTAGTCAATAAACAATTTATTTTTATCAGAGCATTGCTTCTATTAATCTGCTTTAGAAAAAGTTATGGAAATCATCTGCTCAAAAGAATTCCAACAAAGTGATACATGCCACTTTAAAATGACCAAGTTTAATTTTGTATTCCTTAATGGAGATTAGGGGTTTCCTCCATTTCTGGCAAAATATGTTCTTGTGCAATTTTACAGGGTAATTTTAACATCTGTGGGTTGAAAATGAAAAATGTATATATATGTATATATATTTTGTATCATACTGTGCGTACATACAGCCATATATATACACACACACATATATATATATATATATATATATATATATATATATATATATATATATATATATATATATATATGTATATATATACATACATATATATATATATATATATATATATATATATATATATATATATATATATATATATATATTATATATATATATTGTATATATATATATGTGTATATATATATATGGCTGTATGTACGCACAGTATGATACAAATTCAATTTATTAGCTTTTCTTAATGTTAAAGTGACACTTCACCCATTTGCATTAAGCTTTGTATCTTTACAAACCAGTCATATTTTTGACTGGTCATGGTTTATTCCCTTATTTTCCCCTGAGATGGGAGAAATAAGGATTTAAGTATTTTACTTCTTATTTTGACGTAAAAATCACGATGTTGCGTCATAAGCAGGAAGTCACGTTTAATTAAAGTGTAGAGACTACAAACATTACCTCCTCATTATTCAAGGGTGTGGGACCCACTTACCCTACAGGCCTTGGATCAATGGGTGGGACTTCACTTGCAGATACTGAAATCAATATTAGCCATCTTGTTTGGAAGCTAAGCTAACAACCACTGTGGAGATACAAAGTTATGACAATGACGGAAGAAACTAAACATGATACTAAAGAAGAGGATTTTGAAATTCTGCTGCTCGAATGTTTTTTGGCTATTTTACAAGCCGCAATATAAAGCATACACTGACACTCCATCATGGTGACAACAAATTTCGGTTAAAGGTTTTTGCATTTTATTTGCATTTTATTTTATTTAAATTATTTTTTGCCTGGCAGTTGTAGTCATTTCACTATTTAAAAAAAAATAAAAAATTTGTTTTACTTAAATGTTAGGCTACCGGATATTTGGGGACTGCCAGTCATTACACTGTTTTATCATTTAACTGTTTTGTTACAGTTTAATTACAGATTATATTTTTAATTTTACATACATGTTTATGCAATTTAAGAAAACTGAAAAAAATACTGTATAAAAAAGTTAATTTTCTGTATGAAAAAAATGTGAATTACTGCAATTTGCCATTATTGTCACAATACCTAAAATAACAGCTGAAATTACAGATGTACAGATATTATTTGTATTTTTACAATGTTTGGAAGACAATTTAAATGTTATTTTCAGTAAAATTATGTTTTCTTTTTACAGTGTGATGCGCCTTGAGGTCCTCCGTACTGATCTCTTAATTTACTTATTAAAATTAGGTATTTTGTATTTTTTATTTGAAATGCATTGTTTTAGGCTTTAAGGCTATGGAAGCTTATTTCCACCACAGAATAATTTTAATTTAAAAAAGGTAATTCAGAATCAGAATAATTGCCAATTATTTCACCTTTTTTTCCGCAATTGTAAGATTATAGCTTGCAAATCTGACTTTATTTTTTGCAGTTTCCTGTTTATAACATTTATTGTTTTTCCTCAGAAATTAGTCATCACCTTCATTTATATAGCACCTTTAACAATGTAGATTGTTTCAAAGCTGCTTTACATTGATAATAGGAAATTATAGTAACAGATATTTGTTTTGGCTTTACAGCAGCTCTAGAATAAAGTTATTGTCCAGCTAAAGTTAGTGTTGATTGTTTTAATCTAATTAATTAGATATGTGACTAATTTGTCTCAACCATTATATCTCCATCTGAATAGTGCTGGATATTAGTCATTAAGTGGAGAATTAAGTGGAGAACACAGTGATGGATGTTCAAAATGCATACGTGGTTGTTATAATAAGTAATGGAAAAGGTTTTCTTGTTATTATTTTTTTCTCTGTTTATGTACCTCAACTGTTGGAGGGACTCCCAAGAAACACATGCCCTGATGAAATATCTCAAATCCACTGTAAGTCACGTATAATCCACTATATGTGGATCCTTTTTTTAAACAATCTTAGCATCCTTTTTTGTTTTATTTTTATTTTTTGGAGGCACTATTCTCTAGACTGCTTTGGGACAATATTTATTGTAAAAAGTGATATGTTGTACAATCTAAATTTTCTATCCAGGTGCATTTTGTTACACAAATGAATTGCAACAAAAACTATTTTGTTTGTAAAACTTTTTTTTTCAGTAAGTGTAAACCTTTCCAAATGAATTGGTTAAAACAAAAAGAAGCATGTAAAGTATTTTGAAACTAATGTAAACTTAGTTCACCAAAAAAATGGAGCACACGTTTTTTCAATTTTTCTCAACAAACATGTTTTCTCCTTCCAAACTAATATTGCAATATTGACATTAGCACAAAAACTTCAAATCAGGTTTTCAACATTATGTTCATCATCATTAACTTTATGCATATATAAATGAACATTATGTTATGGATGAGGAGGCACTACACCAGCAAGGAGATAAATTTACATCAACTAACTATGAACATACACACATCCTCTACACTGCAGAAGTAATGTTCACAACATAAACCTTCATCCCTTCATTTGCATAAAGAACAAATCAACATTAAAAATAGCATTTAAATTACACGGTTCTTTCCTTCGCAACGTAGCGGTTTGTCTCTACTCAACACAGTTGTACAGTTACAGTAGAATATAATCTTAATAAATTACAGCATCATATACAAATATGACGGCGTGGACCCACACGCATTTATACAGGTATGGTACATAGTGATTTCATAGCAGTCAAAATCATATTAATACAAGATGGTACCTATATATAGCATTACAGTGTTATTTTTTCAAAGCGTAGTTCTTTTGTTACCCAACATTTACAATTAAACTACAATTTTTTTTTCTATACATAAACACAACTCATACACACTCAATATAATAAAGAGGATAGACCCCAATACGATAACCCCGACACATGTACCCTTCCGTACTTCTTTTTTGTGTACGTTACGGAATATTTTGACAATGCGAGTTCTCTTTTTTTCTAGACTGAACAGTTTTAGACAAATCACAAAGATGCTAGGCGGTCTTTCCTCTGAATGTATTATGTCACATCCTGTTTGTTGTTCATTTACACTCACACACAGAAACTTCATGAACGATACAAAGATCCGCATATTGCCAGCAAATGATATGTTGGTACTTTGTGTGAACTTTTTAGGTTTTTTTTATTATTCCAAAATGAATCAAAGATTTTATAACATTGTTCAAACTTGATGCAAAAGCAGTGCGCTAGTTATCAGGCCATGAAACTACAGGGATTCCTCAGAGTGAATCAACTAGTGGTGAATGTGATGGTCCAGCCGTGAAATTCACTCCCAGGTTAAGTCTGGTTAAAGTGCCTCTATTATGCTTTTTCGGTTATTACCTTTCATATAGCGTGCAATATAGTTGTTTGTGAATGTAAATGGTCTGCATTGTTTCAAAGATCAAAGTGCAGGTAAAGGGAGCTATTGTCTCCCAAACGAAAGAGTCGATTCTTAACTGCCTGAAAGGAGTCGTCAGTAATTCCAGTCTTAAGCCCTATTCGGACGGGATTAGTTTTGCAAGGGTAGATGGAGTAATGCCATTTTACCACAGGATGTCTGTAATAATAATGGCCAATTCGCACAAATATATCACAGTAAAACTAGTAGAAGTGGAAAGGATAACTTGATTTACACACCGCCGTCACACTCCTGTCATTTTGTGTGTATTACGTTGCTTCCTGATATCATGTACACAAACATATAGCTTATATTTATATAATCAGTTAGGTCCAGTCAAATGATGCATTAATTAACTGTGATTGGTGATAGGCACTTACGTAACGCTAAAAGAAGTTTCGTGTCTCTAACCAGTGCTATCGATCTTCTTTCTGATCTGAATGGTGTTGACAACACTTGAGTTTAGTCCCACCGGCTAGGATGCAACTGAATGCTTTTAAACAGGAAATGATGGACATATTTACAGCGGGTTTACGCACGGGATTAGTATCACCTGAGGTCCTTTTTGCGGAGATTCTTACTGAAGGTAAAAGTCACCGTAATCTTTATCTCAATCATTGTCCGTAATGATTACTGAGATGGCACATTCGGACGGGACTAAATTCACTGAAAACTCTGGTGGTAATAATTCCTTCACCCCACCTCTCCATTTTAGACTAGTCCCGTCCGAATAGGGCTTTACTTCATGCACGAACCAAACAAATTTGCATAATACCAGCCTATGGTCTTCATTGGATGTCTGCGAACAATGTCTACTTTGACCCTCACTGTAGTTGTAGAAGAGTTCAGTTCGTGTTGTCGACATGTCAAGAATACACTGTTTTCTGCTGCCGAAGACATGCACTTTCAAAGGACGAGGACTCGGGATGGAATTGATATCGATAAATCCAACACAGACATTACTGTTCGAATCACTGTGTATAAAGTGCTGAGGAAGATCCAGAGCTGAAATTCAGATATGATAATGACTGTTTAATTTCCCACACACGCTTCAAGCGTCAACAATCACAACAGACTGGGCCATCTGACCAATCAGAGCAGAGGAAGGTCTCGGAAAGGAGAGGCATAGAGAGAGACGAAATCCTTTATCAAACCGTTTAGACCAGAGGTGTCCAATCCTGCTTCTGTTAAACAATTAAACACATACTAGACATACTAGAAACTTCCAGCCAGGTATGTTGAGGCTAGTTGGAACTAAACACTGCAGAATAGTGTCTCTCCAGGACCAAGCTTGGACACCCCTGGTTTAGACTCTGTAAAGAAATCAGAGATTTTGCAATGTATGAAAAAATTAAACTGTTCTTTCTTTGACTTTTGATGCATGTAAACCTATTTGAGGAGAACTCCTAAACAAAATGAGAAAACCTTAAAACGGCATAGTAGGGGCACTTTAAAATGGCTGTGCATAAGTACCCCAAATCATGCACAGAAAACATTCATGTCTACTTGAGGAACCTTGATTTGGTACAAGAAGTGACCATGAAGACATGCCAAATAGAGAGAATGCTTATAGAAGACCTTCTGGGAGTCACGAATAACAACGCATGACTTTGACAAACATGAGATGACTCCGCTCAACCATCATCCAGTTGGAGAGCAGGAGTCACTTACTATTTGTCCTCTTTATGCAGTATATAGTATGTATACTGTGTACAGTATGCACATTATATGTACAGTAGGCATGGGATACCCAGATTGATGTTATACATTTAGCAACAGCATGCTTGATCTTCCATTTCTAGCATGACGGAAAAAAAAAAAAAGAAATCTAGTTTGATGTCTCTATTCCAGAGGTGTCAAAATTCACAAATTCAAAACCACTGCATTGTTCAACAATACCTGGACACGACTCGCATGCAACATGAAGACGTCACATGCCAACAATTGCATGCAACTATGTGAAAAGTTTCTCGCTGCATAGTGCATATCGTTTCACACATTACTTCTAAAAATAGTATGCAGTATCCATTTTATACTACTACTAAGGTAGTATTCTGTTCTGAACATAAACTGTGTCTGAATTCGCCACATTACCTTCATTCACTATTGAGTGTGTGAATTCGGACACTCACTCAAAAAATTATATGTTGGCTTTGATAAACTTTTTTATGTCAAAAGGTTCCATAAATTAACTTTTTTATGTCAACAGGTTGCACATAACTGGGTTACATTAAACAAACATAATTTGTTCATATAACTTCAACACATTCAAATAAATGATATGTTGGCTTTAATTAACTTTTTATGTCAACAGGCTGTACATAACTGGGTTACATTGAAGCAGTGTTAAAGTTAATGACATAATTAAGTGAATAATTGAATGATAATTGAGCATTATTTAAGACACCTGATGTTAACAAGCAGAATCGCTGAAGGAGAAAACCGGAATCACCATTATGGTGATCAGTGTTTGTTTTAGTTGGGCTCTTGACCCTCATTTCATTAACTGTAGATTGAGGAGGCTTTCACACTGGCAGTTTATTTTGGAACAGGGCACGGTTCGCATGAAACATCGCTAATGTGAACGCTGTCATGGGACCCGGGTGCGGCACTGGGGTTCCGAACCCGAGACTACCTGGAGGAGGTGGTCTGAGTTCGGTTGCTTCCGAACCGTACCACGGTTCACGTGAATGTGAAAGCAACACGGATTCGGGCACGCACTTGTTCAGGAAGTAAAGTATCCTGTGCATGCGTTTTAGCTTATTGTGATGTATTGAGTTAAATAAAACACTTGTAAGGGATGAGAGTGTTGATTTACCTCGGATACAAGCGAGAGTGAGCCTGCAGTGTATTTGTGCATTGTGCGTGGAATCAGAGCAACACATTTGGAAATCCAATCTCCTCAAAAGAGTCAGTTTGCAAGCAGCATAAGTCCACCTTATGTGACACACATACAGTAAACCTGTATTGTTCACTCAACTGCTCATAATAGCAGCAAATTAATAAAAAACACACAATATTTACACACGTTCTGCTTTCTATCATGCGCCACGCACGTTTGCGATGATGTAAGATGCACGCAAACGCACCGGGGTTCGATAGAATCAAGTTGAGTGTGAAACCAGACCAACGCTGTGGGGGGCGCCGGGAACAAACGCGCTCGGGCTCGACACCGCAACAAACGAGCCCAGTGTAAAAGCCCCCTTAGTTTGGCTGCTGTATCTGAGTTATAACAGCCAGATAAACAAATAGAAAATGTGATCTTATGGTGTTAGTTGTGTTTTAACGTAATCATTATATCACAATTGTTTGACCTGAATCAATATAGGCTAGAACAATATAGGCTGAACTCATATAGGCTAGAACCCTATTTCTGAGTTAAGGTCACCTTATGGACAAAAACAGTACTGTTATTGTAGAGAATACCACTTTTAACCTTTTCAATGAAATCCAAATGATCAAATCCTTGTTTAAGTAGACATTAAGAAGATCATACATGGACATTAAGAATCAGACTGTGAATCTCAACAATGGTGAAAAATATAAAGCATGTTGCAGTGCATTCTGGGTGCCACACATCAAAACTCATTCATGACTCCCATCATGCATTGCATGAATAAATAATGAGCTTTTGTTCAGAGTTTATCTGTTTTTCACCATTGCTGAGATTCATACGGTAATTCTTGATGTCTGTCTCTGCATACAAATGTTTGTTTTTTAAAGATGTTTTTTTATTGATTTGATCATTTGGATTTCATTGAAAAGGCTAAAAATGGTATGCTCTATAATGACAGTCTTCAATAATGCTCACTCGTTACTCAATTATTAGTTTAATTATCTCATTAACTTTAACACTGCTTAAGTGTTCGTTTTACACTCAGCTTGGAGTTTAATTGGATCACTTAAAATGATTGAATTCCATTGTTGAAGTTACATGGACAAGTTATGTTCGTTAAATGTATCCCAGTTATGTGGAACCTGTTTACATAAAAAAAGTTAATATCAACATATAATTTTTTTTTGAGTACTGAGTACGATGGAAGGGCTGCCGCTTTTGCATAGTTTGTGTTTGATGTTTAATAATCATCTGAAACTTAGCAAATTGGCAGCTCCTGAAGTAATAAAAATCTTTATCTTTAACTCTGTCATGGAAGTAGCATGTATAAACCTTAATCAAAGAATTTAATTATCAATTAAAAAAGAAATTTAGACCTGTATAATATTGCGCTGTACCCGCATTGGACAGTATCCACTATGGTTTTGGAGACCACCAACTGGCTGTCCCTTCAAAAGCAAGTTTTGCTTTGGGGAATAGGGGGGATTTCAGACACAGCCATAGATATTGTAGTTCCACCACTTCCTGGTTTGAGGTTGACATTGAGTCTGCTGACCTCTGTGGTCACTGTGGGATTTGCATACAGTACAGATGGCCTGAGGAATCAAGGGCTACATGCTCCATAGCACATGCTGCTATGCGTAAAGACACGGACATCAAGACGATACCTAATAGAATAATCAGCGCAACAAGGCATGGACTGATGGTGAGAGAGTAAGGAAAACCGGATAGCCTGTTGTGAGTCATATTCTGTTTAAACACCATGACACTGGACGAGTACCCCGTAACTGCACACTGAATCTGTTATATGAACTTTGTACTAAAATACAGCAGAATGGCCTCATGAATAACTGTTCAGCTAGATACTATGCTATTAGGAGTATTCTATACTCGTGTCTGTAATATCATTTTAAATGTAATCTGCACAAATAATGTGTATCCTGTACTTGCATAACTGATGGGTCATTTATTTGTTCAAATCTGTTTGTAAGTATGTATATTATTTTTAAATATTTGCAAACAGATATAAGTAGTGATCAAGCTGTTCCCCGCCTGGCAGATAAGATCAATATATATATGTACAGTGTGGATATTTTTACTAAGATTTTTTTTATTTTAAACAAGACTGCATTGCACATCTTCAGGGAAAGTCGTTCATATTAAGTCTCTGGCGTTTTTGCCGTGTTATTAGATTGGACAATCAGAGCTGCCTCCAAAGGTGTGTTGTCCTCCAGTCAGGTGATTAGATTTCCTCAACGTAATTGGCCGGGTATAAGCCTGTCCGGCCGCTGTCCAGACGACCTCTGCACCAGCCCTGGTCATCTTCCTCTTCGATCTTTGATAATTCATCACCTGTGGGTGATACATATTATAACTGACATACCTGCCATATGTGTAGTCAAAAATCTAGGGATGCACCACAATTTTGCCAGCCGAAAATGGCACCAAAATATGAGTCTGAAGACGCACAATTTCAAATCAACTCTGGCTGAGCAGGGCAGGACAGTCTGTACCAGCACCCAGTACAGCTGCTTACGGCCACGCTCCTGTACCGCTCACCGGAAAAGCACAGTCTGCTCAAATGCTGACATGAAATTTCTCTGTAGTAGATATGGTTCTGTTTGCAATAGCCCAACTGCTGAATTATGGTGTGTATAGCCGTGCTGGACAACGCTGGTAAAACGACGCTACAATATGTAGACATATGTAAAGTAACAGACTTCACTGTATACATGAAACATAACTAATATAATTCATTAATAAAATGCATCTTTGTTAAAGCTACAAAAGTAATTTTCTCTTTCACTTTTGTTGTTTGATCAGCATTGGTACATAAAGCTGTTCTCTCTTTAAGATGAATGCACAGACCTAATATAAATGACATGCATCTTTTTTCTTTCTCAATTGTTTACAATGGTTTACCGCTGTTGTTTAGCGCTTTCTCAATTGTTTACCGCTGGCTGGCGGCACCAGAAGTGGCGACAGGACCTACGTCTCTGTTCCCTCCCTCAAGGAACGAGGGTTACCAAATGTAACCGAGACGTTCCCTATCGGTCAGTCACTACAACGTAGGTCATGACTTGAACCTTGAACCCCCATCTGATATGACCGCTGCGGCTGCATGCTTGCTGTTTCACTCCGAAAAAAAAAAAAAAAAACTTAAAGCCAAAATGTGGCATGCAACTGCATTTTATGTTTTGATCAACTAATTTTTACTCCTCTCTGCACTTTACTGTTAAAAGAGGTGTTAATAATTTGTAATACAGAGAGTCAGGAGCGTCTTTCATTTCAAATTATTTTATTGCTGTATTTTTACATCTATTCAAATGAAGGATTTTACAAAATATATTTATTTATATGATGGAAGATGTAGAAATTTAAAGGGCGGGTTTACTGCGATTTCACTTTTTTCATTTTAAATAGTGTGTAATGTTGCTGTTGGTGCATGAACAGTATCTGCAAAGTTGCAGCACTGAAAGTTTAGTGTAAGCAGAGATATCGTCTTTTAAAAATCAGGAAGTAAAATTGCCTACAAAAACGACTCGTTTTGGACTACAGCTGGGTTATGGTACGTCACTAACCCACACATTTCCATCAACCACTCCCTCCGGAATATGCAGGAAAGGGCATGGCCATATTTCAGCAGCTCCTCGTCGAGTGAGTTGTGTTCACGCAGCTTTCAGGTCTTCAGTGTTTCGGGCTTCCCACGGACACTATACTTCGACAACAATGGATACAATTTGTGTTTGATTATATTCCTGAAAGTGATGATCGTAATCTAGCTCTCTGTGCTGCGCATTTACGAGACAGCTTCCAGAATCTCCACGAGTTCAACACTGGATTAACGTAAACAAGAAACTGTTTCTAAATCATGAAGCAGATCCAACTTTAAAACCAGCAGTTAAAAGTCAGCAGTTGTTGGACACAATCTGTAAGTAGGCTAAGACTTCATCATTTTAAATGTATTTGCATGTATAATTCCCGACGTAGCGTTGTGTTTTTTGTTTGTTTGTTTTTTTTCAAATGCCAGTGCTGGCTTTGTAGGCTTTATGCAGAGGTGGAAAGAGTAATAAAATATGCTACTCAAGTAAAAGTACTACTACTTCAATAAAATTTTACTTAAGTACAAGTAAAAGTACTGGTCTAAAAATCTACTCAAGTAAAAGTAAAAAGTAGCTCATTTAAAATTTACTCAGAGTAAAAGTTACTGAGTTACTTTTTTAACACCGGGGTGGGGGAATCCCCGTGTGGGGTTGTAATGGTAAGAGATTTTGGTAACGCTTCCTTTTACAGTCCTGTTACCCATGTAAATACTATGTACTTATTTTAGTAACTACAATTACTGGGTAATAACTAGTACTAACCCTGAACCTACCCCTAAACCTAACCCTCTTCCATGTACTTACCTTATATTAGCTAGTACTTTCTAGGTAAGTACACTGTAAGTACACTGCAAGTACTGTACTGTAAAAGGAAGCGTTACCGAGATTTTCACAGTATGATAATGTCTCAGAAAATACCATGGTTTACAGTATTAATCAATTATTAAATAAATTATTATTGTTATTATTATCATCAGTTAATATGATTAGGAAAACAGGGTTTTTCTTTGGTTAAACAAATGCTTTTAATTATAATAAACTTGAAACCATTTGTTTTTATTAACATTTTAATAAAACATGTCTAATCAATTAAATTCGATAATTGATAATAACAACTTATTTTAAGCATTAATTATTTATTAAAATGTTTATGAATAATATTGTCCTATGAAATGTATTTTATTCAGAAAATTAATGCTTCTTTGATGTAATACAAATATATTATCAAAAACGATGGTAATCAAATGTAAATTTAAACTTGTGCCCTTTTATTTTTGGGGGAAGCACTGCAAAAACAGATTTACTAAACTAAACCATGGACAAAAAAAAATATTCCTTTAACTAATAAAATGTATTATTATTGTCGTTGTTGTTATTATTATTATTATTATTATTATGAGAGGTAGGCTACGTTCTACTGTATGCCTACAATAGTAATATTTCCGTCATAATTTCTCATGGTAAAACCCAACTTTTATTTTGACAGGTTGTAGTGAAGACCAAAAGTAAAGAAAAGTGTAAAAAAACAATGTTTTTTTCTCAAATAAAATTATGAAAATACCCAATAGGCATTCTCTCAGAGCAGCTCTGGAAATGTTCATATTCTCAAATTGTTTGCGAGATGCTGAAAACACCATGAATGTCACGCATACTTGAGTATGTATAGTACTGTAGTAGACAAAAAGCGGCGCAGCTCAGCAGAACAAAGAGTTATAGGCTACATTTACATGCAGTATTTTTGTGCTTAAATATTCACAGACCAGGTTGCGATTGGATTTATTGCACAGTTCTACTTTCCATGTATCTATCCATTACTTTGCATGTTTTACGTGATATCTGCGTTAAGTGAATAGTTCCACTTGACTTTCATGACAAGATTTCGGGATTCCCTCTGCATCACGTAAGTCACTCGAAGTTATAATCGGCACATACCTTTATCTGCAGGAGGGGTAGTGTCCTCCTAGCTCCTTTTGCAGCCACTTAATTTGCGTCCACGTTTTTTGCAAATAAATATCTATCCTCGAGGACAACCGCGCTTTTTCCTTCAAAGTGTTTTCATACGGGCCATAATTCGTTTCATAAGAATTCGAGCGTGATTTGTTTTCAGCTTCAGCTGGGTCTGTCTATGGGTCTGCGTCACCTTGCTTGCGCGTTTGTTCTCCCGCCTTTCAACCAATGCAGTAGTTTCCGGCGGAGTGTGATTTTTTTTTTCTCCCGTGTACGATTATTTTTTACTCAGTAACGGATATGATTTAAAATGTAGCGAAGTACAATACTTCAAACAAAATGTACTTAAGTAAAAGTAAAAGTACAGATTTTAAAAACTACTTAAAGGAGCATAACGCAAGTCTCAGAGTTTTTGCAGAACTACGCCCCCTCTGGCGATAAACGAAACTGCGTGCGCGCTCATGGAATACACGCATACACGCACGTTTGCACGAGCTGTTCATAACCAAAGGACTGGAGCATCAGCCGCACACTGTGCGGCACACATCTTTTGTTACAGTCATAATGAGGTAATACAGTTATAAATCTGCAAGCCATTTAAAATATATGAAAGGAAAGGCATTTGAGTAAATTACACACTTATGTAGGCCTATGTGTGTGTGAGGGGAAAACAGGGGTAACGTTAGTAGAAAACTTAGGCTTTTGTTTCCATCGATCTCCATGTTGAACTGTTTTATGTGCTTACTGTATCCACTTATGATTGTGTTATTATGGAAACACGTTCATGAACACGTTTGAGCCCTAGAGCAGACCGCCCGAGATCTCTCCGTTTGTTGAAAGCCTTCCCGATGTTGACTCTCGTCTTATTCCGACGACTGGCACTGGACAGACAGAAGTTTTATTTTCTTTGTCTTACGTGGAGTTTGCGTTGGGGTTTGTAATGAACTACAAGCCGGTCTCTTTGGGGCTGTTTTTACACCTGGCCACAATGCGTTTTCTCAGATCTATCTGATTTATCAAAACGATTCCATTACACCTGGTCACAAAAATGTGTTTTTGCAAAACGGATATTAATCTGATATTCAATTCCCGCGTTATATAGATTTCATGAAGTGCACGTCACCGAAAGCAACAGATGAGCTGCATTTATTGATCATCGGCTTCGGCTATTTCAAAATCAGCAAAGACAGCAATAAGAGAGAGCGGCAAAAGCTCTGGTATGAGATCATTTAATTTCTTAAGGCTACTTTTAATGAAGATAGTGGAGGTAGAAGGTAACTTAGTGATAATCGTATGCGTCTTACTTTCACTTTCATTTGCGATAGATTGCGGCACGCTGGTTTGATGAATACACTCGCCTGCTCAGGTGATGCACGTCGTCATATATGACTAAAACAACATGAAAAAGCCTGTTTTCAACAACCAGATGCATTTACACTTGTCCAGTTTCGTCTGGAATACGGCCCAGACCACATCCTCAAGTGGTTTGAGCTATCGGATTCAAATCCGTCTGGATTCAACCTGGTCTTTTCACAATCGAATAAGTTATCCGATCACAGAAAACACATGAAGTGACCAGATGTAGGCTAAACAGCCCCTTTGAATCCACCTTCTACTTTTGGGAAAGTTGACTAAAGTTGCGTCGCTCGAGTTGTCTTCTCTGATACGGAGAACGCGGCGAATACACTAACCTGCAAAGCATAGGCACATAGCCAGGCGAGCGTGAACGCGCATGACGTCACGCCCAGGCTCAGATTCGAGCCTGAATCCCTCTTATTTATTTCACTGTACAGGATTATAGAGGCGATCTCAGTGATCAGAGAAGGGCTCATTCAGCCCATCAGACGATTGTTTCAGCATGTATGGGTTAGAAAACGGCTATTTTTAACATAAAATGTTGCGCAATGCACCTTTAAAAAAGTAG
Source organism: Hybognathus amarus (assembly GCA_030378365.1). Classification (NCBI taxonomy): domain Eukaryota; kingdom Metazoa; phylum Chordata; class Actinopteri; order Cypriniformes; family Leuciscidae; genus Hybognathus; species Hybognathus amarus. The sequence goes on from JAQIUQ010000556.1 coordinate 101,595, forward strand.
AAGTACACAAAAAAACTACTCAATTACGTAACACGAGTAAATGTAATTCGTTACTTTCCACCTCTGGCTTTATGGGCTACTAGTTAGGCTATTTTGTGTCTACGGCAAACGCGTACAAACATTATGGACCTGAATTTTGTATAAGTACTAATGTTGTAAATGTATTTTTCATATATATATGCTTTATGACTTTATTTTCGATTTGATCAAGAACGTAAACCTGCAAACGCTGTTTGTGTTTAACATTAGTTAGCCAGTCAGTTGCTATCGTTGCCAGTCAGATGCTATTGTGTAAAACAAACGTGTATAAAGTTAAAACATGAAGCAAATTATCATTCAGAAACCTTTATTAAGAGCCGTGTGTGGTGAGGTTCTGCTTGACTCGATTCATCGTGGCTTTCTCGGTCTGATTCTGCCTCACTGATACTGCAGTCTCGACATCATTATTTACGTGTATCCACGGTCTATGGTATCCACATATGGCATGCCCGCCCGTTTCGCGTTAATCTTCCGGACAACGTGAGCGACAGTTTAGCCAATCACAACACACCGGCCCAAACGAACCAATCTGAGCCCGCTACATGGTTCTGAGGGAGTGTTTTCATAGACTCAGGAAGTCAACCGCTCGTTCAGGAGACAGGGAAGAGCGCGGCTGACAATAAAGGTGAAATTTATGAAAAATAAGACTTTTAAAAAAAGAAAAACCACGGATACATGTTATATTGCACCCCATAAACACAATCATGCAAAGAAAAAGAGCAGTAAACCCACCCTTTAAGTTAACAGAAGAAGGACTTTCTTTATTTCATTAAAATATGGTGGAATGTGCAGAAAATAGGTTTAAATGTTCAACAATTTTCTTCTAGTCTGAGACTGTTGCATTTCATTTATTTTTTGCTTGATGCAATTTGCATAAAGTTAAAATATTGAAACTAATAATTCAAGATTAAAAAAAAGATTGGGTAACACTTTATTTTATAGTGTCCGTGATACAGATTAATTACTTAATTAGTAGTTAGTAGTAAACATTGTAATAACATTTAACAAAATGTAATTAATCACTATTAATCACCAATCACTGCAGAACGGTGATTGGTGGACAGAGTATCGTCACTCATGCGTGCTACAAGGGCATTAGAAGCATACAGTTGAAATATAATTCTACTGTTATTGTGTCACGAAATGTAGTTTTAAGAGTTTTTCAGGTGAGAAAGTAGTTTTTTAAAGCTCAAATCTGTGGTTTATTTTGACTGAGATCCATTCCAAGCGATCACCGGATGCTCACGCTCGTGTCCCCCGCCTGGAACAGCCTTTCCTCGGCTAGTCGCTCTGATGTTTGCCGCTGACTCGGACGTCTCTGTAGTGGTTAAACATGAGATATAGTTCGTCTTGTATAAACCTAACAGGTGATCTTTGGTCTAATGAATCTATAATTCGTTCCCTGGCCAATAGCTTTGGCAGAAGGCTACGTGAAGTTTCATATCTTTGAGCGCAGAAATTTGTATATTTGACTGACTGAATTGTTTCTTTATGTTATTTAAGCTTTACTGTATATCTGTTTGTACCTTTTACTTATACTTTTATAATGGCTATTATTGATAAAACTGAAATGCAACAAAAAGAGATTTTTTTGTCATTTTGTCATTTTTTTATTCTATTACAAGATAATGTGTTGTTTATTGCAAAATTTGTACCAATACGATATGCAATACATTACATATTGCCTGGAATATGTTTAATATTTTAACATTTAAACAAAAAGAGGCAGGGTTGTGTTTTATATTTAGTTTTGTTATAAATAAAACTTTACATACATGCAGTGAATATAATCAATAGGCTATGCGTTGCCTGAACCACATTTGTGTGCTTTATAATGTTTAAAATGTATTGAAATGAAATCGAAAAGAAGCAGAGTGGTGTTTTATAACATATTTTGTTTTATTATTGCCTAAAATGTACATACAGCGATAACCGGAGTCGCAGCCAGAGCGAGCTGAGTGCCGCGTTCGAAAACCTGATCATGGTGTACCCGACCCGTACTGTACTGTACCGTACCCCTCAGTGGAAACGAGGCATTAGTAGCCTACTTGATACACTTTATTTTAGAAGGTACAAAATGACCATGTGTAACTGCAGGCTTTTTACCTTAGTAACATATTAAGTACTTGTTACATTGTACCAAGTAGGTAACACTTATATAACCGACTTGTCCTGTTACACATGTGTAACAGTAGCTGCCTATTCCATGAGTGTAATTACAATCTGTAAGTACAGGCTGTTCCATAACTTAGTTACATGTTAATTACATTTTGTTACATGTTATTACAATGTTTACTACTAAGTAATTAATTAAGTAATTACTCTGTATCACGGACACCGTAAAATAAAGTGTTAAAGATGGTTTCATTTGATTACATTTTAGATGATGGAATATGCAGAAAGAATAGAATTAGGCTGAAAGGTCTTTTGCTTTAGCGTATTCAGGTCGTCCACCATGTTTTTGAAAAGTAACTAAGTAAAGTAACTAGTAAAGTAACTAATTACTTTTGAAAATAAGTAATCAGTAAAGTAACAGGATTACTTTCTTGGATAAGTAATCGGTAATCAGTAACTAATTACTATTTCCAAGTAACTTGACCAACACTGCTGACCGCTAGGGAACCTGAAGTTGTCTTGCGCTTGATGCCTGACTCGACTTAAAAACATATTTCATATTTTTCACAATATTTCAGATTTTAAAATATATTTTGTGACTTTAAATAAAAGTGTAATTATTTTATCTTATTGGCTTGTATTTTGAAATTCAGATTCAATAAATGATTCAATTTACAAATAAAATCTACAAAAAAAACAACTAATTTAAAATATGAAATTTATATGTGTATACAATATATATATATATATATATATATATATATATATATATATATATATATATATATATGGGTATACACACATAATTTTCAATTTTTTAAGTATTTAAGTATTTTATTGTTTAAGCATTTTAAGAACTTTTGGTTTCAGCCCAGAAATGTCATGTCGGTGCATCCCTACAAAAATCATGTGGTCTAAATTGACGGCATTCTACTTAAAGACTTGTTTTCAGAGAATACATTTTGAATTATTTCTTACCCAAGTGGGAAATAGTTTTTCTTGTTCTAGGTTAATATTTTAAACAATTTAGTAATGTCGCTTCACACCAGAAAAACAACAAAAACCCGTTTGGGTTTTAACTAAATTTTAATGAAGTTAAAGACCTCAAGTCTTCATAAGTTGTGTTTCTTAAAACAATTAAGTACTTTAAAAAAAAGTTTTTTCTTCAACAAATCTTTTGTTGTGCTTTAAAGTACACTTATTTTGATTATTTTTGTATTGTTGTAAATGTACCAAATTGGACTTTCATCATTATAAATGTGTAATTATAACTTTATTTAAAAACATAACATACAAGTTTTAATAGAAATTACCATTCTTGCTTTTTAAAGGCAATAGAAGTAATAATGGAATCACATGCAAAGAGGTCCAATTTAATTTGGTCAAAAAAAAAAAACCAACTAGCATTTAAAGGGTCCATGTGACACCAGTGGGTTAGTTAAATACAAATCAAAAATACATTTTGGTCCAAAAAAAATAAAAAAAAGACTTTATTTAGCCTTGTATTGTATTGTATCTGGTTCTCCAAAGAACACATCAGCAGCCTCACTGCGAACAGAACCGAAAGAGAATGTTGTAGTTTTTGTTATTTTTGGACCAAAATGTATTTTCAAAGCTTCACAACATTCTAACTAACCCAATGATGTCACTTTGATGATGTCTTTATTTCCTTTCTGGACAAAGACAGTATACCGTACATACATTTACAATGGAGGGACAAAAAGCTCTCAGACTAAATCAAAAATATCTGAAATTGTGTTCCGAAGATGAACAGAGCTTGGAACGACATGAGTGTGAGTCATTAATGACGTGAACTAACCCTTTAATATAAATGTAAACTATAATACATTTTCATATAATTACAATTAACATGCAATTACATATCTGAAAACATCATATTCAGTTTGCAGTTAAGTATATTCTTTTAAAATGTACTATTTCGACAATAAGCACTCTTTTTGAAGGTATGCTGTAGTGTCTTTCTTTTTACATTGGAATACAATGACAAACTAATTTTGAGACAATTTGATCTAACTTTTATGTTTTGTCATTTTTATGTAACTAAATTATGTAGCTAATGGGAATCCTTGCAAAAGATATTTTTATATGCCATTAGATTAATACGATTAGAAAAATATAATTTCATTTAATGAAAAATGTTACATCATCATTTGCCAAAGTTATTTTGAATAAGTACTTTCCTCAAAAATATGTAAATCAAAAGGATTTGCACATTGCTCCAGTTTGCCTTAACATCACTAATGACACCATTAGTGATGTTTTTGATTAGCATTTTAGCTAACTGCACTTTACCTGCTTTGAAGCTCAGCTCATCCTGCTCTTGGCCTTCATAGTCATATAGCGCCCGCACTCGCACGCCTCCTCTGCTGACTGTGTCATCCTCGAAAGAGTTTCCCCCGCCGTTCGTCTCGTTCCCCGAGTATCCGGCTGGCTGATCGTCATCGGACCATTCTGTGGAGTACGCCTGGTTCTTATCATAGCTGCTCACACTAAACAGAGACAGGGGACATGTGCTGTTAGCATGCACTGTTAGACCTCACCAGGTGTTTTACAGTAAAATACTGGCAACAGGCCAAATTCTGACACAATCATACCATTTTCCATTAAAACAGTACTATACCGTAGAAAACAAAAGTAGCCTACAGGAATATACTGTGAATTAACAGCTCTCAGTCGACACTCAGAGACTGTGTTCATAATCACACCCTATACCCTCATTCACTATTCCCTACATTAGTTCACTAATATAGTCCACTTGAATGAAAAGAAGTGAGTGAATTGAGACACTGATGAACACCTGATAAGCAGAATCACTGAAGGACAGAGAAACAAGAACTGAAAAAGAGAAACACAAGATCTACAACTGACTTCCAGCAACACAGAGTGTTGTTGTAAAACAGTTTACAAACCAGTTTAACATTATTTCATATTTTATACATGTACAAAAGTTCTTGTTGAGAATTTAATTAATAATAAAGTTTGTTGTCACCATAACGGAGATCAGTATTTGCTTTAGTAGGTCTCTTGTCCCTGGAATTGTTTCATTCATCTCTCTCTGACTGTTGTAACAGTGATTTTTAAACCGCATTTGTTGTAGCAAGAAAAAGTCAAGAGGAAGTTGATCTGGTGTTATTGGCTTTAGTGATGATGTCACAATCATTCTGGACATGTCTGATTTTCAGATCTTTCCTGTATATACTCTTTGAACATATGGGTATATAACAGTGGTGGGCCGTCAGGGCCAGCAAGGCCTTCTCTGCTGGCCTAAACACTATCAGAATCACTGACTTGCACTTTAATATATTTTTTCCATGAATTAGCGTTGATTTATTCCAAATAGTTCTCTTAATTTCATAGCTTTTCTCTTTGTTGCGTTGCTTTCAGTAGTATGTATTTATGTTAGAGATTGTTTCCAATCATATTTCATCCATCATGCGTTGCCGGGTAAAAAAATCTGCCTGAAGGCCTTCAGAATCGACAGAGCAGGCGCCTGTAGTATAAATGAATGGCAATTCTTTAACCAATCAGATAATCCATCAGATTTAATCAGCCAATCAGATTTCAATTTGACTGCAGCGGGGCCATCTAGCTGGCATATAATAACGTATGTATTTTCTCGTTCTTTGATTGGATGCGCGTACAGACCGCGTACTTTTAGTGGTAGTGTCCGCATCTGTAGCGAACTGCGTAAACTAAATATATATTCCTGTAGATGTAATCGTTTTTCAACCCAAAAATTAATGTTTCTTTCCCTCCTCGACTTCCAGCAGAAAAAAATCCCTTATTCAGCCTGAGCTAAACGCAGAGTAACAGGACTCTATTCAATCTCTCCGGGTAAAAACAGAACTGACTAACAATGTAAGTTATGAAACGAATGATTTTTTGAAGGCAAAAGTCCCGCTGATCTCATTGATTTGGTTCAAAACTCTGTGTGAGAGACATGGGGCAGCTGTACACATCGTCATGTTTTGCGGTGACTGTGTGCTTCTGTCAACAGGCACTCTCAGCCATAAAGCGAATTAAAACTTATGCTAGAAATATGACGAGACAGACACGACATTGTTGGAACTGAAACGCAGTTAGAACCTGTACAACAGTAGCTAATTGAGGTCTTCTTGAGGAAAGAAATAATGATGGATTTTGTGTAAAGAATAATCTGTAGTTTTGGTGAGTATAATGTTTTTTCCCCGTGGTGAATATGATTTTCTTCTTAATTTTTCTTATAAATTTATGATCGAAACTTAATTTTTTTCAAACATTCATACTATTGTAACGTCTGAAAAGGGACTATTGTAGCCCTTGAACGACAAGATAAGGGAGGCTCCGTTTCTGAACTTATAATCGGATTCGGAACGCAAGAAGCACTGTACAAACGCACCAGCCGAACTCACGCGCTCGTTTCTCTCTACCGGTCCTTTCCCGAACTCACCGCTTTAATCCAGTAACTGCCGGTTACAAAATAAAAACAACAATTATAGAGAGGCTTTGCGCTGATACACTATTAAAAGTTATTAATTCAGGTTGGACAGAAGGCCTAGGTGTGAATGCACGGCCCGCCACTGGTATATTATATGAAACTTACATTAAGTTATGAGATATACAATAAACCTGTGAATCTACAACATTAAATCAATATGTTGGTTAATCATGTCTTCTAAATAGTATTGTAATCATATAAAACATTAAAATAATATCATGCTTGAGTCACACACACACACACACACACACACACACACACACACACACACACACACACACACACACACACACACACACACACACACACACACACACACACACACACACACACACACACACACACACACACACACACACACACACACACACACACACACACACACACACACACACACACACACACACACACACACACACACACACACATACACACATAGACAATTATAATATTCATCTCAACAATTGTAACATTCAAAAGCTTCATGCAGCAGTGCATGCTGGGTTCCAGGATAGTATAAAACTCCCAGCATGCACTGCTGCATGAATAAAAAATATATTGCCACTATTGTTGAGATTAATGTGCTAAATTTTGATATCTTTGTGTTTCTACAAGACTGTGTAGCTCTTTTTTTGTTTATGTATGATGTGTTAAAAGTCACAATTTATTGCTGTGTTTTCACGGTGGTGGTAATGTAACACTTTTGGTTGAGGATTAAACTCTGAATGAGTGAGAATTAATGTTTTAGTAAATGAACAGACAATATGATGATTTTCATATTTTGAGAAATCCAATCATTACTAAACTGTGTGTCTGCACAAGTGTGACTTGCACAAAACACAGCTCACAGTTCAAAAAGAAAATCTCATGTTATAGCATCAGCAGACCAACTAAAGCAAACACTGATCTCTATAATGGTAACTTCAAACCAAACATTTTCAATTAAACATCGCAACAACATCTTCTATAGATGTATGACAGAAATAAAGCCATACTGGTTAATAATAAGTGTAATAATGTGTAATGGCTGAAGTCAGTTGTAGTTCTTGTGTTTCTCTATTTTCTATTCTTGTTGTTCCTTCAGTAATTCTGCTTGTTAACAGCAGGTGTTGATCACTAATGCTCAACAATCACTTACATATTCCCTTAATTATCTCACTGCAACACTGTCAATGTTACTTTTTACTCTTTGTAGTGTGGATTTTACTGTTGCCAGTAGCTGACAGTAAATTAGTTTTAGTGCATTTTTACGGTAAATAACTGGCAACACTGTTGCCAGTTATTTACTGTAAAAATGCACTAAAACTAATAAGTTGTATTTTTTAGTTAACTTGAGTTTTAGTGCATTTCTACAGTAAATAACTGGCAACAGTGTTGCCAGTATTTTACTAAAAAAAAACCTGGTAAGGTCTAACAGTGTGATATACAGCAACCGCTTACACTCCAGGTCCTACACTTGTAAAGCTTCAAACTAGAACCACTTTGTAGACAGTTCTTCTTTGTTTAATGATTGTTTGGTACACATGATTTACTGATATTCAGCATTTATCTTAGAGCAGAACAGCTGTAAGATAAATACTGAATATCAGTAAATCATGTATTTATTTAACTAACATGTTCTGACACTGACAATAAAAAAGAAAAGTATATGTATGTTAAGAAAGTATAATATACATATAAGAAACATATATTATTAGGTTGTGATTTTTTTTTTTTTTTTTTAAGGGAGAAGTTTAGTGCTTTGACACAATTTGAACACTGCTTAAGAGTCAAATGTAAAATCCCTAAACATTTTAAATAATTTTTGCCACAATAAACTCCAAATTACTGCTTAAATAGTTCATAGTGAGAATTGGACCCTAAACATTTTATTTTATTTTAATTTCCATGATTATAATGCATTCAGATAAACGAATCCTGAATGGCCAGAAACGATTGTCAGTTCACAGAATCTTTATTTGAATGAGTAAAGGGGACAGCAATCAACCTCTAAAAAGAAAGAAGGATATTCTCCATGAAAGAAAGGACAACGAGAACCGATGGGAAAGCAGAAATGACGCCTTACCTGCCGCGGTCGCCGGCTTGACCCGCGTGCTCTGTATTTGGAGTAGCAGGAGCCACTCCATCTGGCTTCTTCTTTTCTCTCTTAGCAACAGGGTTGGTGGCGTCTGCATTATATTCCTGAGAAACACATTCATAACAGAAAATCTGTTTCACTACACACAGCTGCTAATCCATTTTCCATTATCTTTCAGAAAAAAAAATCATTTAAAACGCCAGCATAGTCAAACTAAATAAGATTGAGAATACCTTTTCTGAAATATGAAATCAAAAGTAATAAGAAAAGCACATTTAATAAATTATCTGCATTTAAAATGTGTATTTAATGGCTTATTAGCAAACCGTAAACAAAACATGTGAAATTCATAAAACAGCAAAAAAGGAAAGGGAAAATTAAATCATAAGTTTTGTTTTATAACAAGGTTTAAGAAACCAACATGAAAACTTCTAGACTGTAACTAAACCTTTGACTTAAAGCCTTACTGGGATATTTAAGTCAGTGACAACTTTCTCATGTGACCACTAACCCCAGTTTCTTGTACCTTAGAAGCAAACTAGACAAGGTCACACAACTGTTAAAACCTCTTTGTTCATTCAAAGTTGTGTACCTCAAACTGGGGCCAGTTCATATGCATGCCAGGGCCGTGATTATTACTGAACCACTTGAGATCCTCTTGTGTGTTGGAAGCCAGAATGGTGCGTTCAAACTCACGGTACACTGACGCATAGCTAAAGCATGGAAAACACAAAGACACAAACTTAACATTAAGCTCTGACAAATGCATTACAGCTAGACAACAAGTCTACTAGACCAGCGGTTCCCAAAGTTTTCCAATCCAGGACCCATCAAGACAAGTACAATCTCAAAACCCACCAAAATATTTATGAATAAAATATTTTAAGAAAACGGTGATGAAATGTGTGTGCGCTGGTAAAGTATATGAAATATGTTCACAAAAGCTTAAAACGCACTCTCTTCAGTCTAGATGTGACCTGTGAACTCATCACTGTACAGTGTGGAAAGCGATCTTATGCTCGTTCGGTGAGCATCTAAAAGGCTTTTCACAGACATACAGTGCATCCAAAAGTATTCACAGCGCTTCACTTTGTCCACATTTTGTTATGTTATAGACTTATTTCAAAATGGATTAAATTAATTATTTTCCAAAAAAATCTACAATACCCCATAATGACAATGTGAAAGAAATTTGTTTGAAAATTTGCAAATTCATTTAAAATAAAAATGAAAAAGTATTCACAGCCTTGACACTCAAAATTGAGCTCAGGTGTATCCTGTTACCACTGATCATCCTTGAGCTGTTTCTACAACTGGATTGGAGTCCACCTGTGGTAAACCGAGTTGATTAGACATGATTTGGAAAGGCATACAACTGTCTGTATATAAGGTCTCATAGTTAACAGTGCATGTCATAGAACAAACCAAACCATGAAGTCCAAGGAATTGTTTGTAGACCACTGAGACAGGATTGTTTCCAGGCACAGATTTAGGGAAAGGGTACAGAAACATTTCTGCAGCATTGAAGGTCCAAATGAGCAGTGGTGGGCAGATCGAGGCTTAGTCAAACACTAAAACAGTTGAAGCAAATGTGCCATATTGAGTCGAGGCTTCGAAACACTCTGACAACTGTCTCCATGGTGACCTCTAGTGGTCAGAACATTGTCAATGCAACAAAAACTTTTTTGAATGTAAAATCTTTCAAATGCAATTATCCAATCATCCAATCAAGTGTCTATATGTTATTTTATCAGTTGTCAGGGTTTGTTTTGTTAGTTCTATGAATGGCTCAACTAAACAGGCCAATAAGATACTTTTAACTACCATTATTCATTTTAATTATACTAATGTCTAATCAAATAGTCTACAAATGTGTGAAACCCATCAGAGATCAGGTAAACCGCACAGACACTTGTTCAATGGTTCTCAGTGAATCCTCATGATTCATTGGTTGACAGAGATCATCGTCCCCAGCAACCATCTCTGCAGCGCTCCACCAATCAGGACTGAGAACCTTCCAGAAGATCAACCATCTCTGCAGCACTCCACCAATCAGGACTGAGAACCTTCCAGAAGATCATCCATCTCTGCAGCGCTCCACCAATCAGGCCTGAGAACCTTCCAGAAGATCAACCATCTCTGCAGCGCTCCACCAATCAGGCCTGAGAACCGCTCTGCCAATCAGGCCTGAGAACCTTCCAGAAGTTCAACCATCTCTGCAGCGCTCCACCAATCAGGCTGGAGAACTGCTCTGCCAATCAGGCCTGAGAACCTTCCAGAAGATCAACCATCTCTGCAGTGCTCCACCAATCAGGCCTGAGAACTATCAGAAGTTCAACCATCTCTCTGCAGTGCTCCACCAATCAGACCTGAGAACCTTCCAGAAGATCAACCATCTCTGCAGCGCTCCACCAATCAGGCCTGAGAACCTTCCAGAAGTTCAACCATCTCTCTGCAGTGCTCCACCAATCATGCCTGAGAACTGCTCTGCATTTCAGGCCTGAGAACCTTCCAGAAGATCAACCATCTCTGCAGTGGTCCACCAATCAGGCCTGAGAACCTTCCAGAAGATCAACCATCTCTGCAATGCTCCACCAATCAGGCCTGAGAACCTCCCAGAATATCAACCATCTCTGCAGTGCTCCGCCATTCAGGACTAAGAACCTCCCAGAAGATCAACCATCTCTGCAGCGCTCCGCCAATTAGGACTAAGAACCTCCCAGAATATCAATCATCTCTGCAGTGACCTGCAATTCAGGACTAAGAACCTACCAGAAGATCAACCATCTCTGCAGCACTCCACCAATCAGGACTAAGAACCTTCCAGAAGATCAACCATATCTGCAGCGCTCCACCAATCAGGACTAAGATCCTCCCAGAATATCAACCATCTCTGCAGTGCTCCACCAATCAGGACTAAGAACCTCCCAAAAGATTGACCATCTCTGCAGCACTCTGCCAATCAGGACTAAGAACCTCCCAGAAGATCAACCATCTCTGCAGCGACCTGCAATTCAGAACTAAGAACCTCCCAGAAGATCAACCATCTCTGCAGCACTCCACCAATGAGGCCTGAGAACCTCCCAGAAGATCAACCATCTCTGCAGTGCTCTGCCAATCAGGACTGAGAACCTTCCAGAAGATCATCCATCTCTGCAATGCTCCACCAATCAGGGCTGAGAGCCTTCCAGAAGATCAACCATCTCTGCAGCGCTCCACCAATCAGGCCTGAGAACCGCTCTGCCAATCAGGCCTGAGAACCTTCCAGAAGATCAACCATCTCTGCAGTGCTCCACCAATCAGGCCTGAGAACCACTCTGCCAATCAGGCCTGAGAACCTTCCAGAAGATCAACCATCTCTGCAGCGCTCCACCAATCAGGCCTGAGAACCTTCCAGAAGTTCAACCATCTCTCTGCAGTGCTCCAACAATCAGGCCTGAGAACTGCTCTGCATTTCAGGCCTGAGAACCTTCCAGAAGATCAACCATCTCTGAAATGCTCCACCAATCAGGCCTGAGAACCTTCCAGAAGATCAACCATCTCTGCAATGCTCCACCAATCAGGCCTGAGAACCTTCCAGAAGATCAACCATCTCTGAAGTGCTCCACCAATCAGGCCTGAGAACCTTCCAGAAGATCAACCATCTCTGCAATGCTCCACCAATCAGGCCTGAGAACCTCCTAGAAGATCAACCATCTTTGCAGCGCTCCACCAATCAGGACTAAGAACCTCCCAGAAGATCAACCATCTCTGCAGCGCTCCGTCAATCAGGACTAAGAACCTCCCAGAATATCAACCATCTCTGCAGCGATCTGCCAATCAGGACTAAGAACCTTCCAGATCAACCATCTCTGCAGCGCTCTGCCAATCAGGACTAAGAACCTCCCAGAAGATCAACCATCTCTGCAGCGACCTGCAATTCAGGACTAAGAACCTCCCAGAGGATCAACCATCTCTACAGCGCTCTGCCAATCAGGACTAAGAACCTCTTAGAAGATCAACCATCTCTGCAGCGCTCCGCTATAGACTGAAGGAGTCTCACACCAGGAGAAACAAAATTCTCTGGTCTGATGGCACAAATATTTATCTTCTATTCTATATATATTATCTTAATACAAAAAAGTACACATACTGCTTTAGATTACACTTGGAAGGGTCATAGCACTTGCATATTGTTGTTCTATTGTAAGTTTCTCTGCTTCTATAGTTCTCATTTGTGAGTTGCTTTGGATAAAAGCGTCTGCTAAAGGAATAAATGTAAATGTAAGATTGAACTCTTTGTCCTGAATGGCTAGCTTCATGTCTGGAAGAAACCAGGCACTGCTCATCATCTGGCCAATACCATCCCTTCAGTGAAGTATGGCGGTGGCAGCATCAGATGTGGGGATGTTTTTCCGCGGATAGAGGGAAAAATGCAGCAACTCAATTGAACATCTCTGGAGAGATCTGTAAATGGTTGTGGACTGACGCTCCCCATCCAAACTGATCGAGCTTGAGATGTTCTGCAAAGAAGAAGGGGAGAAACTGCCCACAAATAGGTGTGCCAAGCTTGTACCATCATACTAAAAAAGACTGAAGCGCTGTAAATACTTTCCAGATGCACTGTATTTTCCTTATGTTTTGGTATGTAGCCCAATGTTTTTGAGGGAATGCAAAGAACACACTCTTACGAAATGTCTCTGAAATACATCAGCACTGAGTTGAATAGAGATGACAAAGATGAATGAGCAGACCTGAAACAGAGTGACATTTGAATCTCCAGTGTAAAGCGAACAAGTTTCTGCTTGTTAATATTGCAGACCGAGCCGCTGAATAATGAAACAAGTGGTTCTGAGACGTGAAAAAAAAACATTGTTTTCGAAAGTTGCAAGCTACTCTATAAAACATGCAGCTAGCACATAGAGTATATTACGGTGGCCCAGTAGTGAGCAAAACAATGAAAAAGCAAACATCAAACAAGTTCACAACACAACGAAAGTTTGTTAAAGTTTGTTTTCCTTTCCACTGTTCTATGGAGTCGGCAGACTAAAAAATGTATCAACACCACGATTAGTTTTAATAGTATGTAGCTAACCACTGTATATTGACATTTATTAATTTATTCATGTATTAAGCATATGATCCCTAAGGGAATGTCATTGAATTCCTCCAAGTGGTTAAAACTTATAATTTGTATTAATTAAAATTACTTTTAACATTCAAAAACAAACAAGTTCAAAATCCAAAGCTTGATTGTGTTGGTAAGACTCGACTTACTATACAGCTGACTTTCCCAATACCGCCCTTCATGTATTTACAGTAAACAATTATTTTTAGGAAACAAATTTCTGTAATATAACAAAAGTTTTTTTTTGTCTTTTCTCATGTTTTTAAGGTTGTAGTTCCTAGTTACCAGACTGACTTATTACAGGTGAAACTGTGCCAAAAGCTCTCTGTAATTCTTAAATTCACCAAATGTTTTTTATTTATTTTATTTAATCAAATTAGTTTATAATAAATTGTTAATTTAGCCACTTTTGGAATTGGCAGACATTCCCTTAAGGGACCGTTGTGTTGTGGCTTTATTTCGTTGTGTTGTGGCTTATTTCCATAGTGTTGTGGCTTATTTCTGTTGTGTTGTGGCTTATTTCTGTTGTGTTGTGGCTTATTTCTGTTGTGCTGTGGCTTTATTTTCGTTGTGTTGTGGCTTAATTGCGTTGTGTTGTGGCTTAATTGCGTTGTGTTGCGGCTTTATTTCGTTGTGTTGTGGCTTAATTGCGTTGTGTTGCGGATTTATTTTGTTGTGTTGTGGCTTTATTTCGTTGTGTTGTGGCTTATTTACGTTGTGTTGTGGCTTATTTTTATTGTGTTGCGAACTTATGTTTGCTTTTTAAATTGTGTTGTGCACTACTGGGACACCGTAGTATAGACATATAATTAAATTGCAGTTTTTTTTGCGACTAAGCAGTATTATGATTTCGAATTGAGTATATTATGCAGCCCTAGACCAAACTGTTTTCTTGCGTGTGTATTTGTAATTCACTGAAAAGCACAATGATCTGCAGTCAAGAGAGTTTGCGAGACACACCTCACTCTGTGTTTGAAAAGTTTGACCAGTTTCCCACAGTTTGAAAACCCCTGACCTCCACAGCTGCATTGCTTTAACTCCAGTGAGCTGTTCACCACTGAGACCGGATCAAGACCGCTAGGATATTCAGAAGGTGGATCACTTAATGAGATCTTAACTTTTGTTTTGGTATCTCTGCAAAACCTTGAACTAATTCCTTTGTAAATGAGCACAGACACACTGGTTATGTGAGTTTCCACTGACTTTTGGTTCTCTGTGAGGTTTAGGTGTCGATTTGATGTCCAGAAGAACCTCTTCTGCAGGAAGGTCAGCCGCTTGACCTCGTGCTGCTGGCACTGGTCGAACACCTGTTCCATGCACTCCATGTACTGTGGTGTGCACTTCGGACAGCTCGTCCAGAGACTTCTCGTACTTCTCCTTCGCCTGCCGCACACACACAACATACACACATCATGAACTCCTCCAATGGGAATTACGAGCCCGTTCTCATCCTTTATCGTCATATAGAAGGCTATATGACAAAACGGCGCTATACTACGCACATGGTACCCTTTATCGTTAATATAACACGCAAACCCAAGGCAAAATAAATCCAATAAATCCTTTAGCGTAATATGAGAACTACCCTACCCTTCACCACACCTAAACCTAACCATCACAGCGCGTGTTATATTAAGCGATAACGGATGCCATGTGCGGTATATGTGCGCCGTTTTGTCATATAGCGTACTCTTATGACAATAAAGGATGTAGAATGCGTTGAATTACAGCTTAGCAATTCTAAAGAAAAACAATTATAGGCAACTGTAACTTAATAATTCAATACAGTTAGAGCGATTGTTCTATTTTTAAATGTCATAAAACTTCACATAAAAAAGTCACTGTTTCTTTTTAATAGCTCAAATGTTGTAAAAAATCTCCCAGATTAGTTGTGCTCTAGATCCAATTATTTGCTCAAATCTGAGTACATGTGTATTTATTCAGTGTAGTAGGTAGCATTGCCATATGTACACATTTGTAAGATTTGTATAAATTACTCAATTCAACGTTTCAATTTACAAAAAGAAACCTTTTGCATCAGGCCAAATGTGTATTCAATATATATATATATATATATATATATATATATATATATATATATATATATATATATATATATATATATATATATATATATATATATATATTACAGATTAAATAAAATTTTACTTCCATGAAACTTCCACGTGGCACATGCTATTTAGGCTATCTGAAAAAGCTAGCATGTGCTGTTAAAAGAATAAATACAAATAAAAACAGTTTTCCACAATTATAATTCCTGTGTAAATACATTTATACCGGCTCACATTATTATACCCATTAATAAAATCATTCTGCCATGCATTAAATGTTCTGTGAAACTTGTTTTTGATTTGATTCTTAAAGTATACTTAAGTTTAAAAGTAAATAGCACCTTTTTTGATGGTCCATTCTGAACATTCTGTGGTAACACCTGAATTTGAAGGGGTGTGCATAAGACTGACATGACACTGTCATAAACATGACATAACACCTGTCATGAACATGAAGGAGTCTTTATGAATGTTTATGACTGTTGTCATTAAGTGTCATTTGGTAAATTATGACACTTTAAATGCAAAGTTGACATTGTTTAAAATGTATTTGTTATGACAACTTGACATTAACAAAGGCAAAAATGTCTTTGTTATGACATATTAACACTAACCAAGACAAAATGTTCTGTTTATGACAACTTGACATAACCAAGAATCATAACCTGTTAACCTGTAATGTGTTGACATTACATTACCCTGTCATATGTTATGGTTGGTTTTAACTTTGGTTGTCATGACACCATTATAACTGTGACATGAATATTTTACTTGTCCTCAAGTAAAGTGGAACACATTGTACTAGTCATAAAGATGTCATTAAGGGTCATTAAACTGTCAAATGCTTTAACAACAGTGTCATTAATATTTTCCTTTACCTCAAGTAAAGTGGAACACGTTGGACTAGTTATGATTTCTTGGTTAATGTCAAGTTGTCATAACAAAGACATTTCTGTCTTTGTTAATGTCAAGTTGTCATAATCAAGACATTTTTGTCTTGGTTAATGTCACGTTGTCATGACAAAGACATTTTTGTCTTTGTTAATGTCAAGTTGTCATAACAAAGACATTTTAAACAATGTCAACTTTGCATTAAAAGTGTCATAATTTACTGAATGACACTTAATGACAACAGTCATAAACATTCATAAAGACTCCTTCATGTTCATGACAGGTGTTATGTCATGTTTATGACAGTGTCATGACAGCCTTATGCACACCCCTTCAAATAAAGTGATACCCATTCTGTCTGACTTCAAAACAAATACTTATATGTCAGCTAGCTCTCATTAGACTATTAATATATTGTCTGCTTAATATCTGCTGAACTCTTTATTGTGATGCTCCTCCAACAGACATTCTGTTAACTATAAGTACATGTCAACTTATTCCTAACCCTAACCCTGTCTACAAAGGGATACTTCACCTCTGGAAAACTGAATGTGTATTTAGAATTCCACATTTATGTAGAAAGAAATGTGAAATTATTTTTGAATTTGGAGCTTTCTCAGACTGAGAAAAGCCAGAAAATGTATTTTTTGGCTTTTGTGGATGAAAGACAACAACTCCCAGAATGCACTTGCTTCGCTGCCCTAGGAGGCCACGCCTACCGGTAACAGAGCGCAGTAGTTAAACAACAAGTCTAGGCTACTAGTGAGTCTCTGTGATGAGTCTGCCCGAAAATGTGTTTCGAGATCGCCCAAAATGTCTGGGATTTAGCTTTTGCGTTCTACAGTCGGCATTCATTATGTTTACTGTGGGAAG
Organism: Hybognathus amarus; assembly: GCA_030378365.1. NCBI lineage: Eukaryota > Metazoa > Chordata > Actinopteri > Cypriniformes > Leuciscidae > Hybognathus > Hybognathus amarus. The sequence goes on from JAQIUQ010000556.1 coordinate 119,267, forward strand.
CAGGACGAGTGAGGGTCGCGGGAGAATCGGTGCGAGGCCGGTGGCGTGAATTACCGATGAGGCGAACACCTGTGAGCACGCACCGGCCTCATATCTCTCATGGAGGAACGGGAATTTTCTTAGCAATGTTATAGGAGCTGTATGCAAGATTGAGGCCAAAACTGGTACTGCAATCACTTTCATATTAGGTTGTATCCCCCTTCCCCCTTGACTCGATGTTGCCAGATATGCTGCAGGTTCCAGCAGGAATGTAGGCTGCTACAAGAAGCTTCCAAGTGACAAGTCCTACACAGTGAGTTTTTTTTCTGTTAATTATTTATTTCTGTAACAACTGTAACAAGTATTTCGGATTCAAATCGAGTTTTTTGGGGTTTGGCAACGTTGAATTTTTTTATCTGATTCCGACATGTTTATTTGCAGTTGTGGTAACTAGAGCAGAGCTGGCAACCCGAAATGCCGCAACACTACTGAGTCCGTGACTGGGTAGATCGGTCAACATCAGTCAAGGGCTGCGACTTCACTTTTTAAATGACAATATCCTGGCCGGACTACTGTTGTCAGTGATGTAAGTGTTTGAAATTAACACTATTTCTTAATGTCTAGTGACATATCAGGAAAAATGTATGATTAATTGAAATACATTTCTTGCATACAGCTCCTTTAAAACGCACATCAACCGTGTTTAGCCGTTCATGTAAACACAACATTCACTAATCGGAATGAATTCAGCTAGATTGAAACAAAAGCTGTGCATGTAAGCAATGAATGTCGACTGCAGAACGCAAAAGCTAAATCACGGACATCGACGGCCTGGACATGTCCGGGGAAAAAGAGGATGGTAACCCCTACTACTCAGCTTTCTCCACAGGACAAGAGCCTGCCAGCTTAGCTTCCAAAAAAGATGTCTGACACTATGTGGGACCATCAAAATAAAGTGAAACCGAATGGTTTATCTGTGTTTGTCGTGTGTGTTTTCCTCACCTTCTGCACATCCTGCTTGCATTTCTCTGTCTTCTCGTGCAGTTTCTTCTGCTGGTCTGGAGTGACAGAAGCGTCTGCCTCGCGCTGCTGCAGCCAGCTTCTCCTCTTTACATGCCATGTGATACGTCTTCTTAGCCGTCTCCATCTGCAGACAGACATGCATATAAACTACTGCAATAATGACAGTGAATAAGTGAAACTTGGAGACTGGTTAACTGAACTGACTGAAAGCTTTTAAAATAGGCATGGTCAGTTCCGAGGACACTAGAGCGCTTCACAATAGTTCCTGCTATAGTTTCATTCTATTCCATACTTTGCCGATACGTGGCGTGAATGGCCACAAAATGGCGACAAACAGCCAGGGGAATGGCAGCCTTGCAAATTTCCAAAACTAGAATCGATTAACTATTTAGACCATATGTCACCGAATGTTAAAACTACATATCCAGAAAAGATTACCATACTCTGGAGCATGTGATCCATACACAGCACCCGCTGATGTTTTTTCATTGCTTTGAGGCTGGCAAAGTCTCTACCAGATTTGGAGTTTCTAGATATTTAGGGTGTACTCACACTAGCCAGTTTGAACCGTGCCCGAGTGTGTTTGACCACCAAAGCGCGGTTCTTTCTGACTAGTGTGAGTGCTCCGAATCCGTGCCCGGGCGCGGCTCGATTGGCCGGCCCTGGCCCACTTGGAAGAGGTGGGCCAGAGCACAGTTCAGTTGGATTTTTCAGAGTGGATGGGTTAAAAATGCTGTCGTATGGGAGGTGAAAACCAGAAATATCTTTATAATCAAAGCAAAGGTCTGTTTGCTTATTGTTTGCAGCTATACACAAGGTGACATCTGTTCCATCGTGTAATGAAGTCTTAATCTGAATATGTACACCCTACCTGCCGCGAAATGACAGCTCTGACTTATGCCAACTGTGTCATATATGGCTAACAGGATGTCAAGCATTGTAGCCGACCTGCTTATCCACTTCCACAGCATCAGGACAACAGAGCAAGAGCAGCGAGAATGCGTATAAGTCCTGTTAGCAATCTGTTAGGCTGTAATGTAGTATAGTAATAAGTGTACAATAGCATGCATGCAAAGTAACTGTAAGTGATAGTAAACGCAGTGCAACAGTAACGTGTCATTCATCTTCTCATGGCATGATCCTTGAATAGTCTTACTGAGGTTTCGTTGCTGGAGAACGACGTTCTTGCCCGCCAGCCAGTATTTTGTGACGGTCACGTGCAAAGTATGAAGAGCATATGACTTTCTTTTTTCAATGGAACGTGAAAGGAAAAATGCTGTATATTGTTCTGGATGTTCTTGTACTTGCAATTACAATGACTGAGAGAGCCTGAGGCTTTAAATGCATAAAGGATGCAAAAGCTCCTTAAAGGGACAATGTGTACTTTTTTAAGTATTTTATTATTTAAAATCAATATTTTTATTCATAAATATGTCCTCAATGGTGTACAAATATCTCTGCCAATTCTCGACTTATCCTCGTAAAAAAAGAATTTATTATCTTTATATCCATGGGATGGGGTAGGTCCACGGAGGCTTCCATGTAGTTTTCGTACATAGCAAAATAGCAAATCCTTGTCACCAGAAAAGTCTAAAATAGATTGTAAAAGGAAACGTGCTCCGAGATTACAAAAAACACAAGTTAATGTCGGGATAGCATTTTTCAGGTGGATAGAGCTAATGCAGGAAGAAAGAGTTCTTCTCAGACAGGTAAGTCAATGTTACAGTCTTAATTACAAGCTTTTTTTCATTGTTTGGTTGTATTTATTTTATAGACAGATGAACATTTATAGTTAAAAGTTGATGATGATATCTAACAATGCACGTACTTCAGAAAATATAACGAATAAAGGCATAACTACTTATTACAATAGTTCATGTTTTTCACAGTCAGTAATTCATACTGTGACAGTTGTTTGTTCGTTGTGTCAAGTTGCAGTTTGTTTGAAATTACAAACCTGTTCACCCACAGAAACACTCAACGAAGTGCTATTAGAAGACATGCTGTCATAGATGTTTGGTACATAACGGCTACCGTAGATGCAACGCACATTTGAAAACGTGAGGTGCTGGAGAGCAAAATTCATTTGAATGCAAAATACATTTTAATCGCTAGATGGGAGAAATTCCTACACAATGTCCCTTTAAAAGTACCATAAACATAGTCCATCCATGTCTTCTAAATCTAACAATTGTCTTGTTTATTGGAGCTCATTTGTAAGTTGAGATATTCAAAGAAAATTCATTCTTTTCAATGAATCAGTTGATCAGTTCACAAACTGGTCTTGAATGATTTGTTCACTGATAAAACTTGATCTGGTTCTCAAGTCTAAGCTGACTATTCAATAATCATCATAGAAGTTAAAGGGATAGTTCACTTTGAAATTATGTTTTAGTTTACCTCAAGGGCAAGATGTAGGTGTCTTTGTTTCCACAGTATTTTCAATTTTGATATTTTTCGATTCAAACCGTTGCTGTCTGTCAGTCATATAATGCTGGTTCAGGGGGTCACCATGGGTTCACCTCAGAGAGCATGCACAGAGAATTTAAAATTAAACATGATTTAATGACTCCGTAAATGTAAGTACACATTTATGGCCTAAGACACGAAATCGAGCAGTTTGTGTGAGAAAACGAACAGTATTTATATAGTTTTTACCTGTGTATCCACAGCCATGTCCAACTAATCTGAATCAGATGTCCAATGTCCAACTGAATCATGTCCAACATTCCGCCGGAAATGTGATTGCTTGCGTGTGTACTGTATGTCAATCATTGTTTACACTGAGATTTCAGAAGTTTAACCTTTCACTCAACATATTTAGATCATATTGAAATTGTATTCCATTGTGATTTCCTGTATATCTAAATATGTTTAGATCTTCACAGTGAAAGATAAAGCTTCCGAAATCTCTGTGTAAACAATGAGTGACGTCCACGCGCAAGAGATCACTTCCAGCGGGAACGTTGGACACGGTTCAGTTGGACATTGGACAACTGATTGAGATCACTTGGACATGGCTGTGGTTACAAGAGGTAAAAACGAATATAAATACTGTCGTTTTTATTAAACAAACCGCCTCGTTTCAGTGCTCTAAGGCCATCAATGTGTGCGTTTACATTTACGAGTCATTAAATCAGTGTTTAATTTCGACTTCTCGTGCATGCTCTTTGACGATGAACCCTGAAACCTGCATTATATGACTGACATAGACAGCAATGGTTCGACCAAAAAATATCACAATTGAAAATTCTGTGGAAACAAAGACACCTACATCTTGGATGCCCTTGAGGTAAGCTGAAACATTTCAAAAATTAATTTCAAAGTGAACTATCCCTTTAAAATCTCACACAATGGGAAGATTACTGAGTGAACACAACGCATTTTTACACAACACACAAAATCACATATGGCTTGGTACTTAGTTTATGGTGCTTTAAGATTTAGTCCTCATTATTTATAATCACCTTTTGTCTTTCACAGAAGAAAGAATGTCATAAGGAGTAAATGATGAAATAATTTAAACTTCATTTAAACATGCAAACATATATTAAGCATATTTACACTTCATTTGAATTTTAGACCGCATGCATTGATATCCATATTTAATATGCATGCAATGAAAAAATAAAGTATTAAATAAAAGTGACACAGCAGAATTTAGATAAAACAGTTAAAGCCTTTTCTTTGTACCTCTTTGAGTTTCTTAGCCCAGGGTTTCTGGGCTTTCTTGAAGCCCTCTTCAGCCTCTTTGGTCTCCTTGAAGCCCCCGATCATCTGTCTGTGGTATGAGTCTTTCTGCCAGTTTTTCACCTTCTCGATGTCCTCGATTCATCAGACCGTTCTTCACCTCTTGATGAAGCTCGCTCACTTTATCAGCCTCTGTCATCATAGCTAACCAGGCTCGCTCCACAGAACCGTACTGAGGCCCTGGACACACACACACACACACATATACAACAGAGATGACAAAATCAGAGATGAACTATGAACTTATTAAATCACAAGTTCTGTTAAATCCCGAGCGGATTAAGAAGAAGCTTTGGACAGATAGCGGACCTTTCTCGATCAGTTGCCTCCACCTTTTGGACCATTCCGGTGAGCTGTGTGCTGTAGGACTTCTCTATCTTGGTACGCTCCTGAAGGCAGTTCATAAGATCATTGCAGAGTCGATGGCCGTCGTCGATTCTCTTGACTGCACGCTTATAATTCCCCACCTAGAAAACAAAAATCATAATTCATTTTCACATCATCTTACATGCACCTTGATGTTCAATTCTGTTCATAAGTTTACATGGTCCACGCAGAATCTGTGAGATGTTTTATCATTTAAAAAGTAAATTATTATTATTAATAATAATAATATAAGAGGATTCTGAAAATTGCATTTACTAAAGTTATTGTACATAACAGATGTGTACATACCACTTCTGTTCAAAAGATTCATTCATGTGTTTGAACGGTCTTTTACGCTTGCTAAGACTTCATTTATTTGATACAGTAAAAAATGCAGTAAAAACAGCAATATTGTGAAATTCTATTACAATTTAAAATAACTGTTTTCTATTTATATATATTTTAAAACGCCATTTATTCCATTGATTAAAGCTGAATTTGCAGCATCATTACTCATCTTCAGTGTCACATTATTCTAAAGAAATCACTGTAAAATATATATATATAAGAAAAAAATAGCATGTATTTAAAATATAAATATTTTGTAACATTACAAATGTATTTACTGTGACTTATCAATTTACTGCATCCTTGCTGTATAAAAGTATTAATTAAATAATATAATAAATATAATATAATATAATAATACATTTTTAGGCATTATTTTCCCAGTAAACGTGTGGTTGTCAAGAAGAGCATGTAAGTTCTCCCTGGTGCCTGCAGGTGGCATAAGGAAGGAGTGCGGGTGGGAGAGGAGATGATATGAGGGGGATGGGGCTCATTGTTTTGCATGTGAAGTTATGCTTAATGAGCCGCCACAGCTTTGTGTCCATGTGCTGCTAGTGCTCTAATCCTGCGCTTCACTGCACTAACAATGACATCCTCGACTGCACACACATCCAAGAAAGCTCAGCGAGGTTTAAACCAATGAAAGGCACAATGTCTCCACACAGCCTCACTGGAATTTATAAACAACACAGGTTATTTGAATGCCTTTTACAAGTACTGAAGTAGGCAAAATACAATCAGCAGGTATAGTTGCCCCGACTCTAGGGCAGTACATATACACACAGCTCTCTGAAATGCTTGATTCTTATTGGTCAGTTGTTCCCCGATATGAACGTTTGTCAATAGCACTGATGCTCATCCGAAGCTTTCTCCGTGTCTTTTGTATTGCACCACGGATGGATACGCTCTCTCTCGTTTTGTTGAATCTTGCACCTTAATTATCGATTGCATTTACAGTAAATTAAAACCAGACAACTTCCATATTAACAGCAGGCCTACAGTGATATGGAAAGTGTTTGTCTTGCTTCTAGACAAACGATTGTTGTGTGCAGTGTTATGGACTGTAATATAACAAGCAAGTACGATTTTAAAGTGACATGAAATACTCTTTTCTTGCCTATAGTGATGTATATCCGAGTGAAATCGCTTCTGGAACAAGAGTGAATTTAAGCGTGATTAAAAAATGTAAAAACACAAGACAGGCAATGTCAAAACTCAACCACATGACAGTTTAACTCAATGTTAACCCATAAAGCTAAGTGGTTACTTAAGTTGGATAATTAATCTGCTATGTTATGTTTATGACATATTTATGACAGGTTGTGTTGTCTTAGTAGTCAAGTTGCTATGACAAAGACACTGACAGGTTATGATGTATTGTTTTATGTCAAGTTGTCATAACAAAGACATCTCGAAAAATGTCATATTCACATTACAAATGTCTTAATTGAGCGAAATGACACTAAACATGCATAAAATTATAAAATCATGTCATGATTATGACACGTGTCATGTCAGTCTTACAGCACTTATTCAAGTTAAGTGTTACCAAAAAGTGTTACCAAATAAACAGTAACCTAGTAAACTATATTATCATAAATGCATGTAACATATAACAAGGACAATGTAAAATAAAGTTTTCGGCTTATTCACTTTTGTGGCAAGTTGGCGTGAAATAAGTAGGTTATTTTGTAGGATGTAGGAAGTATGTCAATATGTAGGATGTACATATACAGATACAAACCCTGTTGGGTTTTTTGTTTTGCGAGAGCAGCTGCCAGGATGTCCGTTATCCTAAAGTAGGCTATATATTCCTCAAGATGCAGTAAGTGTTATAGAAGTTTTTGAATGAACTTTATAGTACATTCTCCTTCAAGGGCAGGTTTTTACACAGCGCTTTATCTCACGTTCAGCTACAATGATCTTCACACAAGCTCTGATGAGGTCAAATCAGCCTGTGAATGAGAAACTCACAGTGGGGCACGTGCTAACAGCGCTCTTAATTCACAGTCAGTCATACAGACACAAAGTCGGATACAGACACACAGTCGGTCATACAGACACACAGTCGGTCATAACAGACACACAGTCGGTCATACAGACACAGAGTCGGCCATACAGACACACAGTCGGTCATAGTCGGTCACAGACACACAGTCGATCATACAGACACACAGTCGGTCATACAGACACACAGTCGGTCATACAGACACACAGTCGGTCATACAGACACACAGTCGGTCATACAGACACACAGTCGGTCATACAGACACACAGTAGGTCATACAGACACACAGTCGGTCATACAGACACACAGTCGGTCATACAGACACACAAGTTGAGTCATACAGACACACAGTCGGTCATACAGACACACAGTCGGTCATACAGTGGTTACATGGACACACAGTTGGTCATACAGACACACAGTCGAGTCATACAGCACACAGTCGGTCATACAGACACACAGTCGGTCATACAGACACACAGTCGGTCATACAGACACACAGTCGGTCATACAGACACACAGTCGGTCATACAGACACACAGTCGGTCATACAGACACACACTCGGTCATACAGACACACAGTCGGATCATACAGACACACAGTCGGTCATACAGACACACAGTTGGTCATACAGACACACAGTCGGTCATACAGACACACAGTCGGATGGTACAGACACGCAGTTGAGTCATACCGACACACAGTCGAACGTACGCAGACACGCAGTCGACCATACCGAACGCGCGGTCGGCCGTCTCGAGACACGCCGTCGATCATCCGACACGCGGTGGATCAGTCACAGACACGCAGTCGATCATCAGACACACAGTGGATAGTACGCAGACGCGCCAGTCGATCAGGATCACACGCAGTCGACCATCCGGACGCGCAGTCGGCCATCCGGACGCGCAGTCGAATCATCAGCACACGCATCGATCATACTGGGCAAAGTTGACCGTAAAGACGCGCATCGATCATACGCAGCACACATCAAATCATCAGAGGACACACAGTGAATACCATCAAGACACACAGCCATGATCATCCAACACGCATCGATCATCTCAGGACACAGTGAATCATCCAGGACGCACAAGTCGATCATCAACACGCATCAATCATCTCGGAACACGCATTGAATCATAGGACAACGCACGTAAATCTAATCGGACACATCGATCATACGGACACATTGAATCATCTCCAGATACGCATCGAGAATCATCTCGCAGACACGCATCAATCATACTCCAGACACGCGGTCGATCATACAGACACGCCAGTCGATCATAGCTGACGCACGGTGTCGATCGTACGCAGACGCGCGAGTCGGTAGTTCTCAGACACGCCAGGAGTGAATCACTCCAACACACAGTCGATCATCAGACGCGCGTGGATCATCCAGACACGCGAGTCGATCATACTAGACGCGCCGTCGAATCATCGAGAGACGCGCGGTCGGCCAGTACTTGGACACACGCAGTCGGCCATACGGACGCATCGGTGAGTCATGCGGAGACGCACAGTCGAGCATCTCAGATGCGGAAGTGGGCCGTACAGACGCGCAGTCGATCATTCGAGACGCGCAGTCGATCATACGACAACGCAGTTGAATCATCGGACACGCCAGTCGGATCATACACAGACACAGTGGATCATACATCGACACCATCGAGTGAGCAGTACGGACACGAAGTCAGTGCATACAGGACGCAGTCGATCATCAGAGAACGCGCAGTCGGTGGTAAGGAGACGCACGAGTCGATCGATCATCGGACGCGCGGTCGATCATCAGACACGCGAGTCGGTCCATACAGACACACCGTGGATGGTCAGGACGCGCAGTCGATCATCGAGACGCGCGCGTCGGACCGTACAGGCACGCAGTCGGCCCATACGGACGCGCGAGTCGATCATACTGGACGCGCAGTCGGTCATAGGAGACGCCGAAGTTGGCAGTTATTCTCAGACACGCAGTCGATCATCAGACACGCAGTCGATTCATCAGAGACACGCAGTCGATCAGTCTCGGCACACAGTTGATCATACGGACGCGCGGTGGGTGGTGCGGACGCAGAAGTCGAGATGGTGCGGACGCAGTCGGTGGTCCAGACGCGCAGTGGGTGGTCGTCGAAACGCGAAGTCGGTGGTGCGGACGCAGTCGACCGTAGCGAACACGCGGTGCGTGGTCCAGAGACACGCAGCCGGTGATACCGTCAGGACGCGCCGTCGATCATACGCAACACACGAGCGGTCACACGGACAGAGAGTCGATCATCAGACACGCCGTGAATCATACGCCGACGCACAGTGGATCATCAGACACGCCGTCGATCATACAGCCACACACATCGATCATCTTCCGGACACACATCTGAGAATCGATCAACACGTCGATGGATACGCCAGGACACGCAGTCGATCATCCAACACGCGTCGATCATCTCGACACACATCGGCCATACAGACACGCGTCGACCATACGCAGACACACCAGAATCAATTCATACGCAACGCCATCGCATAATCATCCGAGAACACGCCATAAAATCATCAGACACACAGTTGATCATCGCAACACAGTTGGTCATACAGACACAAAGTCGGCCATACAGACACACAGTCGGTCATTCAGAAACACAGTCGATCATACAGACACACAGATGGTCATACAGAAATACAGTCGGTCATACAGACACAGTCAGTCATACAGACACACAGTTGGCTAGTACAGACACACAGTCGGTCATAGAGACACACAGTCGGTCGTACAGACACACAGCGGTCATACAGAAACACAGTCGGTCATACAGACACACAGTCGATCATACAGACACACAGTTGGTCAGACAGACACACAGTCAGTCATAGAGACACACAGTCAGGATGCAGGTGCACTAATAACTGGCTGGAAGTAGACCTGTACTTACAGTTTTTTTTATTCGCTTTGGTACTATTTTCACAAGTAAGGTGTACATTTTCAAAACTCTTAGTGCTAATATCACAACAGATCATCAAAAGTGCACTTTTTTCAAACATTTCATCATGTTTTCAACTGTGTTAGTACAATTCACACAATCACAAAGTATCCTTTTCACAACACAAAATAAGTGTTTCATCTACATTATTGTTTCATTCACAGTAACTGCCTTTCATAAAGCTCTTACTATCAAACTTTTGATTTGCATCTCTTTTTGTTCAGTTTAATACTTTTGTCTATTATTTAATCCAACAGATCTTAATGGTTAATCAATTAATCATTTGGTAAACCTATAGATTTTCATTTCAGCAATATACAGTATATGGATTTTGAGAACTACAGAAATGAAATGTGTGTTGTATGAATATTTAAATTACATGTAACCACACATGATGAATACTCGTTATAGCTAATTGATTTCACATAGTGGTAACCACAATTGGCCACTATATACAGTAACATTCATTGTGATGTGGACGAGAATAGATGGTCAAATGCTCAGGACAGGCTTGATCCAAATTACTGTAATTTAATGTGTGCACTAAATGTTATGTTTTGTTCTCATTTAGTTACATTTCATTATAGAAAGTATACCTATGTTACAATTATATCTGAAAAATAAAAAATATAATTTGCCTAAATGATTGTAGAGGATGTCTTCATTGATCCTTCACTTGATTACATATATGATGGATATTTGGAAATTATAGATTATGTAAATGTTGGGTACTGTAAGTGTATACGCCTTATTCAGCGGCAGCGCCATCTTTGATTTTTATAATGAGAATGAAAGCGAGGCTGTGAGGGATAGACTTGCATTTCTTTAATGGGCTGTACTGTTATTTATAATGTGTTTTCGGATTGTTCTGCTCATGAAACACTGGAAAAATATCTTTCCAAGAAATGTCAGTTGACAAAAAACTCTCGACAATGTAAGCTGAGGAAAATTGTAAGTAATCTAGCCGCTTTATTCAGCTTTTACAGCGAATGCCATTGGAAACACTGTAAGTCTATCCCTCACAGCCTCACTTTCATACCTGTCATGGCGCTGCTCTGAATAAGGTCTATTGCCTAATGTTACAGTAAAACTGTGTAATCTGTCTTTTATAGTACTGTAGCATATTCATTTCAGCACTTCTAAGGCAGATTTGAAACATGTATCTTGCATTGTTTGCTGTTGGATGAACTGATTGTTAAAAGTACTAAACTGAAAGAAGATCATATTGTTGTGATTTCAGTGATTAAACCAAATGTTCTCATTACATATTACAATAATCTTGTGTTTGAAATAATGATTATGTGGACTGAAAACATGTGCAACTGACTGAAAGCATTACATCAGGTTTTGAAAGAATGACTAGCTGTGTTACAAGTGTGATCAGTTTGGATTTTTGTACTAAGAGTTTTGAAAATGTACACCTTACTTGTGAAAATAGTACCAAAGCGAATAAAAAAAACTGTAATATTGCTCAAACACAAACAAAAACACACAAAACATCAGGCGCTTCTTTAACGATCTGAAAACGCAAGTATCAAGCGCAAAGCGCAAGTAACTTAGGCTAAGTTCACACTGCAGGGCTTAATGCTCAATTCCGATTTTTTGAAAAAATTTGATTTTTTTGCAAGGCCGTTCACATTTCCAATTAAATGCGACCTTTTGTGATCTCCTGTGTGAACGTGAAATGACCCAGAAGTGACCCGCATGCGCAGAAGAGTACTCAACTGTCAACGACGTCACTTGTTGTTTGCGGAAGTAGCTAAATGGATGTCTTACAGTGGAGCTCGTTTAGCAATATTACACCGTGTCCTAACTACGCGCAACGCGATAAAATTCCAGCGACTGCAAGTGTGTCTGTCCACAGTAGACGCGACGCGACTGTGAGACGCCACACGTTGTGATCAAAAATCACAACCATTCAGAACAGCGTGAAAGCGCACTGCTGGCCCGCACTCGTATTGGAAATGGATATGGACATAATCAAATCAAGAAATAACATTATTAAAAATCCAAACATTAACAAAATATACTCACTGACTAATTTTGTTACGAAGTACAGTTGTATGTTTGCATAGAATTCATTTTGAACGCTATATGATTTCAAAATCTGAGGTAAATTATCCGTTATCTTGTGGCACAGTGACCTATTTTTAACTAAAAATAAATAATGTGTACTCATAACCAGTATAATTTCTTCATTCTGTCAGCCGCGACGTCGCAGAAATAGGAACCGTTTCTAAATTAGAAACTTCGCGTGTCGCCGTCGCGTCTGGTTAGGACAAAAACTCTTGATTAACAAGGAAAAGATACCTTTTATCGCGTGTCGTGCGGCGTCGCGTGTAGTTAGGACACGGTGTTAAAGTTATTTTCACAACAGAGCCAGCACACTCACAATCTTCTCGTTTTAAGAAGAAAATTAAACAGAGAAGCGTGTGGGTGCGGAGTCGCAGCTAGGAGTGGTGGGATACTGATGTGAGTGGCTTAACTGATACAGAATTCATCCGTAACTTCCGAATGACCAGATCCACCTTCGATTATGTTTGTGAGCGCCTCCGATCAACTCTGTCACGGGAAGAGACACGTCTCCGGCGGCAGAACTAACAGTGCAGAAACGCGTTGGAGCTGGAGTGTATCGACGAGCTACAGGTGCGTGCAATGACGTGCGTGTCGGATATATGTGACCTGGCCGTTCAGATTGCAGTCGCATTTCAAAAGATCGGATACATATCGGATTTGGACCACATACCCAAGTGGCCTGGGTCGCATTTGAAAAGATCGGATCTGTGTCGTTCAGACTGTCATGAAAAAATCAGATACAGGTCGCATATGGGCAAAAAAATCGGAATTAGGTCGTTTCAGCCTGCAGTGTGAACGTAGCCTTTGTGGGCAGGTCTTGGGTGCTGTTGCTATTTTACGGGCAGGATAAATGACTCTCGCACCCAACGCAAGTTTAAAAGGCATCTGTGTTGATGAGAGAATCAAAGTGTATGCGCGTTGTTGTGCACCCTCTACATTATAGCCAAGCATGGGTGCTTAAAATAGCATTATGAACAATGCCCACACACGCCACTGACTTTAGGCCAGGTTTTTTCTGGTCGATGGCGGAATTGTTTTCTTAAACTGCAAAATAGCACTAGGGAATGTTTTTGCGCCGACCCGCCCAAGGAGTGCAAGCTCATTTCCTAGTTTACCAACAGTGTGTCTGTGGAGGGAAAAGCCCGCTTTGCAGTGGGTGCAAGATAGGAATGATACATGTGTCAGTGTGCATGTGTCATTTGCGCCGGGGTGCAGATAGGGCCCCAAGTCTTCATCGCTATCTGAGCAATGATTGAATGTTGACATTACACTGACATGATGTTAAGATTGTACTGGCTGCCAGACCCTCACAAAGGACGATGTAGAAGAGCTTTGGCAACATCATAGGGACCGACAGAGTCGTCTGAAATAGAGCTTGTTGTGAGGATTCTGGCAGATGCTGATACTGTGAACACAACATCCCCCTGTTCTCCTGCTATAGCTGGCTAAAACACAGCACCACTATTGATGACCAGTTGAATGACTTAGCAGTGTAGCATTTAAAGGAAGGAAACTGTCGTCTTTGTTACCTCCCAAAAGCTGTCCATGGCCTCATCAGAGACAGTGGATTCATCGTAGGAGCCAGACATCGTGCTGGGTGATGCGAAGCAAGACTGAACACGTCTGCAGAAAAGCGGACTTCCTCAAGCACTAAAAGAGAGAGAGAGAGAGAGAGACACAGAGACACTGTTTGGACATCTAAAGTCACACTCAAAATGTGTATGAATGCCATTTTAATAGATAACTAAATATCAAACCAACTGAAATTTGTTTGAAAGAAAGCACATATTTTAAACAAAACATGTCACAAAATGTTTGTCTGAAATGATTAAACAAGATACTCATATTTAAGAGAAGTGTGATTATCAAAACACTTGTGGAATAACCGGAGGACTTGATAAAATGTTGCGTAGAAACATCCAACATTTGATTCAATATCATTTCTCAAATGTGCTAAATGTGATTCAGAGAAAAAAATGTGACACTAAAAACGTGTGTACGACTCTCTTTCTGCATTATCCACCTTTTCCTGACGAGTTTGGGAAGTTCCACTCAAACAAGACAAACCATTTCAAATCATAAGGTTCGATGGGTTTGCACATATTTGTGCATGAAATCTGTGTGCAAACGTTTTTATGATTCATCATGAGATGAATAAGACCCAATGTCATCTCACTGTATACAGTTTTTTATTTTATTTTTTTAAAAGCGTATTATGGCGTTCATTGTGTGAACCTCTCGCTGATCGTTTACCAGGAAATGTGATTACGCCAGCTTAGAACATGGGGCCTATACCATGAAGATGGTTCAGTTTAGTTTACACCAACCCTGGGTTTTAGGCACCATGAAAGTGGTTTGGCTTTCAGTTCACCACAACAGTAACGGCTAACCTGTTTGGACCAATCAGCTGTGAGTAACACGTCTAATGCAATAAAGTCACTTCCCATGTTTGTACGCCAGATCAAAGGTTTTATAAAGACAAAATTTAGCAATGCTTATTTATAATAATAAGTATCTCTACCTATCAGACAGCAACATATCGTCGGCCCTGGATTTTATCTGGATCTGGGCCAACACTGTTTTGCTGTCTGGGTAACTTCACTACATTAACTGGCACTGATATAGCAAGATTAACTTCTTGTAGTTTGGTCATAGATAGCACTTTTTTAAAACACAAATTGCTGAAAAGTGTCGTCGATGGCAGGGAAAGAGTAACCAGACAAAAGAAGTATGAAATAACATATGAATATATACTTAAGTCTTACTTTAGTAAGTCAAAATGCACCCTTAAATGAAACTAATTTAATTTAATCTAATTTTAAGGTATAAAAGATTTTATTGAATGTAAATAACATTCAATTATGTGAGTGAAAACCTTGCATTCAGTTTGCACTTATGTATAAAAGTATATTCTTTTACATACTTTCGTAGTAAAGACCCTTTTTTCAAAAGTGTTCTTCTTTTAGAGGGATTTTGGCAGATGCATATTTCCAAAGTGACTTGGCATTTAAGAAGGCATGTGTTTTATCAGTCAATGACTTGCTGGAAGTCAAAGCCATGACCTTGGTGCAGTGCTCCGCTGTGTGAGTTGCAGGAACACTCCAGTGAACACTCGCACGTCTGCTGACTACATGCACAAAAAGGCCAGAAATGCTACCGTTACTAATTAACGCATTTTATTTACTGCAAATTGCTTATCAAAGGAAAACAATTGCTGTCAAAACAAATTACAGCAAAAAAGCAGACGCTTTGTGACCCACTCTACCACAACATGGCTTCACAAACCTAGAACTACGATCTGAGGCTGATACACACAGATTGATAACACTGTAAACCTGGACCCGGAGCAATGCACAAGTGGATGTGGTTTAACTGAGTCTTTAACCCAGTTTCTAAAACCCAGATTCCTTAAGCCAACAATGTCTGATGACACAAATTGAGCAAAGTAGAGGAAGCATAATGACACAGGCAGCCATCTTGTAAGAGTCTTCAGGTTTCAGTTTATTAGCTATTTGCTCTTCATGGCTATATTATGGCCATGGAACTAGCATGCATGCATATATACGTACATACATACATTCATACATACATGCATACATTATACATACATACATGCATGCATTCATACTTGCATACAAACATTCATGCATACCTACATACATGCATATATACATTATACATACATACATAAATACACACATACATACATACATACATACATACATACATCCATTATGCATACATACATCCATGCATACATGCATACATACATACATAAATACATGCATACATACACAGTGTACATTCATTAAAAAAGTGATGTTTGCATATTCAAGGAAGACACGCTGTACTGAAATCATGAATAGTGAATACATTAACAGAAGGGTTCAAACAAAACAGACCATATACTGCAAGAAAAACAATGTGTCAAATAAATTTTTCGTTAGGTTTACAGACATTTCCTTTAAGCCTAAAACACAACATAGAGCGGATTTCGAAACATATGAAAACGTGGAAATCATACAACATGGAAAATCTAAACTAAACACTACACTGTGCCCAATTTTCCAGACTTTAGAGAAATATGGATGGTTTGACGAGGTTTTCAAATACTGTGACTGTAATTGTTCAAAATAAGTCATAGATAACAGAAAAATCTGAACAGGTTGAAAAATATGACCAAAACAGAATATAAAGATATAAAGACGAGCACCTGAAGAGAATAATTTCAACTTTTCTGTACTTATAAACACTTTAAACATGCAACTCAGTGCATTTAAGGGCTAAAAAAGTGGATTTAGCATGATATGTCCTCTTTAATATTTCATGTTTTGCGAACTGCGAGACTGTACGTATTCAGCTCTCTTTTCATTCAGATTATGAAGAACAAAATGAAAGCACATTTATTCTCTGCTTGAGACATATTGGGGAGTAATTCACAAAAATAAAGAATAACTACACCAAGGACGATAAAATATTCAGTTCTAGGCCAAACAACAACAATGACATCAAAAATCTATGCTGACAGCGTGGCTCAATTCCCATCTTGCAGGTCCGCTCTGGGTTGTGTAAGCTAGCACGAGTTCGGACATAATCAGCTTGAGCACTATATGATCCAGGCACCTTCCAGACAGCATCATCAGCACAGTGTCGAACCCACATCTGGTGCGAGGTTGCAATCCACATGTCACAGATGTGGCCAGGATTCTGAGCCGACACTATGTTGCTGTCTGTAAAATCAATAATGTGACAGAAAGGAGGTGTGCTTGGTTTGGAATTAATTACAGTTACTTCATTTTACACATGCATGTCATGTTGGTATAAAATAACTTACCCTTGTGAAAAAGAAGTACACTGTAGCATATTTTAAATAGAGAATAAGCTTAAGTGTGAAACTATTGTATTATGTAATAGGAGGGCACTTAATGTTATTTAAATCACATTAAGTGTCCTCCATTTAAGTAAATTTCCATGTAACATCTAATGTAATGTATTAATTAAACACGCATGTCTTGTGTTTATATATATAGTATATATATACTCACCGGCCACTTTATTAGGTACCCCATGCTAGTAACGGGTTCGAACCCCTTTTGCCTTCAGAACTGCCTCAATTCTTCGTGGCATAGATTCAACAAGGTGCTGGAAGCATTCCTCAGGGAGTTTGGTCCATATTGACATGATGGCATCACACAGTTGCCGCAGATTCTCGGCTGCACATCCATGATGCGAATCTCCCGATTCCACCACATCCCAAAGATGCTCTATTGGATTGAGATCTGGTGACTGTGGAGGCCATTTGAGTACAGCGAACTCATTGTCATGTTCAAGAAACCAGTCTGAGATGATTCCAGCTTTATGACATGGCGCATTATCCTGCTGAAAGTAGCCATCAGAAGTTGGGTACATTGTGGTCATAAAGGGATGGACATGGTCAGCAACAATACTCAGGTAGGCTGTGGCGTTGCAACGAATGCTCAATTGGTACCAAGGGGCCCAAAGAGTGCCAAGAAAATATTCCCCACACCATGACACCACCACCACCAGCCTGAACCGTTGATACAAGGCAGGATGGATCCATGCTTTCATGTTGTAGAGCCAAATTCTGACCCTACCATCCGAATGTCGCAGCAGAAATCGAGAACTCATCAGACCAGGCAACGTTTTTTCAATCTTCTATTGTCCAATTTCGATGAGCTTGTGCAAATTGTAGCCTCAGTTTCCTGTTCTTAGCTGAAAGGAGTGGCACCCAGTGTGGTCTTCTGCTGCTGTAGCCCATCTGCCTCAAAGTTCGACGTACTGTGCGTTCAGAGATGCTCTTCTGCCCACCTTGGTTGTAACGGGTGGTTATTTGAGTCACTGTTGCCCTTCTATCAGCTCGAACCAGTCTGGCCATTCTCCTCTGACCTCTGGCATCAACAAGGCATTTCCGCCACAGAACTGCCGCTCACTGGATGTTTTTTTCTTTCGGACCATTCTCTGTAAACCCTAGAGATGGTTGTGCGTGAAAATCCCAGTAGATTAGCAGTTTCTGAAATACTCAGACCAGCCCTTCTGGCATCAACAATCATGCCACGTTCAAAGTCACTCAAATCACCTTTCTTCCCCATACTGATGCTCGGTTTGAACTGCAGGAGATTGTCTTGACCATGTCTACATGCCTAAATGCACTGAGTTGCCGCCATGTGATTGGCTGCTTAGAAATTAAGTGTTAACGAGCAGTTGGACAGGTGTACCTAATAAAGTGGCCGGTGAGAAGAAATGCACTTTTGTAATGAAGTTGCAATTTAGTTCATTAAAAATATATGAACCTAAAATCTAATACTGTATAACACATTACACTTAAAGTACTTAAAATGCAGTTTTAAGTTAAAACATTTAATTTGACATTACTACAAAGTGCACTTAAGTGTGCTAAAGGGATAGTTCACCCAAAAATGAAATTCTGTCATCATTTATTCACCCTTATGTTGTTTCAAACCCATATCAGTTTCTTTCTTCTGTTGAACACAAACAAAGATATTTAAAGAATGGCAGTAATTAAACAGTTGGCAGTAGCCATTGACTTACTATAGGAAAACAAATACAACATTTTTCAAAATATCTTCTTTTGTGTATAACAGAAGAAACTCATACAGGTTTGGAAAACTGAGAGTAAATTATGATTTAAAAAATATAAATAATAATTTTTGGTTGACCTGTCCCTTTGAAACAAGACAATGCCCTCTTTTTAACACTTGAAGGAGTAGTTCACTTTAAAAAAAAAACAAAAAAAAACGTTTGCTACATTATTTACTCACTCCCATGTCATCCAAGATATCCATGTCATTAATTCTTCAGTCGAAAAGAAATTAAGGTTTTTGATGAAAATATTCCAGGATTTTTCTCCATATAATGGACTTCAATGGAAACCCAAATGATTCAAGGTCCAAAAGACACTTTCAGTGCAAACTGCAAGCTGTTCAAAGGGCTTTAAATTTATTTATTAAATGAGTGATCATTTCGCTTGATAAGACCCTTATTCATCGTCTGGAATCGATTTAAAGCCCTTTGAACAGTTTGCATTGTAAAATATCTTTTGGACCTTGAACCGATTTTGGTTCCAATGAAGTCCATCATATGAAAAAAAATGTTGGAATATTTTTCATCAGAAACTTTTAATTTCTTTAGACTGAATGACATGTACATCTTCGATGACATGAGTGAATGAAATTATCAGCAAAACATTTTTGAAAAGTGAACTACTCCTTTACAGGTGGTTTTTATTTTACTATGTTATATGTTAAAAATATGTTAAAATAAGTCTTTTTTTTACTTACATTTAAGATTTGAAGTACACTAAAAGTGCACATTCAATACATTGCACAGCACATTTCTTTTCACAGGGGAGGAAACTTGATTTGCAAGTGGTTAGTAATGGTTTTTGCACCAACGTTGAGAGCAATCCTGGCACAACCGGTAAAGTGGTGTTCTAAATGAAAATTAATGGCTGCTTCTGTCACTTCTCTGGCATTGTATCACAACATTCTCTGAACTGAGTTACACTATACTAATTACAGTGATTACGCCTAGTCTAACCTGTCAGGGAAATTGTTGCCAGCAACTTGAAAAAAACAATCATTATTTATTATCAGAACACAAGACAGTGCTGTATTGTGAATGCTGAATCTACTGCTGTTTCTGGATTATCCAATGAGCCACATAAGTGTATCAAAAAGAGGTTGTTTACAGTATTTATATTTAGGAAACTGTTATTTCAATATTTAGAAGGAGAGAGTAGGAGAAAGTCCAGCTTTGCTCACTCTCGAACCAACTTCATGAGATTCACAGGATGTGTTTTAAACAGGACCTGGACACTTACAGTGGTTTTCCTACAATATTCACTAAATCGCCACCCATGTAAACAAACAATAACAATAATCGCATAGAAATGCATAGGCGTATTTATTTACTAAACTGATTTCAAGCATTTTATCAAAAGCAAAAGAACATTTCAGTGAAGTGAGTCCAAACATTTGACTTGTAGAGATATTTCTAGCGATATTAATATGGTTTTCAGAAAAGATAAATCACTTGATCTACTCTAAAGTGGCCAAAGAGATCCCTAGCAGAACCGAACGTAAGGAAATATTCTTTCATGGTCACAGAATTTAGCTTTTGTTTTGAAAAAGAGTTTAAAGAAAACCCCCTATGAACTTACCAACAGTGAAGCCCATCCACAAACAATGTTAGGAACCTTTTAAGAGTAAAATGTCCCAGATATCATTACACAGGTCCGGCTAGTGACACTATCTGTCTTCTTTTGGCTCTCCACTAGATTCTTATGTGGTGTGTGTGTGTGTGTCAGGAGCTCATGTAGAGGAATAATCCTGCGTTGTTCTACTTGAATGGCTTAGACAGCATGAGGCAAAGGGTTACGGGGAGGAGCGAGAGAACGAGAGAGAGAGGGGGGGTGTGCACTGGGAGAGGGTGAGGTCACACTCGAACACTAGGGGAACATTGTGATGGAAAGTTGCTGGGTTGCTATGGTGAGGGGAAATGTGTATGCTTTCGGTTTTTCCTCAATACAACAATAAAGAGAATACACTTTCATGACTGTTGTCTAAAAGGATAGTTCACCCAAAATGAGAATGACCCCATGATTTACTCACCCTCAAGCCATCCTAGGTGTATGTTATAGTTAAAAATGTCCTGGCTCTAACAAGCTTTATAATGTGAGGTGAGTTTTTAAAGGCAAAAAAAATGCATCCATCCATCATAAAAAGTAATCACTCCATTTGTAAACCTTTATTAGCTCTAGTTAGTAGCTTCCTGCAGATGTCCGTACGCATCCTGCGCGAGTTCAAGAGGAACCCTTGACGCGATGTATGGTGCAGGATGTAGGAGTATCTTATGTCGAAATTCTCCAACATTGCTCTTTAAGTTTCTCGGTTTAGTCTTTCTATCCTCTGCACTCGTGCATTCCTCAATGCGTCGGGTCAAGTGTTACTTTTTCGCCCTGAAAGCCGATGCGTACTGAGAGTCTGCCGGAAGCTAGTTATTATAGCAAATAAAGTTTTAAATATGGATATGTTTCTTAGTCAATCGCATGGCTTCCAAGCTTTAAGTAGTGAATGGAGGCAGTAAATGGAGGATGAGATGTTGTGTCCATACAATTTTAATTTTTGGGTGAACTATCCCTTTAAAGGGGTGATGAACTGAGAAATCTAATTTTCCTTGAGCTTGTGACATCTAAGAGGTCATCATATTATAAGAATATCCTGTAACTTTCAGAACTGAAAACGACCTTGTTAGTCCAATAAAAGCTTTTATTGACACCAGCCTCAACAAACGCTTCGTTTTGAAAGCGTGGAAGTATGACGTCAAAGACGAAGGAACCCCACCCGCCCATCAACGCCTACTTCAACACGGCCGATTTAGCCCCGCCCATCCGATTCACGCATTCACGCATAGGTAAACAAAAGCATACCTCGTGATGACACACCGGAGCGAGCTACCAGCAATAAACATTCCGTTGACAAAATGTTGTGCCGTGCCTGGCTGTGGAAGAAGACAGTCGCTGCATAAGCTTCCTCTGGATTCCAATATTAGGAATGCCTGGTTAAAATTTGTTTTTAATGACATTCCAGCAGATGAGTGTAGTGTTGCTTTCGTCAACGAAAATTATGACTAAATATAGTCGTCAACGAACCTTTATGACGTGACGAAAACGGAGCGAGACGCAGCGTAAATGCTGGTCGTGCTGACGATGACTATAACTAATGTATAATGCAATATCGTTGACGAAATAAAAACGAGACTGAATATGTGGTTTACAAAAATAAAAACTATGCTAAAATGTCTCTTCATTTTCGTTGACCAAAGCGAGACGAGACGAAATGTTATTTAACGTTCATTTAGTCTCGTACTTGCATTATTATGCAGCATTTCTGTTTCCTGTGTCACTTCAGGGGCTGCATCAGATCGCACTGCAAACCTATGTGACTTCAGATACTCAAGCCCCACTCGCGGCATTAGGAAATTTAGAAGAAACAGCTGCGTGACTTACATCTGTTTCACACACACTCCGTGTGTAGAGTGTATGCGGTGCGTGTTGCAGTGTGTATGCAGGAGCACGCGCGTTATTGCTTTCACTTGTCAGTGCGCAACTGATCGGCTGTACCACAATCACAACATTTATTCTCTATTTTTTTATTTCAAATCAGTATTTTAACCTACATCCATTGTGTAGCCTGCTGTGTAGATCTCTGCTCTGCTGTTATGCACGCACCCAGCTCCTCCAGAGTGCGCGGTATGAGCACTTAATCCATAAAACTGTAACAGGTGCTGGAAAAATACGGCACTGCAAACGGAGAATGTGTGAAACAGACGTTAGCATAAACGACAACAAAGTTAAGTCTGACACAAGAAAGGGATTCGTCTTTGGAGAAAAAGAATAAATGACATTTGGAAAAACTTTCATTTCATCTTGTGTGTATTTACTTCTGGTAAATATGATGTAAATTCAATTCAGAGCGTCTTCCGAAGTCTGGAATGGATGTATTCTTGAGTCTATAAGGTAACGTTAACAATAATATAAGAAGATAATAAGAAGATAAGATTGTTTGAAATGGGTTTGGCTAAAAGAAAAATTGGTTTTGTCTATATAGGCTAGCCTACTAGGTAGGCTTCTTATATATTGACTGGGTTAAATAGAATTGCCTACTGAAAAACAGACTAAAATACAATTTTCATTGACTAAAACTAGACTTTGTCTTTCGTCGACTAAAACTAGACTAAAATATCATCGGTTTATATAACTAAAGCTTAGACTAAATGTCAGTCGATTTCGTCGACTAAACTAGACTAAAATGTCATCAGTTTTCGTTAACTAAAGCGAGAACTAAGACTAAAAAAGAGTATGAACGTGACTAAAACTAGACAAAAACTAAAATGTCAGATTGACACAAAGACTAGACTAAAACTAAAATTAAAACAGGCCGCCAAAAACAACACTAGATGAGTGTAAAACATTATCCGTATGTTCGCTTCATTTCCCCGAGGATTGTTTTGTCAACAATTCGAGGCTGGATTTGCAGAGCGATTGAGAGAAAGAACGGTGATGTGCCGTCTATATTGGATCGGACAGGGATATGTGACACACACGGACTCTGGTCGAACATGTATGGGCGAATCCGGTTGCCATTTGACAACATTGAACGTTTCCCCACGTGCACTGACGGGTGAGTTAAACTCATTATAATATAAGAGGGAGAAATGAAGATGACACAGATATGCATTTTGTGTATGACCTAGAAGTATTTATTCAGCGGTCGTAGCGGTTGAAAGTTAATCTGTCACAAACATTGTTGTACGGAACATGATTAGTACTCACCGTTCTATATTGGATCCAACAGGAGTGGTGCAACACACTTATGTGAGTAATATTCTTATTTTAGAAATAATAATCTACTCCGGCTAGCATTTGCATTGTTACAGATCGATTGATATCTAATGATTATGTGTATGTGTCTACAAGTATCTGTTGTATTTGAGGTGCTGTTGGTTCATTGTCCTGCGATTCGGGATCGGACTCTGGGTCAGAACATGTATGGGCGAATCATTACGGTTGCCATTTACAACAGTGGTTTTCAAAACAAATTCCCCCACGTGCACCGAACTGAAACCAAACGACAGAGTTGAAGCTCATTATAATATGCAAAACTGTTATCCACTCACAGCAGTGGGCGTTTACTTCCTAGTCTTCAATGCGAAAGCGCCCATAAAATCCGAAGCATTTAGAAGTAGGCTGAAAACTAGGGAAGAAAATCAGCCCATAACTTATTCATTTTTATGTTTTTGAATGTAAAAACCAGCGAACGTCATAATTAACCTCAGACAACAAAACAAAAACATTTAAAAAGCCAGTTCATGACCCCTTTAAGTACACCTTTGTAAAAATGTCAAATTACAAATTGTATTTAAATTACATTTTGAATTATTAACCTTTATTAATAATATTTTGTTTAGCTTCAAAGAAGTGCACTTATTTTGATGTGTTGACTAACATACTAAATCACATGTAAAACAGGCTACTTGATAATAATTTGAAATGTGGTGTGTTAATTAAGATCACATTTACAGCTAAGGCTACGTTTACACGGAAACGATCTGAAGGAAAAACACAAAAGTGCCGATTACGTTATCACTTTTATTCTGCGTTTAGACAAGTGTTTTAGGGTGGGAAATCCGCATGCATATGGTGGCGCAAAAGTGTGTGAAATTCAATGTAGTATGCACTCCAGGCAGCTAGGTGGCAATGTGAAGCACTGCCACACAACAACACCAAGTAGATCTTCACTGTCTAGCAGACTTTCAAGTTTTTACCCTTTATAACGGGTACGCGCGGTGAAGTGCTTTTAAGATTTCCACTCTGAAGGGTGGTTTCACTTTTTTTGCATTATTAGCATGACATCATCGCCTAGACAACAGTGATGTCATGAGAAGACATGCCATGCGTTCAATGCAGACTATAGTTTGTTCCCCTTCAGTATTCATTTACAGATGTTTAACAGTACTTTGCTTGCTTGCTTTCCATCTGTCTTTCCTTTATTTACAATGACAGTCTATCAATTATTCATTATTTAAAACATTAAATTAATGTGGCAGATTAATTATAGGAACAAACTGGCTAAGTCAATATATTGTCCATTTGGTCACACTTTACTTTAAGGTGTCATTGTTACAGTGTAATTATACATTTTAGTACTGAGTAATATTTGCAACTACATGTACTCACTATATGGTTAGGGTAGGATGTGATTGAGGGTTAGTTATATAATTATGCATAATTTACAGTTATTACTATATTAAGTACATGTAACATAATTTTACTAGCACACTTGCAAAAAGACGTTTTGCATTTGGTACTTCAAGCTTTAAATGTGACTCCTCTTTGTTTTTGTTTTTTTGGCTTAAATAGATCAATCTAAATGAGTGTTTAAGAGCAAACATGTTGAAGATAATCCAATGGGCTGTCATTAAAAATCATTTTCTATTCCTCATAAAAGTGGATTATTCAGCGTAGTGAAGCCTCTCCTCCATTGACATCCATTTAAAAAATGGCCTCTCGTCTCTTTCCCTGTGCACCACAGCATTAGCATTATCCTCTGAGTGGCTTTGTCCAAACGCTGTTGTGTTTATAACTGTGACGTGAGCACTGTATGTAAAGTTGCGGTTGCAGTACACTTGCACAATGTTCTTGAATGAATAATTTATTAGATGCATGCTGCGCTCTATTATTGTAGGGACATTTACGTTACATTTTCACACCCCAAAACATGATGCGAATCAAACGAACTGTGATTGGCTGCTTTACATGTTGGTCAGATGAACTGTCTTGCTACGTGAGACCAGTTGAGCTTTAGAGAAACCAAAGAAGAGGGGAGAAATGGGATCAGGAAAAGAATAAATGTGACTGACTTGTGCAACCTGGCCATAATTCATTCCAGAAGCACCAATGCTAAATGCTCCACTGCTTTAGTATCATAAAATAGTGCATAACTGCCACTATTTCTTGGATGGTTTCTTTGAAAACACTGTGTTAACAAATGTTTAGTGAATAAAAACTGCCGCACATACATGTAAACCTATTATAGTAAGCAGATTTCAGAGACTTCTGCTAAATATATCACACCAGTCTCCCTGCAGCAAATGTTCTCATGAATTTACTGAGTCTGATCCATACCAGACTATTAGATGTTTTATATACAGTATAAGAAAGCACTTGCTTAGAACATTAATGTAAAATGCAAAAGTAATATGTTTATCAGCACAAGCAATGTGCATCCATAATTCATGCTCTTTACCTTTTATATGCAAATACTTATTGCATTATAAGCAAACGTATCTGTTGCATACAGAATTAATTTTTTAATTCTTTATGATGTTATGCTAACAAACAATAACTGACTGGGTCATCTGACCAATCACGCCGATTAGCGTCAGGCAAAGGAGTGGTTTGGAAACATTAGTCATCTGTACGAAATCATTTGGAGAGTTGAGTGACAAATCAGGTAAAAATAAATGCATATTATAAGACAACAAGTGTTTTTTGTCATTGCATTCATGTAAAACTGTTGTTGGGGACTCCCAGCACAATATTAGGAACATTTTAAATGCCATAATAGATGTCCTTTAACAGTTCAGAGACACACAAGGAACGTGAAACCAATGAAAATGGGATTACGAAGTTAAAGGTACAATATGTATGATTTTTTTCCTGAAAAAAATGTCGCCTGTCAATGACGCAATTTTCGCGCTATCCTTGGTTTGCCTTCATACTAGCTATGACATAACCATGGCGAAAGATGTGGACAACTGTGTAGTGCATAACGCTTGTTTCTTTAAAACATCAAACCATGGCAAGCTGACTTTGGGACATACAAGGAGAACTAAAATGAGATCAATGTGAGGGTCAGCGCGTGTTGAGAATGCCGAGAGATAGCATCCGACTAACTTGGACTCGACAGAGCTTCACGCGAGTCACAGACTTGACAGCTTTAATAGACAGGTGAGCAAATGTACATGAAACAAATAAGTGTAACATTTCAGCTCAGACATGATGACATGTTAGAGATACGGTCAGTATGTTACTTCTAATGTTGTATTAAGCTGCAAACAGTATAGCAAACAAACTAATATAGCAAACAAACTAACACGTACTATAACATTCGTATAGCAAACAAACTAACACATACTATAACATTATAACTTTCAACACACATTTAAATGCCATTTAGTGTGAATAGTGTAACGATAGAGCAACTGAAGCAGTACTGTGTTACCTCACAAGTTTAATTAGTCTAATAAACTGACCTGTGTGAGTAACCCAGCACTTGCGGGTCAGTTCGGTAGAATTAAATATCCTTATTCCTTTACATCCGGAGGACTTCGTGTGATATCTGTCTCTTTAGCGATCGCAACCGGCTTCATACCACTGTAATGTTAAAAAACATGAACGTTTGCAGTCATCCATAAACATTATTGGACCCATCAGCTTGACAGCAAGTCCCATCATTCAGCTCATCACTGCAGTTATAAACCTACACCTTTGTTGTTGTTGGAAACTGCGCCCTCTTTTGGTGAAGTCTTATCATATTGTGCATTTAACAACTTTATATTAGATTACTTTTATACAAAGTCACTCACAGCACTGCATTATGATCTACATTTCCAGTCATTTGACTTTAATAATGCACATAGGATTTGAAACATCTGAAAAAGCAGTTCAAACCGGACTTTTGATCATAATAAGTTGAATTCTGAAAGGGTGCTTGACTGGATACATTGCTCCATGCTCTTTTCCATCATTAAAAAGCTTGGATAATGCTCCTATCCGTCCTTTGATGAATTATTGCTGCCATAATTGTTTAGAAAAAAGTCTATTTTAAACAAATATCCCAAATTGCTTCCACAACGGAAATGAGGCACAATCTATAATAAGCCTAATTTACATAAAAAGGAGGCATGATAGTGCTAAAAAAAATCAGCACAAAATATCAGCACTAAAAAATCCCCAAACTGTCACACATGCATAAACTAACCAAAACAAAACACAAGGTAAAGTCCAGGCCTGGTCTTCTCTCATCCTTCACTATCGATGAGAGATACCAATCTCATTATCAATCACGCCACTCATTCTGCTTGCCAGAATTAGGGGCCATTTACACAACACCGTTTTCAACTAAAAACAAACTTTTAAGCATTTTGGCCATTCACTTACACGACAACAAAGTTTTGTGTGCGCGAAACACAAAGATTTGAAAATGGGTTTCAAAGTACAAGTTTTTGAAAACGGTCTCCGTTTAAACAACAAAATTGCAAGTCTCTGAAGACGATTAAGTCATGAACATGCGTATTATGTGTTCAGTCTAAACGCTGATTTCACACAACCGCCATTTTGAAATCGAATGCGAGGCTCCGGTGGGAAAAACCCAGGAAGTACAGATATACAACAATGCCTTGGACCACCAACCTGAAGCTGCTGTCGTGATATACACAATTGGATGTTATATACCTATATAGGATATGTAAATGGTTTGTTCCAACTTCTTTTTTTAAATTTCACTGTATATAGTCTAAAGTATGAAAGAAATGTGTGTACATTTTTAGAATAACTGAATTTCTACATTAAACACAACATTACACCATCGTATTACAGACTAGGGCTGTCAACTTTAGTCGTTTAGTCGACTAATCAGTTCGATGCCGTCTTGGTCGACTGAAATTCTTATTGGTCGAACCAGTCGCATTTTTTTTTTTTGCCAATAGAAATACATTTTATATGATTTACTCCTTGATATTTATTCCTTTATAAAGCAGTTATTTATTACTGTATTCTAAATATAATTAGCCTATGTTTATCCCCATCTTTAAATGCTTTAATTTAGGCTATTTCTTATAACTGCGCCACAGTTTAGCGCACACACATAACACACTCGGGAACCGCACCTAGTGGCTGCGCTGCTGCTCGCGCTCAGTAAGGGATGTACCGGTAGGTAGTTTTGCTGTATTCATTCAGTTCACGCTACTTTAGTCGACAGAATGTCCAAGAAATCTAAATCATTTGTCTGGCTACATTTTTGTGGAGGTAGGCGACGGTGGCGATCGCGTTGCTCCATTATGAGCGCGCACATCGCGTGCCTATTTGAAATCGAACTTGAGCGCGCAAAAGACGTGAGCAGCTCTTTTAACGGCTTTATCATACTGACTCAATAGATTGTTTTCTTAATAGGTTTTTATTTGTACACTTGACTCATTTGAAAGTAGCCTAAATAATGTAACAAAACGAAAATAAACTTATATGCTATCTTACAACACAGCCTAGATTTCAGATTGTTTTTAGGCTATTTTGTCTGTTGTTTTAAAACGCCTAACAGATCGGCTGGACTAAAAGTTAACCCATAGCTTTGTAAATAAAGAAGAATACAGCCTGTAACGAGAGCTTTTGTTAGGATTTTTCATTATGTGGCAGATAGCAGTTATATTATTTTGTAGCGTGTGGTGTGATCAGGTGCGCGATTGTGACCGTCACTATAGACCAAGGACAGAGCTCCTCACTTGCAGTTAAAAAAATCACTTAATTTTCAAAGAATTGTATTATTATTATAGTTTTATTTATTTTCGATGTTTTTTCGTTGTTGTTTTATAAATGCTCTATGACAATTGTTTAAAAAATGTTCAATCAAAACATCCGTTTTTTTTATTTTTATTTTTTCAGTCGTACTAATCGTTGCACAGGACAAGACCTTGGTTCGACTACAGGATTTCTTTGGTTGATTCAAGCCCTAATTACAACATATACGCCATCAGCCTCTTCTTTGATTAAAGGCGACACTTCCGAGTTTCTGGCACCAGAGCCATTTCAGAATGGCAGCTGCATGAAATCACTGTATAGTGTTTCATTGCCATCTAGTGGTCTGGCAACAAAATACAGCGTTTTTAGCCGTTCTTGCCAGTGTGTGCAGCTGCAGACCACGCAGCACCACAGTTTCAGAACCCATTTCAGAACCCCAGTGCCAGAACCGGAAGTGAGGGAGGGGCGGAATGATTATTATTGCATTATAGTTATTTTAGCAATAATGTAAGGACAAAATGGGCCTGAGAGTGAGCTCCTCATTTGATACAGGTTCCTAGGTTTGAATTGGTCATTATGTATTTTTATTGTTTCGTTTAAAACAATGCCGAATTTTCTCTCTCTTTTTTAGATTTTGACATTATTATTTTACATGAAAAAAAATGCATGCTGCACATGTTCTTGTGAAATAGAGTATATTTTATAAAAAATACCCATGCGTTTTTTTTATTTTTTTATTAAACAATCAAAATCATCTTACAAATACATATCTTCAATATCAAAACAATTTAAGATTTTTGTAAACACAATAAATAAATAAATAGAACATAAAATATCACAGAGGTCTAATCAGTTATCGAATTGTGTATAATTTTGAAAACCTCCAATGCTTGTCTTGTTTTATATCTTTCAAAGCTTTATTATACAAAGTTAACTCCTTTGCAAAAAAAAAAAACTAAGGTCTTACCTTCATAAATCTGCATATATGTATACACTGCTTAGCTAAAATTATTAAACTGTTATACATTAAAATGCCCATAAGTTTCAAGTATTATTTTTTCACCATCAAGTTCAGGAAGTAACTCATAATACAAAGAAACGGATAACTGAAACTATATACAATTATATTCCACAAATCAATGTTTTAAAATGCTTTTTGAACTGTAATCATTATTACATACATGCGTAGAGAGTAGGATGTTTCATGTTCAATAGAAGCAGTTTCATGAGTGAAATACTCTGCGAATTGCGTTAGATGGTGTTCTTAGGTTTTGAACTTAAGCTCCGCCCCCTCACTTATGGCCCTGGCGCTGGTGTTGGTTACAAGCGCTAGCCCGCCCCTTACTTCCGGTTCTGGCGCTAGGGTTACTGGCGTTGGGGTTCTGAAACTGGTGTGCTGTGGGTCTGCAACTGGATACTATAGGTTCTTGCAGATGCCGTGTGAATGGGATCGTTTTGACAATAGAGTCGTCTTTAAACGGAAAAACCAAAGGAACACTTCTCCATTTTGAGCACATCGTTGTAAATTCAAACTATTAAAAAATGTTGTGAAAATTAAATCAACCTTAATTCAATCCATTTTTCCAGACTCTTTAGCTCATGCATTGTGTTCCCGAGTAAATAAAAGAGTTGATAGCTCTGTCAAAAATATTTGAACTGCAGGGAAGGACTTCCCTTTGCTCGAGATAAACAAAGAAACTGGGAACAAATGAAAGTATGTAGCAAGTCTTGTCAGTAATATGGCAAGTGAGGAGTGTAAGAGAGAGAGAGAGAGAGAGAGAGAGAGAGAGAGAGAGAGAGAGAGAGAGAGGCCGATCACCCAGGTGGTAGCTCTGGCTAAACTGATCAGAGCAGACACACCACAGCTAATAACCAGGAGCTTGCAGCATGTGAGAAAGCATGCTGGGAGTTGCCAGGGAACAGGCTCCCTCAGATAGGGCTTTCATCAGAAGAAGCCTGATTGGCTGAGCTATGATTAAGCAAGTCATGTGACTGGAGGTTCAAGGGGTCTGATGTCATGTGGAAGAACGGCCATTAAGAAGATTAATCATCAGCAGAGAGAGAGAGAGAGAGAGAGAGAGAGAGAGAGAGAGAGAGACTGTGTTTTTGTGATCCTCTGAGAACACTGTGATAGTTATAAACATCTATTTTCCGGAATCATTTTGTGATTATAGTAAATAG
Organism: Hybognathus amarus; assembly: GCA_030378365.1. NCBI lineage: Eukaryota > Metazoa > Chordata > Actinopteri > Cypriniformes > Leuciscidae > Hybognathus > Hybognathus amarus. The sequence goes on from JAQIUQ010000556.1 coordinate 151,093, forward strand.
TAAATTAAAAAAATTGAGATGATCTCAGTCTAGTGGTTGAGCTCCACTTTTAGATGTTCAGTGGTTTATTTCTAACTCAGCACAGCACACACACTCGTGACAGCTCCCATTAGGCTGCTGGCAAGAGCAAGCGAGAGCAAAATCAAGATAGAAAGAGAAACAGGAGACGGGATGAGAGATTCAAAGCTACAGGACCAGAAAATGTGCTATTTTCCTGCATGAGATTCATGCAGTCTTGTCAGCAGATCATCGCTCTTCGCCAATGCAGTACACATGAGGGAGAAAGCATTTTCTTTACAGTAAATTATTGATGTGCCTATATAAATTAATTCATTTGTACACTGTAATAGTAAACAAAGAGTTTATTAAATGACTTATTAAATCATATTCATACTCCAAACCCTGTTACAAAAAAAAAGCATAAATATTTTTACTCATTCAATTAAAAACAAAAAAAGTACATAGAATTTTTATTTTGGTTGATGACTATTTTAATAATCTGTAATTTGTCTGTTTGTTAGTGTTGATTCATTGAATATGCAAAAATATTTACTTATCAAAAAATTATGTTAGAGAGCCATTAAGCCCACAAGACTTTCAGTCTTTTTATGTTCTTAAAATTGCACTGAAAAGTAGATTTGGCCTATACTTGTACACAATCTTTTGGTCGCTAGATAGGCTACTTAAATTAAGTATTAAGTATACTTGGCTTGTAGTTGTGTATACTCTTTGAATTGAGAATATCTTATTAAATACTTTGTTCACATAGTTTTACATGCAGTCTTATAAACTTACATTGTTTGAAAATATTGATTTATAAAGAAAAGTTATGACGCTAATTCTGAGTATCTGAATTGTTGTGTAGGCTGAGTGCCACTGGTAGTGTATATATGAATTTCACCTTGCATGGTTAATTTAAATAATATATTTTGAGTCTGAACAAGAAACTCCTACGAATGCATATCGAATAAGGTAAACGCAACAATAACTCTGTCCAGGCCTTTTCGACGCAAATGTCTCACTGCGATGTCTTAAAGCTACACTGTGCTGATTTTTACCCCCATCTAGTGGTGAAAGGGTATATGGCCATCCAGTGAATATTAGTTTCTGTTCCTCTCAATTCCGAATTTGCGTTTTAACACCTACGGTGGCTAGTGTAGTCCAAGCTTGAAAATGGCTTCCGGTGCAGAACCTCGTCCATGAGTGTTTAACTCGAACGTAAACGTGAAAGGCGAGAGTCTTGAATTAACGGGAATGTCCCTCTTTGGCTAATGTACATTCAAGATGGAGGGGGAACATGGCGACTGACATTAGAACCCCTTACCCGTATGTATTTTCAATGGCATATGAGAATACTTTATTACTTGAACGAAGTAAATATACATTAATGAGCACATATATTTTTGAAAGAACTAAGTGTTTTTAGCTAAGAATAAACTAAAATAGTTGCACAGTGTAGCTTTAAATAAATCCTGACAGTAGATATTTTTAACACCAAAAAGAGGGTTAAAAAGGTTACTGTTACTCTTAAAGTATACATAAAAGTATACTTTTGCTAAAAAGTGGGACAATTCAGTTCTAAGTAAAGTAGTATTTAAACAGTAGACTAGTATACTTCTAGTACTTTGATATTAGTATGCTAACTACATAAACTAAAATGAACTTGAAGTATACTTGTTTTTTAAGGGTTAACAAAGACAATCCACACACATTAGTTTTAATATAACAGAGAAAGACACTGTCACGTTTCCCTGGGAAATCATTCGCCACACAACAATACATCTAAACACAAGCTAATTTGTAGAACAGATGTTCACCACTCTCCTGGAGAAACCATTCCTGAAGCAGGTGCTGTTATTACATAGCAAACTCATCACTTCTGCTTGGGCATGCTTCAAAAACATTTAAAGCGATAGTAACACATTCAATAATATATACAGAATATATATTCTAATGGACAAACTTGTCACGCATTTAAGCTCATCAAATCATAGAAAGTGAAACAGGACTGGAAGACTTATAGGATGAAATACTTCCATATTGTTTCCATTAGCCTAAGTTACAAACTACCAAACATTAAATGATACAATGGCATACATAATTCTCAAACTTTTACTACAACGGAAAATGGGTAACGCTTCCTTAAAGGTAAGTACATGGAACAGGGGTAGGTTTAGGGGTAGGTTCAGAGTTAGTACTAGTTATTACCCAGTAATTGTAGTTACTAAAATAAGTACATAGTATTTACATGGGTAACTGGACTGTAACACCGCATCCTAACTACACGCGACGCGATCAAATTCCAGCGACAGCAAGTGTGTCTGTCCACACTAGACGCGACGCGACTGTGAGATGCCACAGATTCAGAACAGCGTGTGAGCTATGGTGTAAGCAGAGTCTCTCTGTGAAAGCGCACTGTTGGCCCGCAGTCGCATTGGAAATGGGTAAGGACATAATCAAATCAAGAAATAACATTATTAAAAATCAGAACATTAACAAAATATACTCATTGACTAATTTTGTGATGAAGTACAGTTGTATGTTTGCATATAATTCATTTTGAACGCTATATTATCTGCTTTCACAATCTGAGGTAAATTATCCGTTATCTTGTGGCACAATGACCTATTTTTAACTAAAAATAAATAATGTGTAGATCATAAACAGTGTAATTTATTCATTCTGTCAGCCGCGACGTCGCAGAAATAGGAACCGTTTCTAAATTAGAAACTTCGCGCGTCAGCGTCGCGTCTGGTTAGGACAAAAACTCTGATTAACATGGAAAAGATACCTTTTATCGCGTGTCGCGGCGTCGCGTCGCGTGTAGTTAGGACACGGTGTTAAAGGAAGCATTACCGGAAAATGTAGGCCTTGTCCCAAAACTTACTGACCTGGCTTTTTGGTCAAAATCTGCTATCATTGCATTTTTGGAGTATAACAGAGAACCATGTAAATGGCATGGTATATAAAAGGTTGTCTTTTTGTGCCATTATCCTGAGAGGGCTACAGCATTTTTTTTTCCGCAAGCAACATATACTGTAAACTACAAATATATTTGTAAATCTACTTTACAACTTAAGACTCTAAAAAGCATGAAATGGGCTTTGACAGTGTGTCTGTTGCCTTTGACACCAGGCGGCTGTGTGCTGTCATCTGTAGTCATGTTTTTTGAGCAAAAGACTATTAGCAAAGACCAAAACATTCAAATCGTGCACTTTCAGAAACTACAAGATGAACGGGAATGCTAACTAGCCCATTCCAGGTATTATAGATTTAGCTAAGCTAACAATTCCTACTTTGACCTTTAAATTTGAACTACAAAATTACTTTGAATAGGGAGCATGCAGATGGTTGGCATTTAAACCTCTTTATTTACTAACCTGAAAAGGTTATGTTCCACTTCCTTGACAAATGTAAGTTAAATTAAATAAGTTAAACTAGTTTTTACAGATATTTTAATGATAGTCCACTGCAGGCCAGTTGAAGAGAAGTTAAACAAATACAAAAAAACCCACTAAAATAGACAAACTAAATGATGACATGAACTTGAGCAGACTTAAACTTTATTACAAGTGAAGATTAGTGATGGGCGATTTTGAACCTTTACAAATCTTTTGTGTTGAGTCAGTGGTTCAGAGCATGTATCATCACTGCTTTAAACGGTTTAAAAAAACGTTTCGAAATGTCAATAGTTCACTGCTGTTGGGCGAGGATCTCTGTGAACCCATGAATCATATGGTTTTACTGAGATCGCCCCCAGTGGTGATCCATCGAACAAGTGTCTATGGGTTTTACCCAATCTCTGATCAGTTTTATACATTTGTAGACGTTTTAATGAGACATTGGTGTAATTTAAAGGGATAATAGTAGTTAATAGTTTCTTATTAGCATGTTTAGATAAGCCATCCAAGAAACAAACAAAACAAGTCTTGAAAATTGATACAGGAACACATGTTACTCAGACAGGATATAATCTTATTAGATGATTAGTAAGTTAGAGTGTTCTTTAGATAAAACGTTTGCAATGGATTTGTAGGTGTTTTAATGCATTTTTGGCCTGAGTTTGTATTGCATTTCCACTGTTCCACCAGCGAACGCTTCGAATCATGAATCATTTCGCTAAGCAATTGGTTAAATTTATTCAAAGCTTTATTTTCTCCCATCACTATTGAACATGAACCATGAAACCAGAGACTCACAAGACAGCGGGTTGCATTTAACAATACACAACAAGCAAATGTGGCAAACATGAGGCTTAAAAACATGGACATGGAGAAACAAATGACCACAACAACCAATGGCATCGAACTGATGAACAGGTGAAAAGACATAAATGATAAGAAGATAACTAGCCAATGAACCAATGAGATCAGCATGAACAAGCAGGTCGCATGACAGGAAACACATGACTAAATCACATGAGGGAAATAGGAAACCACATGACATGAAAACTTAAAACAAGAAGACAAGCAACATAAGCCCCTTTCACACAGCGCGTTGATCCCGGGAAATTGCCAGAACGCCTTCTGTGTGAACGCAAACACGACCCGGGATTGATACCGGATGCGGCGCGATGCGATGGCGGGTTGGGGACCTAGTAACATTGCTGGGCTCAGTCCCAGAACGTGCGGTGTGTGAACAAAAGCCAGGACCAATGCCGTAAGGGGTGTGTCATAGTGATGACGCTCATGCCATCGCGCGACTCTGTTGCTCTTAGAAGAACGTTTGTGTTCGTCATTAACAAAGAAAGGATGAAAAAATGTCTGCAAACTAGAACGAAGCAGAGATCAGGAGCTCCTCTCTATCCGCACTAAAGCTGAGATCGTTCTCCACCTTTGTGGAATGGTATGCGCGTGTACATGTTTTCAACGCGTCACGTTACACATCTCATCCTGATGTCATGTGTCTTTCCGGGATCTTTACAGGTTGTGTGTGAACATCATGACTTTTGCGTAAACATACACGCCAATTTCAAGTCAAGTGGCGTGTTCTCTATACGCATTTTGAGCTAACCGCGTGTATATGCGTGTGTCTACGGCGTTAAATGTCCGAGTGATTCCGTGTGTGTGTACACGCCGTTAAATGTCCGAGCGAAATGAAGCAAAATGTAGATCTACATCTGAATTTTTTTTCTAGGATGGTAGACTCATAAATGGTATTAACCCCAGTGACGGGTAGGTTTAGGGACGGATTGGGGTAGGTCATATTTTTATGCAGTAATGTAATGTTAAGTCAACGGCGTTCATAAACACCCTGAAAAGCAATTATGCGTGTTGATAGCACGCCAAAAATGGAAATAATTGGCGTGTCATACGTACGCCATTTCATGAGATCAGTCTGCACCAGGGTTCAGTTTTAATCCAACCAAACATGTCAAATGTGAACAAACTCTATGAAGATGCAGGTGAGAAACAACAGCATTACCAGATTTATTCCGCTTGTATTGTTATAAATAAAATTATTTGTGTAGTACTTATCATTCCAATAAGTTCTTAGAACTAAAACCTAAAGATGAAGTGACTTTGCTGTCACCTGGTGTATTATTTTAGCTTATTTTAGATTGCTCTAAATTACAGTTTTTCCCATTCATTTCTGTGGGTGCCAGTTTTTGACCCAAATACAAGATTAAGGGTTTGTTTTTTTTTCAACCACTTAACATTGTAGAATTGAGTCAAAAAAAATTGTGTTTGTTCAGATGGCAAACTTAGGAAAAGTAGCCAAGTCTTGTACCGCTCAGATCAAGGGAAGTATTTATATTTAAATAAATAAATAAACAATTTTGCCCACATTTGTCCAGAATATGGTTTTAGGGATAAGGTATAAGGGTAATTCGCAAGTAGAACTCAAAGAGGAACTCTGAAGCTAAAGTCATGCTAATGTACATTCTTGACATGCAAAGAAAGAGAATAGAGTGGTGCGGTCTAGTAGTAGTTGCTAACAGTGGTGTGATCTTCAATTGAGAATGAAATCACATTACTTCTGACATGCCCGTTCACTTCACTGAGGCCACTACTGTCTGTCTATGCAGGTCTCCCTGTAATTTAGAGAAATCTCATAATCTTTTATTTAACCCAAAACAATTGGTTGTGCAAGATAGATTAATTCATTTCCTCATCACATTCTGCCTAATGCGTAAATGCTTCAGTCACTGATGATTATTTAACACTGCCTTGTGTATATTTTTGAATCCATTCAATTCCCAGTCAAAGACTCAGACTTTCTAAGACAAGCAACTGAAGCGCTTAACAAAGATACCATTTCATTTGTTAGATTTAATAATTATTTCCCAAACAATTGGTTGAGAACAAAGAATGACATGTCTGTCAAATATCCATTTGATTTGGATATTTTGTGTATTATCTGCTTTTGTTTGTTATTTTGGGGCTTAGGTCTTCCTGAATATTATACACCCACTGGTTTATGTTACTCTGGAAATACTCAATTTTACTTATATGTTTATCCTATTTTCGGATCATAATAGTCTGTGTGTGTGGAGCTTCGTCCACTCTACTTGTGGTTTATACCAATCCAATGTGATCATTTTAGATCAGTTTTGTTTGAACATATTTATGGACCTCTCAAATGTCTCCATGAAGCATGAAGAGACAGAAACTGCATATAGGCATAATAAGCATATAGGTCAAGGATGCCTAATGAGGTCCCCATCTTTGGCTCCACACAAAGTCTGGGAAACCTTCTTAAGTTACAGTGAGAGATATTGAGGTATTGAAGGGCAAACTGGATGGACATGTCACTGGCACCAAGGCTGATTCTATCAAGTTGTCAAGCTGGTTTCTCAAACTTACCAAGCTCTCCCAGATATCGACAGTTTTGGAAAGGCAGTAAACGTCAGAGTAGTTTCCCCTTAGAAGTAGCCTCATTAGTTGAAGACAGTAGGGGAGAGGGGAAAGTGAGGGCAGGAACCCTCCCAGTCAAGTTGTGGGACTGTAGATAAGACTAAAGACGAAGGGACAGATCAGTTACAAACAGTTCAGCCAGTTCAATACATAGTTCCACTTTGCATCTCTATTGTGTTGTTCAGTTGGACCAGTTATCCCCATAACTGCTTCATCAGTCTGTAGCTCACTTCAGTTGTTATCTTCAGACCTTATACTCTTACAAATAAAGTTTTCATTTTTGGCATCTCAGCTTCCATGAAGAACCTATAACATTCCATTCAACTCAAGGTTCTTTATAAAGGGAAATTGGTTCTTTAGATCAGTAAGAAAGTCAGGAAGAAGAGTGGTAGACAAAAAGCACATTGGAGAAACTCAACAGCAGTGCAAAATATGAAAAGACAATGCAGAAAAGCACAAAGTCTTGTGACTATGTGGTGGAAGACAAAAGGTTTAGTCCATTATATAATCTACAAAGACGGCATCCATGCTTTCAATATGGAACTAGGAAAAAGCCAGACAGACTTTCTTCTTGAATATTATAAACAGCAACTTAAACAACACACACTCATTTTGCTACTGTAGAGAGACTGACAAACAACCCCAAGCCAGATTCCCAGAGAAATGCTCTCAGACGGCAAGTGCAGTGAGTTTGCTTTTTCTTCTTTGAGAAAATCAATAATATCAGAAAGGTGATCAGCACATCCATGAGTTACTCTGGGGTCAGACAGATCAGACCACAATCTATGTCTGTTTTGGAAGAAATTGATGGCACAATTTTGGAAGAAACCATACAGCACCTTAAAACATCAACCTGTGCCATTGACGCACTTCCCACATCTTTTTTCAAAAGTGTGTTAAACTGTTTAGAAGGAGATCTCCTAGAAGTGGTAAATGTGTCACTTTGCTCTGGGAGTTTACCAAACTCCCTGAAAACTGCAGATGTCCAGCCCATCCTGAAAAAGAACAATCTAGATAAGACCATCCTGAGCAACTATAGACCGATCTCAAATCTTCCTTTCATAGGCAAGATCATTGAGAAAGTTTCCGATCGCATCACAGCACAGAGACAGCGCTCATAAAGATAATAAACAATATTTGCTTAAATCCTGATACAGGCAAATTATCAGTACTGGTACTTCTCGACCTCAGTGCTGCATTTGACACTGTCGATCACAACATACTTCTTGACAGGCTGGAGAACTGGGTGGGGCTTTCTGGGATAGTTCTAAAGTGGTTCAGATCATACTTGGTAGGGAGAGGTTATTATGTGAGTATAGGAGACCATAAGTCTGAGTGGACAATGGACATCCATGACATGCGGAGTCTCTCAAGGCTTGCACCACTCCTGTTCAACCTATATATGCTCCCACTGATCCAAATAATGAGAAAGAACCAAATCGCTTACCACAGCGATGCAGACGACACACAGCTCGGCTTAGCCCTATCGCCTAACAACTACAGCCCCATTGACTCCATGTGCCAATGCATTGATGAAGTAAACACTTGGATGTGCTAGAACTTTCTTGAGTTAAACAAAGACAAAACTGAAGTCATTGCATTTGGAAACAAAGATGAAGTTCTCAAGGTGAATGCATACCTTCAGTCTAGGGGTCAAATAACTAAAAATCAAGTCAGGAATCTTAGTGTGTCTCTAGAGTCAGACCTTAGTTTCAGTAGTCATGTCAAAGCAGTAACTTATGGAAGCTTGTTTCCGCCATAGAATGAAAAATATAAAAGGTAATTGCGACTTTTTATCTACACAATTCTGACTTTTTTTCTCACAATTGTGAGTTTACTTCTCGCAATTCTGACATTATTTCTCAGAATTGCGAGATGGAAAGTCAGAATTACGTGATATAAAGTCAGAATTGCGAGTTATAAAGTCAGAATTGAAGATATAAAGTCAGAATTGCGTGATATAAAGTCGCGAATTGCGAGTTATAAAGTCAGAATTACGTGATATAAAGTCAAAATTGCGAGTTATAAAGTCAGAATTGCGAGATATAAAGTCAGAATTGCTAGATATAAGGTCACAATTGCGTGTTATAAAGTCAGAAATGCATGATATAAAGTCAGAATTGTGAGATATAGTCAGAATTGTGATATTTAAACTATTCTGAGGGAAAAAAGTTTCCCCTCAATTTCCCCTTGGGATTGGCCTGATAAGTCGCAATTGTGAGTTTATATCTCACAATTCTGAGAAAAGATGTTAGAATTTCGACATATAAACTCGCAATTATGTATTATAAAGTCAGAATTGTGAGATATAAACTCGCAATAGTGAGAAAAAAAAGTCAGAATTGTGAGATAAAAAAGTCGCACTTCTGTCTTCTGACTTTATATCACCCAATTCTGACTTTAGATCTCGCAATTCTGACTTTATATCACGCAATTCTGACTTTACATCTCACAATTCTGACTTTATATCATGCAATTCTGACTTTATGTCTCGCAATTCTGACTTTATAACTCGCAATTGCAACTTTTTATCACATAATTCAGACTTTTTTTCTCGCAGTTCTGATATAAATGCACAAATATTACAAATAAGAAAAAAAGTCCGAATTTTGAGATAAAAAGTCACAATTATTTTATTTTTTTTATTCAGTGGCGGAAACAAGCTTCCATAGTAACTAAATCAGCATACTATCACCTGAAAAATATTGCAGAATTAGATGCTTTATTTCCAGTCAAGACTTGTGAATCTTTTCTCACCAGCAGGGTGGCCTCCTCACTGGCCTTCCTAAAAAGACCATAAGACAGTTGCAGCTCACACAGAACGCAGCTGCCAGGATTCTGAGCACCACAAAATATGAACATATCACACCAGTCCTCAGGTCTTTACATTGGCTACCAGATTTTAAATTATTATTACTGGTATATGAATCATCCAATGGGCTAAGACCTCAATATATTGCAGATATGCTCACTGAATATAAATCTAAGAGATCAAACACTCAGATCATTGCACATCAGCTAGACCATAAGACAGTTGCAAGGGTTCACTCTAAGCATGGCGAGTCTGCTTTTAGCTATTATGCCGGCCGCAGCTGGAACCAGCTCAGATGTGCTCCTACAGTGGTCACATTCAAATCCAGACTCTGTGCATTTCCTGAATGAGCACTGTGTCACTGTTTGTACGACAGTTTGTACTGTATTTTATTTTATTATTCTGAACTGTTTTAATTATTCTTATTTCTTTTGATTGTTTTTAATTTCTTCTATGTAAAGCACTTTGAATTACCATTGTGTATGAAATGTGCTTTATAAATAAACTTACCTTGCCTTGCCTAGATTATTAATATGTTCTTCACACTAAGAAAAAATTGTTATTTTAAGAACTGTACACTAAAATGTTGTTTTATGGCAGTGCTTCTCAAACCTGTCCAATGAGCCCCCGTCACTGCACATTTTGGATGTCCCCCTCATCTCACACACAATTTAGCTCATAAGCTCATTGGTTGAGACCGCAGAGGCATTTCTCAATACCAAGTACACAAAGTTCGGACTTGCGTCCTCGGCAGTTTCGGACTCAAGTTCGAACACAGAAGACGGGGGATGCAAGTCTGGAGAATTCTGCAAAAGGTACAGCAGCGTACTTTATAGTATTACTCAGTGACTACTATGGTTATCTCTGTATGTAAATTTTTGAGCATCAATAAAATGAAACATGTTACAAAACAACACTCTGCCTCTTTCCGTTTTCATTTTAAAAAATCTTAAACATATTAATAGCCACACAAATGTGTTCGGGCAAAGGGTACATTTATCTTCACTGCATGAATATTAATAACAAAATTAAATAAAAAACAATCATGCCTCTTTTTGTTTACATTAAAAATGTTAAACATTAATATGTGGTTCAGGCAATATGTGCACGTCCTCTGATTATCTTCACTGTAATAAAATGAAATGTGACAAAACACAACCCTGTCTGTTTTAGCAAACAATTCAGTGAAATGTACAATGTCAGAGCTCTACAACGGTAAACTTAAGTAGCTTAAATATATAAATAATATACATAAAACTTTGCCCTCAGCCAAAACTATTTTCCAAGGAACAAATAATAGATTCATGAGTCAGTTAGATACACACGAGACAAATTAAATCTCATGTTTTACCACTACAGAGACATCAGAGCCAGCAGTCAGAAGCACTAGCCGAGGAGAGGCTGTTCTGAACTCAGAAAACGTCGAATCAAATTTTCAAAATACATGCTATCTTTATCAATAAACCAGATTTGAGATTTAGACAACTACTTTCTCACCTGAAAAAAAAAACGCAAACAACTTTGCACGACACAATAACGGTAGCATTTTTAAATTACGCTGGTCTTCTCTCTCTTTTTTCCTGCTTGCTGGTTAGTGGTGCAAGATGCATTCTGGGATACCTGGCTGTTTCAAGTCACCTCTCGGTGTAACCTCGATAAAAGGGGCGGATCAAAGAACACATCCCGGGATTTGAACTGGGCTTGGTTATGGTTGAACTATGAATCAGAAGAGTACTTGGGCAGCGACTGATGGCGTTTCACAAGTCCACAAGAACACAAGTGCAGACAAGAAGGCATATTGAGAAATGGCTCCGGATTTAAAAGTGGTTGTGACTGATGAGGCAGAAATCCCAAATGTGCAGTGGTGGGGGGTTCTCCGAGAGACCAGGACTGGTTTGAGAAGCACTGTATTATGGCATCACTGACAAAACCTTTCAGAACTTTTATTTTGAAGAGTACTTTAAGAGCTCCTGTTCTTGTTTTCTTCATCCATTATCCAGCATCAAGTTGGGGATGAGATGTATCTCAGTTGCCCAGATGGATTTAACAAAGTCTGAAATTAGCACTTACCAATGTTGAACATGAACATGATCTGTGTATAGGGAGCACCATAATAATGGTACAAGAAATGTAGCATCTGAACCTCAATAGAGTTTTAGAGTTGTCATCAATTATGGCTTTGCTGTATATGTAGGGAGAATAATACCAGTCTCTCTTTATCATTTATTGGTCAAGACACAAATTACAGATTTCAGATAAGCTTATAAACTTATAATTGTTCCGTCCCAATGTGCTGCGTGCTTTAACCCCAATGCTGACTTTATAAAGTCCAACTGCACACTTTAAACACAGGTTAATCTTGCATTGTTTCTCTACACTAAATGATTCATCCTATTTGTTGAATTGTGAAGTCTGTAACCAATTTATTATGTCTTTAAATAGACATTTAGCAGTCATTAATATGTGTTACTGCATTTGAAGCTATATCTATATACGCCATTATAAGATTTTATTGTCTCTGGCAATAAATAAATAAATAAATCATTCCAGTGCTAAGTGACCTGTGTAGACAATTGAGCAAACTTTAGTTCAGGCTTGTTAGCTCTGAGTAACTCTTCTGAATTTCTACAGCAATGATGCACACATGCTTCGCCATTTCTTAAGGTAATTGGTATTTTTATGTATAATTAGATCATCTTGGAACAATTGAAATGCCTTAGCTGTTTTTGTGTGGCTAACAAGAAAATCTTTTAAATCTTTCTATTAAAAGATCAGACTCGTGTACAACATGGACAATAATTATTTTTATAGAGCTACAAAAGAGAAACCTATATCGTATTTTAAACGTAATACTTTCCAACATAATCAACACGAACATCTGTTTCAGCGTTCAGTTAACAGGTGCTAGCCACTTTATTATCCTCGTCTGTCTGAAATTAAAATATTTTATTGACAAATATTATGTGTGACCTTTTTAGAACTTGTTACACATTCTGACTGTTATATCCATTCCAGGTTGTGATGTTTCTGATCTACACATTTTCAATTCTACTTTATACACAGTTATATAACATTATAATACCAAAGAATGCCCATTGTAAATAAATAAATGGTGGTTGCCTTGTATTTGATTGCTGTCCTACAGTGAGCATTCAGTGATGACATGCAGCTTCATGCGTTCAGTGCCGCTGACTTTGTAAAGGTTTTACAGAGTAAAATAATACTATAAAAGCCAAGACTACTGTGTCCATTTAATTAATGGGTAGCACTTTGCTTGAAGGTGTGTGCATAAGACTAACATGACACCTTCATAATCATGACATGACACATGTTATGAATATGAAGGAAGTTTTATGCATGTTTATGACAACATTCGCTCAATTATGACATTTTTAATGCAAATATGACATTGTTTTAGATGTCTTGTTTATGCCAACTTGACATAAACCAATACATCATAACCTGTGCAGTGTGTTTGTCATGACAACTTGACATTACTAAGACAACACACAGCCTGTCATAAACATGACATAGCAGATTAATTATCAAACTTAAGAAACCACCTAGCTTTATTGGTTAACATTACATTAAACTGTCAGGTGGTTGGTTTTGACATTGGCTGTCATGAAGCCATTATAACGTTTTAATGACAAATTTAATTAGTACCACTGTAGTTGAGGTCACGAAAAATATTCATGACACGGTTATAATGGCCTCATGACAGCCAATGTCAAAACCAACCACATGACAGTATTATGAACTTAATTTCATGTCAAGTTGTCATGACAAAGACATCTCAAACAATATCATATTTGCATTAAAAATGTCATTATTGAGCAAATGACACTTAATGACAGTAGTCATAAACATGCATAAACCCTATACTTCATATTCAAGACATATGTCATGTCATGGTTATGAAGGAATCAAGCCAGTCTTATGCACACCCCTTCAAGTAAAGTGTTACCATTAAGGTAACTGATTATTAATAAAGATTACTTGTCATACTTAAAGTGCCATTCAGCAGACATTTCAGAGGCTGTGTTGTAAGAGCACAGCTAAAGACCAAGTCTTTTATCTACATGACACGAGACCACTGCCAGACACAATTGCCTCATTTAAGATTCATGCTGTGAATTAAAGAACGATTTCCTCTTGGTTTAAAGCCTGGGTGAGGACATGTAAGGGTCTACTAGTGACCTAGAATGAAATCTGGCACTGACAACTGTTGCATCTATTTTCTATAGCATATGTGCAACAGAAACACAATGCAAACTTTTGCATGGTTAGCATAAAATCTGCATTGCCTGTTCTTTGTAACAGTATCAAAAACAGCGCAATTGAAGAAATCGATAAACTTAATGGTGACATTCAATAATCATGCCGTAAAGGAGCAACAAACACGACATCTGTGTAAACAGCAGCACAGTAGTTTGCATGAGTCATCCATGCTGCAGTGCATGCTGGGAACCAGTCCTGCCACTGAAGAAGAGGAACTGACGGCTGCCTAAGGGGTGCTCTCGACTCTCAAGAGACGTGACTGTGGCGGGTGTAAAAATGGAAACAGTCCAACTCTCTCCATCCCCCAAAAGTCATCTGAATCTGTGACTTAGAATGATGAAAAGGCCTATCAATGTAGAAAACAGCTTTAAAGGTGCCATGTGTAAGAATTGAGGTTAAAATATCCCAAAAATGAGCTACAAGCATCAAAAGAATGAGAAGAAATAAAGTTGATGATGTCATTAAAAAAATGACAAGTTATAGTGCTGTCGAGATATTAACCTGAATTATCATGCTAAATGACTAGCGCAGGCCCGGCAGGTGTCATGATACCAGTTTCGGCCATGGGAGGCGGTATGCGGGCGGGCAACATAACCACCAGCCAGACTGCAATACACGAGTAACTCGCAGGGCTTACGGGCGTACTTGAACCTGACGTCAATCGTGTGGAAAGTACAGCCCACTACTACATTTCAGTTCAGGGAAGAGTTCAAAAAATGATTGGTCGATATTATGCATGAGGAATACATGGTAAGTTGTAGCATACTGTATCTTTTAACAGTGTTCGTGTTCTTTTACCATTAGCTAGTAGAGATGATCGGTTCACGTGCGCTAGGGATCTGTCGTGTAACATTTACAAGCGCCAAAACTGTATTTATTGTTTGAATTGCGTAATAAAATTTACAGAATCTGAGATTTTTTTATATATCATAACTGACCAGCTCTGTCTAGTTGACAAAATTGATGTGTGGCGTGAGAGCGTGTGAAAAGTGTCGATTGCGCGTCTCACGGTGAATTCGTTAGAGTTGACAGCTCTGAATGGCACTAGCTTGGTCAACATCAGCGAATGCTGTCTGTCAAATTAATTCAAACCAACAATAAAAATAATGAACAAAACGAATACCGTAAAACTTCAAATATTAGCCCGGGCTTTTATTTTCCCATATCGTCGAAATGGACCGGCTTGTATAGTATTTGAGACAGGCGTCTATGAGATGGCCTTTATAATTTAGTGTTGAGATGTTGCTCAATGAGTCTCTAATCTCTAAAAATCTCCAAATGCTCCTCTTGAAACTGCGGTCTTCCAACCTTTTACTATTGTGTCAAGATTTGATTAATATGCGCGAGGGAGAGAGAGCAAAACTTATATATATATATATATATATATATATATATATATATATATATATATATATATATATATATATATATACTATATATACTATATATATATATATACACTACCAGTCAAAAGTTTAAGATCGGTAAGATTTTTTTATGTTTTTAAAAGAAGTCTCTTCTGCTCACCAAGGCTGCAATTTTTTGATAAAAAATACACAAAAAACAGTAATATTGTGAAATATTATGACAATTTAAAATGACTTTTTTATGTTGATATATATATTAAAATGTAATTTATTTCTCTGAAAAAAAGCTGAATTTTCAGCATCATTACTCCAGTCTTCAGTGTCACATGATCCTTCACAAATCACTCTAATATGATGATTTTATGCTCCAAAAACATGTATGATTATTATCCAGTAACAGTTTTTTACATTTTTATTTCAGGATTCTTTGATGAAGTTCAAAAGAACAGCTTTTATCTGAAATGGAAAGCTTTTGTTACATTAAACACTACCCTTTAAAAAGTTTGGGGTCAGTAAGAATTTGTATTTTAGTTTTGGGGGAAATAAATAAGAAACCAATACTTCTATTCATCAAGGATGAGTTACACTGATGAAAAGTTACAGTAAAGACATTTATAATGTTAGAAAAGATTCTAATTAAATAAATGATGTTTTTTAAACTGTCTATTCATCAAAGAATCCTGAAAAAAAATGTAAAAAACTGTTTTCAACATGGATAATAATCATACATGTTTTTGGAGCATAAAATCATCATATTAGAGTGATTTGTGAAGGATCATGTGACACTGAAGACTGGAGTAATGATGCTGAAAATGCAGCTTTTATTCAGAGGAATAAATTACATTTTAATATATATTAACATACAAAAAGTCATTTTAAATTGTCATAATATTTCACAATATTACTGTGTTTTTTTGTATTTTTTATCAAAAAATTGCAGCCTTGGTGAGCAGAAGAGACTTCTTTTAAAAACATAAAAAAATCTTACATATATATATATATATATACAGTATATATATATATATATATATATATATATATATATATATATATATATATATATATATATATATATACCAGCAGGTGTTTTTTCTCCCAAGTGTCAACCCAGATCCTGTTACATGTAAACTCCACCTGTACCAGATGTGGGCCGGATCTGGGCTGACATGTTGCCGTCTGGGTTGGCATGTTTGGTTTGATTACAGTTTTTTTACGAACTAAAATAAAGTTTTCCACACAATTTGCTAAAATCTCCTCCAATAAGCAAAACACCACAGATTTGCACAACATTACACACAATGATTTATAAAACTATACACACATGAGGTTCCTTGAATTTGTAGTAACCCTAAATCTAATATTCATAATTGACCAAGCAGAAAATGGAAAGGGCTTCATTTTTCAGTCTAAGAAGTGTGTGGAGCTCATTAAATGTATGGAGAAAAGCTGTTTGGTGAACACTGAGACTTCCATAAGTTTTGACGTTTTTTTTTTTTTTATCCAGATCCCAAATCATTTCAGTCTGATCATTACATTAACACATTATTATGTAAAGCAGCTTCGAGTTTGAAGCAAACTTTGCTCGGGTGTTTGACTACAAATGAACTTGATTTAACTGAACAATGATCTAACGTCAGACTGAATCTGACAGACAACTGCTTCATTAACTGCTGTAGAAACACACACATATTACAAGGAATGACACTGATGGTGACCGCCTAAGACGTGTTTGAGGGGGAACAGGATGGAAAGTACAGCATGTACTGCTTGTTCAGTGGCTACAATGATCGTCTGTATAGCAGACAGGAGCGCTATGAAGGGAAGCTTCCTTCAGTTGGAGATTGTGTGGTTTAATGGTTAAATCCCGCAACCGATGAGCCATTTCACCTTGAGCGAGACATATAACCCCGGGTTACTCCAGAGGGAATGAAGCCGAGAGATCATGGCGTTCATGAAAGTCATGGAAAAACATCCACACACCCTGATGGAGCGGCGATAAATGAAGATGGAATAATTGCATATATTTCTCCCATCTCTTCTAATTAGGCTTTTGAAACAAAAGCTATAAAATGACCGGATGGTCTCGGACGGACACATTGAAAGCTTTACACTTTTCATTAGCTTGAAGCTTCAACATAGTCTAAAAGATTAAATCTATTCAGTCGCTGTTGGTTATGTGATCGAGATTCATCTACACACATTATGGCTCCATATCAGTCAAATAATCAGAACACAAACACAGATAAACGCTAAATGGGAAAAGCTTATTTGGTTCTTTTAAAAGCTTGTTTTTGTTTCTTTTATGACATGTTTAATACCAGGACACTGTCATTTTGGCTGGTGAGAACGATAGAAGGCTGATGATTTTTACAACATTCCTGAAAATATGAATGGAAACACTGGCTAAAAGACATTTCGAAACTCTTAAAAGGACACAACTGGTTTCAGCACCGCGGACAGCGACCAACACACAGCGAACATCCACAACTATAAGAAACAATGCAACACACACAGCAAAACAAATATTTACCCAGTTATAACACTGCAGGAAATCTCCAAGTATGTAGTAAATATGACTGAGCAACATAAAATTATATAAAAAAGAAGATTAAGGGACTACTGTTTTTTAAACTCAATAATATCATACAATTAAATAATTCCATATTTAAATGAACTGATGACATTTTGTTTGAAAAATAGCCGGTGACTGACCAACCTGAACTCAAGGCGCCTGTTCAAAATGATATGTGTATGATATTAAAATGCAGTGCCTGATAGACCTTATGTGTTCGTCTGAAAGAATGGAGCAGTATGATTGGCTACCGATTTTTTTTTTTTTTTTTTTTTTTTGGCTACCAAAATGATCTATGCAATGGATGATGACGCAAGGGCACGCCAAAGTCCATCACAATCTCCTGTAGATTTGCAGGAGGTTCTTCTGATCGATATACACAAGAAGCCTTTGCCAATATAGTAGGCTAAGTCAAGTGTGCTTTTCGTGTATTATAAAACGGTTTGGGGACATACCGATGTAAAACATTAATTGCCATAGCCTATAATCAGAATAAACGCAAAATAAAAACACAAATGCATTCATATCTCTTACTGTGAGGTAAATATCGCGGATTCTGTCACGGTTAGGGCTTTTCTTCATCGATGACTGCAAGTGTTCAGTGTTGTTGTTGTTGCTAGCTGTTACGTAACGACCCGTTGAGATGCCTTTCTTGAATTGCGTTATTTTCCGACAGGTTTAGGCTACAGCAAACGTGCCCGATGACTGAATGATTCTCATCGGATTTTTGAACGAAATAATCCCCAAACAGACTGATATTTCTATATTTCTGGTGATACTGGTTTTGTTTATCACCCCTGGACATCTGCCACGCCATCAGTGCTCTTGAAGAAAAACCATCTAAATCATTGGTGATTTTTCATAGCGTTAGAAATAAACGATCCTGATTATCAACATGGCTTTGCTCTGATTTTTCTTCGGCATGATTTTGCTGTAGGCTATTCAAAGTGACCTTTCTTTTTATTAAATCCATATTTCATTCACTACAGAGACGTTTTATTTTAAACAAGCCTATTTACTCGATGGATGGATAGCTTGAATTTAACTAAGGTCAGTAAAGCCATAACGACGCGCGCGTTTATTTTCTTCGCTTGGACATGTCAGTATTTAACATGATTTCGTGCCATGATGTGCACGAAATACACAGCAAATGCTCACGAAAAAAAAAAAAAAGATTTGGTGTACAAAATGAAGAGCTCCACAGAAGAAACACTTCAACGCACAGAAACACCCAGTTACAATATGCACCATACAATAATATTCACCATGCCGTAACATGGAAATAAGATTGTTTCCTACCGAAATGAATGCCGTGCGTACGGTTTCCTCGCTCGCTCGCTCGAGTGATGGAAGGTGACCCCGCGCGCGCGTGTCCCTCCGCATCCACCGGATCACGATGTGCGCAACGACGCGCTCGCGCACTCTCGTGCGGTGGGGGATGGTCCAACCGGAGCTGTCAATCACCGGGAACCACCGCGATCCACGACGCCTTTTCCCCAAGGATCAGAGAAAAATACGCGCCTGCTGCTTATTTCTATTTCTAACAATCCTATCCATATTTGGGAAGAAATGTATGCTTTTTGAATCGTTTTGTTTCCTCTATATCACAGTAATAATAGGCCTATATTGTTTATGTTTATGCCTTATTCCTTTTTGCTGTCAAACTAATATTAGGCTTACTATTTTTAGATAACAGTAGGCTATTATACTTCCACCTTTAGATGTATCTTCTAATCTTCCTCTAATACTAACCGAGAGAATTCAATAGCAGAGGCCATGTCAAGTCACCTTTATTTACAGTGATTGTTTCAAAGCAGCTTTACAGTGATGCCAGGATAATAATGCAACACTTTGTGTGTTTGGCTATGCTATTGTGATGCATCCATGCCCCTCAGGTTGGCCAAACTTTGAGCAGTTATATAATCATTGCTCATAGGATATACATATTATGTAAAACACATTAGTACAAAGTACTCTTTCATCACACGGCATCTTCCTTATAAGCATTAAATTAATCTTTACCGCCTGATTCACAAATGGCTGTGTGGGAGTATCTGCCAGGTGACGCATTGAATATTTATCTATAACTGAAGCTGTTACAATTCACAGTGTTCGTTGTTCTCTACACACACATTGACCAGGGTATATTAAACCATCTATATATGATGTCTGCTTTTAAATCTGCAATATGTCTACGTTTCCTGTCAGATATTCTGATTTAGAATTAATGTAAAACTGCATCTTCTAAGATGTTTAACAGATGTTTTCCAGATCAAGCGTTCTTAAGCAGATATCTTAAAGTCGGTATGAAATGGAAGTTGTGATAGTCTTTTGTTCCATGTTGTGACTAACAGTTTGCAAACAAAACGTTTGCGTTTCCTAGAAAAACTGCATTTCACTCACATAACACAAAGCTACTCTGAGAATGCAAAACATTCACGAGAATGTAAAATCATTGATCATTTTTTCTCCATCCTTTCTCTTTTTTTCCTATCACAATGTCCCTTTAGGGTTTCCGTAGATGTCACTGCAAGGAGAGAGCAGAGTTTGTTTTTTTTTACCTATAATTCTCTTTACTTTTGCTTAAAGAGAATTACTTTTGCTTATAATTCTCGTGAAAGTTTTGCGTTTTTTTTAAGATTACAAGGGCACATATTTAAAAATAATAATAATAACGATGTGCACAGACATACTGAAATATTCAGTGAAAAATAAGAATATTTCATGTTGACTTTAAGAAGTCAAGTTGAGTCATTCTCATTTATATAGCACTTTTAACAACGTAGATTGTTTCAAATCAGCTTTCCAGATATAAGGTAACAGAGATTGATTTGGTTTTATAGCGGTTCTTGAATAATGTTATTTTCCAGCTAAAGTTAGTTTTTATTGATTCACTTCTGTTAAAATGATCATTTGTTATTCTGTTATTCGTTCTCTCAAAATGAATCTTCAGGTGACCTGGAGCTTAGTTCGAAGCGCCTCTTTATTCTAAAATGCTGCCTAATTGCTCTTCTCTAAAATAGGTACATGGTAGAATGCTGTCCCGAAATCCTGATTCCCGTTACAAACTGTACATATACACCAGCAGCGGATTGCCCATAGAGGGCACTGGACCGATCTGCCTGTCTGTTTTTTTTTTATTTTTTTATATATATTTTTTTAATAATCTCTCATTTTGAAAAATAATCTGGTAATTACATGCTAATCATGGTTTTACTTCAGAATGTGTTTAGAACTCTCCAGAATGATATTTACATTCACTTTCAATGTTGTTACAATTATCATGTTGGTGTAGTAGTAGCTGATAGGCTGTCTTCTCTGGGCTCCAGTTCGCTCAGCCCTATAGTGCTGGAATTTCAACCAATGGTTCCCCGGTTGCTACACTAAAAGTTTATATTTTGCCAATCAGCGCCATTATGGTTTGGGGACTCTGAAAATATCGCCCATAGTCCCAAGATCAGAGGAGTGCACCTGCTGCACGACGGGACATTTACCTCAGAGAGAAGTGCAAGTGAAGCATGGTAGTTACGTTGAGTAACGTTAGCACTAATGTAGTCGTAGGAGTTGAGCTAGCCCCAAATGCAGTTAAAACTCTACACCTGTATCCATTCAAAAGAACATTAGCGAAAAAACTTGTGAAAGAACTCGGACCAGACAAGCCAGAAGTGTATATATCCCAGCAGGCGTGAGAAAAGGAGAAAACCTACAAGAGAACCTGTTCCTGAGGTTGGTTTGATCTAAAGGCTTGGCTAACCACAGCTATGTGGTTATGCCAATAAAATATTTTGCTTCCCTTGCTTACTGTTTAAAACAAGTGCTTGTGATAGCTCATGGACACAGACAGGGGTGACAGACCTGAAACATATGTCAGAACGCATTAAGAAACATGAGCGGGAGTGCATATGTACACATACAACTCTGTGAAGCTAGCCAATCTGGGCCGAATTAGCATAGCCACAAAGTTAGATGAGGGACACCGTATTGCCACAAGAAGGGAGATGGTTCTCACTGCGGAACATGAAATCCACGGGGAGGAGTCGGATCCAGATCCAACTCCTCCCACCTTACATATACCTAAACCTACCCAACTCCACCCCCTGATCCCTAAACCCACCCCTAATCCTACCCATCTCCACCCCTTGGATCTTGATCCGACTCTTCTCCGTGGATCTCATGGACTGCATTGTGGTGCTACTGCAAGAAGGCACAATGAGGGGTTGGACGGGAATCGGCATATTTCGTCAAAGATCATTGTGACCGTGAAATTTTGTGGTGCCTTTGAACTTGCTTTGCATGGTCACGATGACACATCAGAAAACCCTGGCATTCTCCTGTGTCTAACTGGTCTCGTGGCCTCAATTGGACCATGAGTTGGAGGTGCACCTGGAGAACGCTACTGTTTTTAAAGGCACTTTGTGCAAAATGAACAGTTAGACTGCATGTTGTCAGTTCTCAGAGACCGCATTCTGGAAGAGGTGAAACACTTGGACTATATTGCCTTTCAGGCAGACGAGACAACCGACATCTGCACTCATGATCAGCTTGTGCTTGTGCAACTGTACATAGATGTCCAAAACAACATTCAAGAACACTATTTTGAGTTTAATAGCTTCCAAATGCGACTGCTGATACAATTGCCACTGCATTATTGGAAAGGCTGAGCACCATTCTTCCTGTGGGACGAGAGAAAAGTAATTGTCCAGGCCTATGATGAGGGGTGCTACTGCAGCGTAAAGTGCAAGATATCTACGGGAGTGCATACTAGGTTCACTGTTATGCGCATCAGTTGAACCTCATAATGCAGCAGGCAAGATCCTACATCCCAAAGATCAGCCATTTAATTTTTTCAGACATTAGGGGGTTTTCTATATTTCTTCCCAAGACATCCAACGAACGGCAGTGCTGGATGTGGTGGTGGCACACCGACTTCCAGGTACTTCACAGTCGTACTGTTAACAGTTACGAGCACAAAGATGAACTGGTTACGTGCTTCCAAACCGTTCGAGACAGAGGAGACTTTGATGCCATATCGAAGAGAGAGGCCGGGGGTTGTATGAGAATGTTGGAAGATGAGGTTTTCTGTTTCATTCTGGCATTATTCCACAAAATCATGCCACGTAGACATGCTGTTTAACCATCTGCTGAAGAGGAACATAGACTCTGGAACTTTCTCAATCTGTGTTCTTGTCTGCACTTGTGTCCTTGTGAAACGTCATCTTTTGTGGCCCAATTACTGTCCCAATACAAAAGTTAGCATTTTGGCAAGAACAGTTAAAAATCCCGGAAGTGTTCTTGACACGGCCATTTTACCGAGGAAGGATCCGTTGTGTGAACTTGATGGCAGAAATATCCCAGCATTCATTTCGGCATCCGAGGAAGGAGAGGCAGGTCAATACAGTAAGTTGTTTTTCTACAATTTCATCACTAAGGGTGAATTCACACCAGGAAAGTCCAATAGTTCAGTTGCATTGGTCCGGACCAAATTATTTAATTATTTATTTTTTGGTTCGTTTCGCTTTCACACTGCTCTTTTTGCAAATGAACCAAAATTTGTAAACAAAACCGCACGTGTGCTAAGGTCGTCTATTCATTGGGCAAGGATTCTCAAGTAGGGAAATCAGGAAGTGCAAAAAAGGCTCAGCATGGAGATATTTCATACTGCAATATTTGTTCTTTTACTAATTTTGCATTATTCTGTACAAACGCAATATGAAGAAAGAAACTAATGAGTATCATATGATACAATGTCATCTATACGATGTTGTATTTTGGATTTTGAGAAGATGATGATGCTCTCATGTGCATCTCATGTGCGCCTACCATGGCATGCTGACAGTGGCACTGCGCAGAAGACGGATAAGGTCAAGCCAAGTCAAATCATTTATTTATATAGCGCTTTTTACAATACAGATTTATCAAAGCAGCTTTACAGTGATAACATGAAAATAAATACAACACATATCAATAATATTGTTGAATATTAAATGTCCCCAACTAAGCAAGCTAAAAGCAAGGCAACAGTGGCAAGGCACCAAAACTCCATCAGGTGATTGAATGGAGAAAAAAACCTTGGGAGAACCCAGGCTCAGTCGGGGGCTAGTTCTCCTCTGGCCAACAAAGGAACAGTGATTACAAAACAAATTGGATATTAAATAAGGTATAAGGTTTTCATTCATAGAGAGGGGCTATGTTACGCAACTCTGACTACGGAAGCCTGTTAACTCAAAAGCACAGTGTTTTCTTGCAATTGGGTCGGTTCACACCGTTAAACAAACCATACCAGAGTTCGTTTGGAATCTCAACCGAGACCACCTCTTCAGCTGGGTCTCGGTTCGGTCTGTTTGGTCTGCACCCGAGTTTGATTGCTGCATTTACACCTGCCCAAAAGGTCCGCACTTATGGGGAAAACGAACCAGAGTTCAATTCAATCGAACCAAACAAGGCAGGTGTGAATTCACCCTAAATTCTCTTCTGAGAACTTTTGATGCGAGAAATCAATTATGTTGATTTTAAATATTGTCATTTTTACGAAAATTGATGGCGAATCGAAAATGTGCTCAAACGTTTTCGGAAGTGAGAATCTCCATAAGCGCCTGTGGGTGTTAAGTTAGCCAACCAGACAGTTTTCCCCACAGTCAAGAGACCATTGCAGCCTGGCTGTTATCGTCAATAATTCTCGTTACGTTTGGGCACTGCAGACGGTGTCTGTGCAAGGGTATTAGTGCGCAAAACCAGCAAGAACACATCATCTCAAACTGTCAGCAGCGTTCTGTGTGCTCGTCACCTTGTGAGTTCATTCTTCCAAGAACAACTAGCAAGAGCATTCTCCCCAAGAACATAAGTTCGTTCTTAGCATTCTTTGTTTTGAGAAACACCCTCAGTCTTCATCGCAGGATCACCCAGAGGTTCACTCACAGCATACAGGCTATCAGGCAGGCTATGATTATGCATATTAGCTGAAAACATGCTTATGTAGCCTTAACAATAAAAACATAACACCACAAGCAAAGTTCCTGTACAAATAAGAGTTCTCCATCCCTTTTAAATCACTCACACATTCACTCCATCCACCCCTCTCATACACACACACACACACACACACACACATCTAACGGTCACAGACACCATACACTGTAAAAATTAATATGCTTTATCTAATCAATAGAATTGTGGCAACAGATTACAAGCAATATTTTTAAATAAATTTAACAAATTATAATTGAGTAATAATTAATCAATTTATTCCTTAAAAGTTACCCATTTAAAATGAGTAAAGTTTACACCAACAAAACAAAAATTAACAAAAATATCTCACTAACAGACAGACATCAAAGATTAATTAAGAACTCTTTATTTTATATTGCCAACACTGAAGACACCCGATGTTAACAAGCAGAATCACTGAAGGAGAAAACAGTCATTTTCAAACAAACCTAAAACAAACACCGATCACCATAATAGTGACTTCAATTTATGTTTATTTTTTTGGTCTTTTTTTTTTGGCTGTTGTAAGTTTTACTCATTTTAAAAGGTTAAGTTTTAAGGAATTACTTTGATTAATTATTACTCAATTCTAATTTGTTATATTTATTTAATAATATTGCTTGTAATCTGTTGCCACATTTTTTTTAATTATTAGATAAAGCATATTCATTTTTACAGTGTATCTTAGTCTCTCTCTACTCTCTCTCCTTCTCTCACACACACACTCCATATATCTCTCCAACTCACTCACTTTGGACCACACACACACACACACTCGCTGTCATTATCTTACTCTCTCTCTCTCTCTCTCTCTCTCTCTCTCACACACACACGTTTCACTCACATTTGCCATTAAAACAGTGATCTCAGTAGGAACTATCTTTGCTTTGCTTCTTTTTTAAGTTTTGAGCTGGATTACTGTTTCATACTAGTTTGATAAAACCACCTTTCTTCTCATACTTAGTGTTCACTTCAAGAATGTTGTCCACCCTCTCTTTGAGAGCCTTCTCTCCAGCCAGCTCCTTTTTTCCTGTCTTCCATTATTGGACAAACTGATTAATCAAGGTGTGTCTGACCTCAGTAGTCTCAACAACAATAATCAGACACACCTGGATTAATCAGTTTGTCCAATAATGGAAGACAAGAAACAAAAGAGCTGGCTGAAGTTCAGGAAGTACTGCAGCTGTGCATAAAGCCAATTGTCAAATTGTCCACAGTGAACTTTAAAGATGTGTAGTCTACAGCTGGGGATTGATTAAAGAACTAAGATTGTTGTATTCCTTATTATAATTTATTGTTATGCGTTTGTACTTACCCATGAAGCTGTTGATTTGTACATGGCAGTTCAATTAATATTGTATTTTTTAGACCATAGGTATTGACTGGTTCTTTTAATGGTATAGTCAAGGGGAATAGCCTAAGGCCTAAAAAGTTCATCAAAGTTGCCAAATTCATGTATAACTTTTGTTGACTACTGATAGATAGACGGACAGACAGACAGACAGACAGATGATGATAGATAGATGGATCAAACCAAGCCAAGAAGAAATTGCAAGAAACTGTAACAACTGCACCGGAGATTCATGATATGCATGTAGCATTTATGTTTTATTAATAGATTGTGGACAACTGTTATGCAGTTGAATTTTCTTTTCCCAGTATCAGATACAGCAGAGCGATACAGGGTAAACCGTGTGCTTGAAATGTTACAAAAGGAAATACAAAGGACTGAGGAAAGATCTGAGATTCTTGAAATGTTTTCGAATACTTTACACCAAAAACAAATCTCTCTACTAAACAAAAATTGAATAAGTGTAAAAACTTATTTTCAAACAATGCAGCATTTACAATTCAGGAACAAATCTGGCATGATTTCAGTAGAGTGTTTTGTTCATTGCTTATTCACATTTCACTAATGATTGCAATACATGTGTAGAGAAAGATCATATTAATCATACATCATCAGATGGTCATCACCAGTGTCTGCCACAGCTGGTAAAGGTGCAGTAAACGATTTCTGAGAAACACCATTGAAAGTGGATCGGACCGAGCATCACAACAAACGTGTAGCCAGCATTAGGGGGTGTGTCCACTCGTGATGGGGAGGAGTTAGAGTAAGCAAGCCAATCAGCATTAGGGGTCGTGTCCACTCATGATGAGGGAGGAGAGTGAGCCAATCAGCATTAGGGGGCGTGTCTACTCATGATGGGGGAGGAGTTAGAGTGAGCAAGCAATCAGCATTAGGGGG
Organism: Hybognathus amarus; assembly: GCA_030378365.1. NCBI lineage: Eukaryota > Metazoa > Chordata > Actinopteri > Cypriniformes > Leuciscidae > Hybognathus > Hybognathus amarus. Next base: position 178,214 of record JAQIUQ010000556.1, read on the forward strand.
TGTGTCCACTCATGATGAGGGAGAGTTAGCCAATCAGCATTAGGGGGTGTGTCCACTCATGATGAGGGAGAGTTTGCCAATCAGCATTAGGGGGTGTGTCCACTCATGATGAGGGAGAGTTTGCCAATCAGCATTAGGGGGTGTGTCCACTCATGATGAGGGAGAGTAATGCTGCGCCCAATTCGCCTACTTATACTACGCCCTAAAAGTATGTACTCTTTTTGTGAAGAAAATATATATTTTTGAGTGTGCAGCAAAAAGAGTAGGCAAGCTTTGGGACATACTATCACGTCATCTTTAACGGACGGCTCTGTCGCGTGCATCATGGCGTGCATCCTGTCACCGTAAACTGCCCTGTCAATCATCTTGTCACAGTTAAAAATCCTCCATTCTATCTAATTTGATTTCCTACCGTTTCAGAGCACGTTCATCTGCCAGTCGTGGGTCTTTCATGCAGATACTCTCCTCGTGTTTGCAATTTGAATATAATGATGCATTTAAAAAGTAATGGCTAAACGTGTCTTTACAAAAGTTCACAATGCTGCTGCATATGCAATATAATGCGGACAACATTGAATAAATTCATTTTCGTCCGGTTAGATACTAATAATTAATCACTCAAACCTGTTTATCTAAACCTCTCTACACAGCCGCGGGACTCGCGCGCCCTCCGTGTCTGTAGTTTTTTAACACTTTTTACTCGTGTTTGTAGTTCTAACCGAATCCTCGTCCACCGCGCAATGGTTTGTGGGCAATATCAGCCGTTACAGTGTGCACCGATCTACACTTCGGATTCTGACCGGAAATAGTAGACCATCCGGGTATCTTTGAAACACTCATTTCAACATACTACGGTTTGGGACGTACTAATTCTATTTCGAATACTATTTAGGACGGATAGTATGCGAATTGGGACGCAGCATAAGTCAATCAGCATTAAGGGGTGTGTCCACTCATGATGAGGGAGAGTAAAGGCTTGTTCGACTTCATGCAGCTCTGCGCAGACCGATCGGCGGCTGACTTGAAACAGTGCATGCCGGTTAGAAATTTTGTCCGACTTGATGCAGCGCTGACTCCACGTGACTGTGATGTATGCTATCAAAGTACCGCGAGAGCGATACGAGAGTAGCCGGAGGACTCAGTCAGCGCAGCTTCTCAAGAGCGACTGCACCGGGCTGCACAAGCTCTGATGATGTCACAGCTGTTTCACGATTCGCTGGATTCACCGCATGACAACGATCACGTGCGTTTCGTGTTTATTCTCACACATTTTGCTCCACTAAAGCTCACAAATCAGTTTTTTTATAACAGTAAACAGTTCGCGATGTTATATTGTGTCATGTTTATCATTTATCAAAATAAAACTGATTAAAAAACGTTGACTCCATGTCATTGATTATAGGCTTATTTTGAACTTTATTCAAAATGAAATAAAGAATGAATGAAAATGTGAATGAAAATGAATGAATTGAATGAAATGTGTCTTAAATATCTGAAATATCTGTTTATTTGGCAAATGTTGCATTTATTTCACTTAAGCTGTGGTAAAGCATGATGCAAACACCACGTGAGCGGTCAATACGGGAACCAGAAATTGTCCGACTTCACGTCTCCGTTTGCAGCTCCTCCCCGCCTGCACGCGGCTACTCTCGCCGATCGGTTGCATCCAGCCGCAGCCGATGTCGAACACACCTTAAGTCATTCAGCATTAGGGAGTGTGTCCACTTATGATGAGGGAGAGTAAGTCAATCAGCATTAGGGGGTGTGTCCACTTATGATGAGGGAGAGTAAGTCAATCAGCATTAGGGGGTGTGTCCACTCATGATGAGCGAGAGTAAGCCAATCAGCAGTAAACAATTTCTGAGAAACACCGTTGAAAGTGGATCGGATCGAGCATCACAACAAACGCGTAGCCAGCATTAGGGGGTGTGTCCACTCGTGATGGGGGAGGAGTTAGAGTTAGCGAGCCAATCAGCATTAGGGGTCGTGTCCACTCATGATGAGGGAGAGTGTGCCAATCAGCATTAGGGGGCATGTCCAGTCATGATGAGGGGTGAGAGTGAGCCAATCAGCATTAGGGGGTGTGTCCACTCATGCTGAGGGAGGAAAGTGAGCAATGAAGGGAGGTTTTTTTTTTCAAATATCAACAGTGTTTAAATCACTTACTGCACCTTTAAATGTGCTGCTGTTGTGCCACAGGTTTTACTATTGAAATCACATTGATCAGTATTAAAATAAAATAAAAAAATGTATACACACATTGGAGGACCATTTTTGGATTGGGTTTAGTGAACTAAACTTATAGCAAAACAATACATGTTTAGCTTTCCAATTAATAATTAAACATTGAAATGCTGATAAGACAAGTTCACTTGAGACCTAAAGTACATGTTTGAGTTAAATGTATAAATCAGAAACAAATAAAAATTACTATATATAATTAGGACAGATTAAATAGGTTTAAGACCAAGAAAGGTGCCTTTTAAAAATGAAAGGACACCATTATTAACAGAAATCATCAACAAATGAAAAGAAGTCAGTGAATATCCAGTGTCTGAAGAGAAACTACAATCAAGTTGTAAACATTTCAAACAAAACCCATCCCCTTATGAGAGGCAATTCATTAGACAGACAGCTAACCTTGGCATCAAGTCTTTCGACTCTTCACATTATTTCAAACATTCAAACCCACATACTGTATACACACACACACACACACACGCACACACACACACACACACACACACACAATCAACTCTCTTACTGGTTATAGTTTACAAAATGGACAAACAATCATTTGAAATTATTACAACTAAAACTGAAATAACCGAGACATTTGTAAATTGTTGCTATTGTGCAATGATTATGGGTGCAAAGCCCTCAGACGAGTGAGGAAGAACATCAGCGGTCCAGCGTTCGAGATTTATGCCACTGATGTCATTTCACTGCAACTCAATTCCTGAATGTCCTTCCACAGCTTCTTCTCTCTTACATAAGTTCCTGTGCCACAACAAAACAAGTGCACTCAGTGAACTGGACCTACCAGCATCACATGAAGCCACCAAATTAATTCCCTTTCCTCAGAACATCTAGGATTGTAGGCCCAGAAAAATCCCCACTTCAATTTCAATCAAAATCTCCTTCAATGGTAAAAGTGGTGGTCTACTAACCACTAAACCCCATCAACATTAGTACATTTTACAAATGTGTTTTTTGAAAACTAATCTGACAGTACCTGCGTTTGTGTTCCCGAGTGTGTAATATTGGCTGATTTCCACTCCTTTTGATCAATTTAAGACACTGATACCCATTTTGTTTAGCAGTTTCAAGAACTAAAACGATATGCGATTTCACCACTAAACAAATGTCGAATGGCCCCGTCCATCATGACCAAGAAAACATCTACATTCGCTTTAGTTCACATCACAAAAACCTAAGACTCCCTGTATTTTAAGTTCATTAATGTGTGACATGCTCATGCAAATAACTCAACCAACTCAATATAACAGTACAGCCACACAACGCAAAGCCAAAGGGCCACAAAAACACCATCATCAACACTTCTGACAGCTTTCTCTTTAAACACCACTTACTTCAAGACACAATAGTGTAGTTGCACTCAATAAACCTGACGTTAGGAAATGAGAATCTCATGCGAGCATTCATTAAAACACAAGACTCTATTCTTCGACTTATCTCACACATCCCCAGACTCTATTCTGTATCTGAACACTAAAAAGGCTGGTAAAATGCAATCAGATTTCATTCAATGTTGTCATTAATGTGCTGAAATAAAAAAACAGTGATAGTGGTTCGGTCGGGTAGAGAAAGGTAGAAAACCGGATGATTCTGCAGGTTATCTGCTGCTGGAGAGAGTGAGTTGGTGGTTGTTGTATGTGCCGTTGCTGGACACACAGTCCTGCTGAAGGGCCTGGAAGTAAGAGGCTTGCACAGGTTTATGACACTGCAGCACACGCCGGGCCTCTTCAGTCTTAAACCACTCCCTTTTCCTGCCTGTGGACAAAACACAACACACAATCTGCATTCACGGGGTGTCTGGAAGTAGACGACGACTTTGAGATTGTGCTCGGAGCCGATCATGTTCACTAATGCGTTTCTATCAATAAATATATAAATCTGCACCAGGTCACATTGGGGAAAACAATATTGCAAACTTGGTTAAATGTAAATTGATGAATCGATGATAAAATAACATTTTCTGTGCTTAATCACGATTAATTAATCATTTTTATATTTCATAATGTAAGAATTTCAGTTAATCTCCAAATGAATGTAGAAACAACATAAAGACTATATTTAAAGGAGAACTTCGGCGAACAATGAACCTTTGGTCTAATAAAACATCGGTACCTAGTCAATCGTTCTCTGAGTTTTGTTTTCATGATAATCGAATGTAAAGAGTTTTATCTCTAAAAACTGTTTAGCGTATAATGCTAGCACTGGGGGCATTGACTCAGTAAAAAGAAATCGCTAGTTTATACCACTAACAAGGCTCAAAATAGCCCCACACTAACGCAATAACATAATGAGTGTCATACATGCAAAACGAAGCATTGAGAACTTTGTAAGAGTACAGACCGTTTAATGAGAAGATACGTTATTAAAGACAGTTTACTTCATGTATACAGACAGGAGCCATCTTAGAATATAGTCTCGATAAGTCGATTCCCGAACGCCGTTCGTACAGTTCAGAAGTTCGCTGAACTTCATACAGTTCAGATCACTCAGCACGATGTTCGTGGTTTGACTTATCGAGACTATATTCTAAGATGGCTCCTGTCTGTATACATGAAGTATACTGTCTTTAATAACGCATCTTCTTATTAAACGGTCTGTACACTTACAAAGTTCTCAATGCTTCGTTTTGCATGTATAGACACTCATTATATTACTGTGTTAGTGTGGGGCTATTTTGAGCATTGTTAGTGGTATAAACTAGCGATTTCTTTTTACTTAGTCAATGCCCCCAGTGCTAGCATTATACGCTAAACAGTTTTTAGAGATAAAACTCTTTACATTCGATTATCATGAAAACAAATCTCAGAGAACGATTGACTAGGTATCGATGTTTTATTAGACCAAAGGTTCATTGTTCGCGGAGTTCTCCTTTAATATTTTACATTTTAAATATTTTTAGCACTAGCATATTAAATATTTTTAGCATATTTAAACACTTGATTAACGGCATTGTTTTATGAATGAAGGCCAGTTTCACTTATACTAATACAGACACTGATGTCTCATGAAATAGATTTTTCCCATTATTAACATGAATTATAGCCATTCAACATTAGTGTATTTTTTTTTTTTTTTAAAATAGGATTTAAAAAAAATTATAACAACTTTTAAATGTAAGTGAACTTCAAACAATCCTCATATAAACCCAAAATAAATGTCATATTTACCTTTGCCCATCCAACCTAACAGGTAGAAAATACAGAAATTGAATGAAGTTATCAATCGGCTCTGCACTACATAAACTATAAATCACATATAGATGAATCCTTATTAAAGATTAAAGCTACAGAAGTTCTTTAGTGAAGAGCAGTGAGTATTTGTCTGTTAGCTTTGTTCTTTGATTAACATTAATGACAGACAGCATTATGGTACGTTCACACCGGATGCGAATAGCAAGTTAAGTCATAGCAAAGACACGTTACGCGCATAAAAATTCCTGGGGCGTGAATGAGGCGTGAGAGCGCGGCGCGGTAGGCGCAAACATGCCTCATTCACACGTCAAGTTTGCACAAATTGAGCGTCTGCCGCGTTAAGCGCATTAGGCGCGAATGATTTAGTTAGTGCTATTTGTGCATTCACGCGTTTGACGCGAATACGCCGCCCATTGTCACGGTTCGGTGCACGAATTTAAACGGAGAATACACGGTATATAAATAAATAAAACTCGCGTGCATATTAAATAATGTAATGCGGGACTACTGTTAGATACGCGGGTTCTTTAGGGACACATAATCTGTATCATCGACTTGCTCTGAACCGTCAAAGCTCTGAACGCGCGTTCACTTCAAACGTGGCTTTATACGCGCATCCTCGCTTTGGACTAGCGTCGAACCAGACGCGATAGACGCGAATTTGGCGCTCTATTCGCGTTTGGTGTGACCGCATAATGAACAGGCTGCGAGATTGCAATGCTTGTGTGCATGTGTGTGTGTGTGTGAGAGAGAGAGAGTGTGTGAGAGAGTGAGAGACACGCGATAGAACAGTGGAAACAAAAACTGTTCTCATATTTGTGTAGGCTACACTCGCAATAAAACACAACATTGTGCTTTTGTTACACTGTAAACTCTTGACAAACTGTAACCTACAACTGTCATCCAACCAAAATCACACACACACTGTTTTAAAAGCAAAACATAGGCTATTTATCCAACTCCATTTCAAAACAGTCTGTGGGTCCCATCTTTTGGACATTCGTCATATTCCTCTGAGCACTAATCTTACACATTCTACATAGATTTAAAAAGAATATCGAATGTGTTTTTAAAGGTAGTATTATGTTATACAGAAACCAATTATTTATTCAGATGAGAATAATGTTACATTGTTAATTAATAATGTTAATTAAAATTAAGGAAAACAAATATATTGATCTGAAATATAGCAAAATAATTTTAAATAAATTCAGGTACAATTACCAAACATATCGCAAGGACTTTGTCTTTTTAATTCATTTAATTAATAAACTAATTATAAAAAACTATTGTCAGTGCACTACAAATAAACTGGTTCTATGCTTTTATAAAACTTTAAAAAATACAATGCCTTCTGTATTTTTGTTTTGCTTTTCCCTCCATTGTACCAAAATCGTACCGAACCGTGAGGTCTGAACCGAGGTATGAACCGAACCGTGACTTCTGTGTACCGTTCCACCCCTAACATACATGTGCATAAGTTTGTGTCTAGATGTGAGGGAGAGAAAAAAAAAAAAAAAAAAAAAAAATTCACAGGACAGGTTAATAACTTTTGGAGGCTGGCTCCATTTATCATCAAAACAAAAATAAATGACAGCTAGATTAGATGGATGAGGGCGAGGGTGATCCTCGCTCCGATGCAGGGACAACTTCCGGGACTAGCGGAAGTACCGCTGACAGCGGCCGTCATCCAGCGCAGCTCCTGGAGCGAGCTAATGGTGAAACTCGGAAAACGGGTCGCCTCCGAAGGGTCCGGTGGACACGAATTCGATTCTGACGTGCGTCATGCGTGTAAATTTAGCTTCAAACTTTCATTTTTTACGTGCGTCAATTCCACTCTTGATGCGCGAATGGATTCAAAGTGGTCAAGCATCAAATTAAATGAATGTGATCATTTATTTTTGGGCCTGAAAATCACTGATACAACATTTAATGTTCTTTGGGCCTGAAAATCACTGATTCAACCTTTAAAGTTCTTTTTTTTTAAGGAAAAGACCTATGGTTTGTCAATATTAGACTCTTATTCCTCGGCTAGGATCGTGTCGAGACTTTGAAACTGCAGTGAAACCATCAGACCGTTGGACCCCATTGAACCCACTATATGGAGAAAAATCCTGGAATGTTTTCCTCAAAAACTTTCATTTCGACTGAAGAAAGAAAGACATGAATATCTTGGATGGGGGATGAATAAATCATCAAGACATTTTAATTTGGGTACCGAAATTCGGTGCCAATAGGGAACCGGTTCTGAAGTAAACGGTAGTAACCAGACCGAATAAGAATGAAAATTTCGGTGCCTGATTTCGATGCCTGAGTCTGTGGCATGAGGCGCACACACGCAGTCCCTCGCTGTCTCCCTCTCCCTTGTGCGCGCACTATATGGTTTATTGAAGCACTGTCTGATCTGTCTCGCACACGCACTCTTGCTCGCTCTAGATTCCGGAGATTTGAACTAATTTGCGATCATCCGGGAGCCGTTATGCGGGAGATTCCCGAAAACGTCTGCTGACAGCGAGGAGATTAATGAAGATGCCGAAGACAAAACGCTGCAAAGTTTGGCTGCATTTCACGTGTAAAATTACACATCAGAAGTTCAGAACGATGGTCTTTGGATATAGAATCACCATTCGCACTGCCTTGACGCTCACGTCGTCATATTATATTAGCACGTGCATCATCTGCTCCTCAGAGTTCTCTGCCGAAAAAGGAAACTTGTCAGCAGCGTGAGGTATTTGGCAGCGAACGCAGCGTCTCGTTCCCTATTCTGAGAACATGGGTTATACAGAGACGTTCTCTTTCATATGTTTACTCAAAGCTGCGTAGCTAAGACGCAGTGGGCACAAAATATCAAACTGGCTAAGAGCTTAACTAGTAAATGACAAGATAACTTACATGACTAGTAAAAAGCAGACAAAACATGGGAACCTGTAGCCATGTCAATATTAGATTACCCTGGTAGTAATCTCTATAAATCTCCAGTATAATTACATTGTTTGATATAATACTGTTTTATTTGATATTATGTAAATATGAACTTTTATTTTATATTGGTTTATTTATTATTAACATATGTTACTTATATGTATATTGTCAGTTAATATTGTGTCCAGTTTGACCCTGTAATTAAAGGGGTATTATTTTTTTGACAAAGTGTGTGCGGTTTCGTTTTCTTAAGTACCGTTTCAAGAACCGCTTAGGCACCGGAACCGTTTAAAAAATACAGAGTAGGTACTGGTTTCGGATAAAACCCAACCGATACCCAACCCTAATTTTGATTCTTAAGTGAACTACTCCTTTACAGTGATACTAAGACGAGTTGATACATACCTCTGTCGTCTCAGTGCGTTCGCTCAATCGCTCTGGCGCGCAAGACACTTTGATAGCACTTAACTAGCCCAGTTCATTCAATATGGGCCAAGCAGAGAAGCGACCAAACACCTCCATGATTTCCCTATTTAAAGGTGGAATACCTAAGATTTTTGCATTAAAATATCCCAAAATCACAAGGCCAGTGTTATATATTTAGTTAAGATGATAACTTACAATATTCCAAATGTTTCAAGCAATGTTTAAATCGCGAGAAAATTGAGATTTTAACCAAGGAAACGGGGCGTGTGAGCAGGGGTGAGCTGGGAGTCGCCAGTCAATCGCGTCATATCCGCGTTACCTCGGTTTCCGCTCGTACTACGTGTAGTCCTGGATAAATGCGGAAGTTGTAGTTGTGCGTTTGCGTCTATCAAGCAACAAACGTCAGCTTGTTTCGCGCATTTGTAATGGAATGGTGCACATTCTGGTGCATTATTCTTTTCAATTATTCTCGGAATGTGAACTGTTGGCTGTAAAGGGGGTCGCACACCCGACGAGAAGAGCCGCGTCACGTCTAGGACAAAGTCCAGAATCGCACACCGGACGAGAAGAGCCGCGCCACGTCTAGGACAAAGTCCAGTATCGCACACCGGACGCGCACTTTCTCATCAGTATATGGCCAGCAATATTGTTATGTTTAATGACATGAAAGGAAGATAATGTCTGTTCTATGTTATGATTGTACTGTACAATTAAATACAATCGTTGCTGAGTCTGCAGTCTGAAAATTTTACCTCAGAACATCCGTTAACTGAATGAATTGAGAATATCACCTGAAAAATCTAATAACATCAGTAATTGTCATTCAAGCAGCTGATTTCTGTAAATGAATGCAAAACTAAATGCATATTGCAGCATAGGGCGAAGTCAGGATACATTAGCAATGATTTGACTTCAAACCCTCTCCACCATAACTTCGTCCAGTGACAGTACAGTAACATCTGTGATAACTAATTTACTTTTAAACCTGACTTTTCTTGCGGCTATTTCAGTTTAATGAAAAACAAGCATGTCATTAAACGCAACATTTATAGAAATCGAACTTTACCTCATCCATGACAACTAATTTTCAATTCCCGTCTGACTGATTTATCCACGGTGGAGTTGAAAACAACAGTTCCCATCATTCCGCATTCCTCCACGTCGTCATCAAGCAAAGCCGTTGTTGTTGTTTTGAATGTAGCGCCCTCTAGCGACATGCCAATCTTAGGTATTGCAGCTTTAAATGCAGTAACTTCAATGGAGTAACTCGACCAAGAATAGTGACACAAAATAAAATGTTGGACTTTTCTAAGTGTGTAAAGTGGATAACTATAATGCATTGCGGAATCCCACAGCAAATGATTGAGAGCACTCTGACTCTGCGTAGCCTTCGTTCTCTGCTTGGCCCGTATTGAATGAACTGGGCTAGTTAAGTGCGATCAAAGTGTCTCGCCGCCAGAGCGATTGAGTGCACGCACTGAGACGACAGAGGTATGAACAGAGGTCTTAGTTAAAGGAACACTCCGACTTTTTGGGACTTTAGCCTATTCACCTTATCCCCCAGAGTTAGAAAAGTCCATACATACCTTTTTCATCTCCGTGCGTGCTATAAGTCTGTTTGACGCACCCACCGCTAGCCTAGCTTAGCACAAAGACTGGGTGTAATTGGTTGCAGTTCGCATACTAATCCAAATGAGTGACAAAATAAAGCAAACGTTTTTCTAAAGGCACCTAAAGGCACCGGGATGGCGGTCCCGCCGGCTTTGGCCCTCCATCGCTGCTCGCAGCTATATTTATATATATATGTGTATATATATATATATATATATATATATATATATATATATATATATATATATATATATAGAGCCGGTAGCACCGCCTTGGTGCCTTTAGGGTTATTCTGCACGACGTGCAAAAACGTAACCCCTGCTTTGGAATACATACTAGTATGTATTCCACAATTGGAATACATACTAACATACTAGTCAGAACTGAATAGTTGATATCTGAATGACAGATCACCATAGAAGTCAATGGAAAAAATGTGACTAGTAACAAAAGAATAGTTACTAGTCACCATTGAAATAAGTACTAGTGTCTAATGAATAAGTACTAGTATCTATTTAATAGGTACTAGTATCTAATGAATAAGTACTAGTAACTAATTAATAAGCATTGGTATGTAATGAATAAGGACTAGCATCTAATGAATAAGTACTAGTATCTAATAAATAAGGACTAGTGTCTAATGAATAAGTACTAGTATCTTTAAAAAGGTACTAGTACCTAAAGAATAAACACTAGTATCTAAAGAAAAGGCACTAGTATCTAAAGAATAAGCACTAGTAGCTAATGAATAAGTACTAGTAAATAATGGAATAGATACTAGTATCTAAAAAATAAGTACTAGTAGCAAGAAAATAGAGACTAGTAGGTTAAAATGATTAAATGTTAAAACGGCTTGCCATACACTATCTGTCGAACTATCTGTTCACTATCTGTCCGACTAGTCACAATTACGTTACAGATATCTTAAATGATAATACAAACTATCCAAAATGTAATTACGACTAGAAAGACGTTGTTGATATCTACAATGTTAATTACGAATAGTCAAACTTAGCTTTTAAATGTTAAAAGGGCTTGCCATACAGAAGTGTAGGCTCAGAGAGACACTCAACATTTTCAAACCAAAATATCTGACTTTCTGTGGGTCCTAGCTCATGAGTGTAAATTAGAAAGTTGTCCGGCTTGAGGAGAATATATGAATATATGAAACGATGAGATCAACATGTGTACTGAGTTTCATATTATTACATGCAAGCGTGTTTGATTTATGGACCAAGTTTTTGGACCCCGTTCCAGGGGCGCTGTCTAGCCCCCTTGCCACACCCGGGTACCATCTTCAGCCCGGCTCTGATGGCTGTGGGATCTGACCTGTGTGCAAAGTTTCAAGAGTTTTCAAACCCGTTAAGGGCCCCAAAAGCCGCTAAGAGACTCAAAATCATCAAAAAAAAGGAATGTTAAAGTTTGATGCGTTGCTATGGCAACATTATCTTAGATATTGAATAATGCTTTCACAGCTCTTCATCTGGCGTGTGTTTACATTATACATATGAAGTTTGAAGCAAATCGGGTAAAAGTAAGAGTGCGATTTCAAAGCATTTTGAAAGTGAAACACTTTCTGCTGCCAGTTGGTGGCGCTATATATTTGACTCACAATAGTCACATCCATGTGATCGGCCTCTTACAACAAACACACTGCTGAAGTTTCATCAAGATCAGTTAATGTATGCAGAAGTTTTAACACACTTCCTTTTTGATTTATTTACTTACTTTTTTGATTTATGGACCAAGTTAATTTAATTAATACACTAATTATATAAAACTATTGTCAATGCACTACAATTAAACAGGTTATATGCCTTTACTTATAAAAAATAAAAATAAAAACTTATTTAAAAAATACCAGGCTTAAGAAATGTATTTACTTTAGCAGGCCAGACACAGTGAAATGGTTAAGCCCCCTCCCCCTCACACACACACACACACACACACACAGACTGTGTGTCAGAGAGACTCAAAATCACACACACACACACACAGACTGTGTGACAGGCAAAGACAGGCCTAGGCTCAGAGAGAGCATGATCATATTCAAACTACAATATCTGACTTTCTGTGGGTTTGAGCTTATTATTGTTAATTAGAAAGTTGTTTGGCTTGAATAGAACAATATACACGGCAAGTTTTGTAACTGTCAGTAAAACTAACCAAGTTATAACACACTTTATGTGTCCTTTTTTAGTCAAAAAAATCCGCCACGGCCAAACCGTTCGAGATATCACAAATCCGTCCGAAATTTAGCATCCTCAATGTCTTGACTTCATGCACACCGAGTTTGGTGGTGATTGGTAACAGCATGGGTTGTAATTTGATGTTTTTCTAGGACATTTATTTAAAAAAAAAAACATAATTCCCGACTTCCGTTTGAACTGTCGTAAAACTTAGAGCACGAAAGTTGTTTGGCCTGATGTGATCTATGAGTGTACCGAGTTTCATATTAATCCATGCACGTGTGTTTGATTTATGGACAAATGTTTGAATCCCTAAAAGAATGCATCCTAAAAGAATGGTAAAGTTTGATGCGTTGCCACGGCAACACTTTCAAAGATATCAAGAATCCATTCATAGGTCTTCATCTGCCGTGTATTTACATTATACAGATGAAGTTTGAAGCAAATCGGGTAAAAATAAGAGGGTGATTTCAAAGCATTTTGAAAGTGACACACTTCCTGCTGCCAGTTGGTGGCGCTATAACTTTGACTCACAATAGTCACATCCATGTGATCGTCCTCTTACAGCGAACGCACTGCTGAAGTTTCATCCAGATCAGTTAATGTATGCTGAAGTTATGACACACTTCCTGTTTCACGTTTCTCGCCATAGTTTCGTTTCCTCGCCACGGCCAAACCGTTCGAGATATCAAAAATCCCCACGCAAACTTTCATCCTCAATGTCTTGACTTCACGCTGACCGAGTTTCGTCGAATTTGGATCAGAGCTCTAGGAGGAGTATTTAAAAGTTCATTGCGTGTGTTTTACAAAAAAACCTCAATAGCCGACTTCCTGTTGGGCTGGGGTAAAAAGTAAGAACGCGAGGTATAGATGAAATTATGCTATCGACATGTGTACCGAGTTTCATATTATTACATGCAAGTGTGTTTGAGTTATGGACCAGGTGTTCGGACCCCGTTCCAGGGGGCGCTGACGAGCCGCCCTGCCACGCCCGGGTACCAGCTTCAGCCCGGCTCTGATGGCCGCGGGTTCTGACCCGTGTGCAAAGTTTCAAGAGTTTTCGAGCATGTTAAGGGCCCCAAAAGCAGGGGTGATAGTAGAAAAAAATCCTGAGCCTGAACTTTTTTCCCTGGGAGGTAAGCGGCCCCTAAGCCAAGAGATATATGCCCTGATCAACATAATTGTCAAGCGCGATACAGGGGTGTGCTCCCCTGGGAGAACATTTTGATAAATACAGGTAGTCTCTTAAATTATAGATTCTGGTGACTTTTGTAGATATAAATGGACATCATTCAGACATGAGATGAACAAACCCAATACAAGCCTATATTACAGTAGCATATCTGTGTAGAGCACTAGAGCTACTGGGACCCTGGGCCTAGTAGGCCTGTTCATTAATCCATCCCTGCTTTTAACTAGTCATTTACCTGCGTACTTATTGCTTGTATAGCATACTCATAATACTCACTTATAATATTCATAAAAAAAATTCCAGGGACCAGTTGTCAATTTGAATGCCTCAATTTTAACATGAATCGTTTGGATTCAGAATATATCACTTTGCAAAACAGTAACAGCCTATAATTTATTTGCATATAATGAACTAGGTGGCAACAAAGGCTCCTTGCATACCAATCTTTTTTAAACTTTCAGAACGGTTCACAAAAAGTGTCTCTTTTCTCCCATTCATAGACGTTGGAACCCCCACCCCGGCCGCCCCCTAAATTCACATAAGGATTCAATAAGGATTATGCATTAGCATGCATTGTGTGTTATCATGCAATTTATACGCGAAAATTAGTTTTTACATGCATTTGATACGCAGAAAACTTAATAATTGGTCAGAATTATGTCTGACCCATTCCAAATGTTTTCCGATATGGTGACACAAGCACTGATGGAGCAAAGAGCACACATTTCGACATGTGCAGTAAAAACTTGAAATATAAATTCTCAGAAAATGCATTTTAATACTAATATATTGAAAAGGCTGTTTATATACTCCATTAATAAAGGAGGAAAATAGACATACATGCATGACAAAAAAATCTTTAACTTTTAGGTAGCAAAATATTTTTTAGAAAATTCTACTAGACTAACATCTTTCATAAATCCTGACATTTCACACATCTCTTGAGTTTTATTAAAAATCTTTAACTTTTAGGTAGCTAAATATTTTTTAGTAATTCTGTCAATTACACCAAGGTTTCATTGAAGGTAAATTGGACACTGACGCCCACAGATGTGAAGTGAACGAGGCAGAGGCATCCGGTACTGTCAGAACTAGTTAACTCTGTGGCGATGCATGTGCAAAACTAATCACAAAGTCAACCAGGATACATAACACAGCCTACTAGGCCTATATAGTAACAGTTTCAGAATACAATAGCAAACACACCGTGATTCGGATGTTTGGTGAAGTGCCGCTGCAGTTTTGACGGCTTCATTGCTTCATTGAGAGTTTTTCACCACAAATTACACACAACGGATTTGACGCCACGGAATCGCCTGTTGTCGTGAATCCATACCTAATGTATGAGGTATCGTATTTGCGATTGAAGCTTGACTTTTTCTTTCTCTATATTTCAAGTTGGTCATCGCCTTTCCTTTTACCGGAACTGTCCGCAATGAAATGAGACATTAAAGTCTGCGCGCGCTCATCTCTCCGCATACTTCTGTCACTTCAGCTGCACGCACCCATGAACACACGCGCTCAGTCTGTTTAGATATGACGCATTGCTAAGCAATCGGAAGGCGCTCAAAGAAACACATTTTAATATTTGTATTAATTTGTATTTATGTATTGCTTGTGTTTTGGATTAAATAACATGACACGTTTAACAGCATTTTAAAAAGACAATTATTATTATGAAAAAAAAAAAAAAAAGAAAAATCGGGGATTTTTCAAGGCCCGGTACTAACGTGTTCACGGTTGGGAATCACTGGTTTAGTGAACGCGCCTCTCAGATCTTGGAAATTGTCCGTTCACGCGAACCTGTTTTTTTTTTTTTTTTTTTTGTAGACACGTCTGAACGCTGGAAATCCAGCGTGGTGCCGGATCGCTATCAGGCATGCAAAAGTGCCCGAATAGTCGCTAGAAAAAAAAAAAAAAAAATCGGAAGGAAAACAATAGGGCTCTGCGCCCTTTCAGGGCTTGGGCCCTGAATGAGAATAATCGGAAGGAAAACAATAGGGCTCTGCGCCCTTTCAGGGCTTGGGCCCTAATGAGACACAGACATCTTTTAACCGTATAAATACTGGGAACTATATTCTCTGAAGGCGAAGCACTGCTACTTGGGCGGAGTGAACCGAATAACCTGAGAGACGCGCCGTGGAGAGGAGCAGAGAGTTCGCTCAGAGTTTGGATAACAGAGTCAGCAATTTATAAATAGTAAAAGCGTAATTTACAGTCATGGGTTTTCGCTGTATTGTAAATAGCTGCGACAATAAACAGGGGAGGTAATACCATGATGTTTCACAGAATTCCAACTAAAAACGCTGATCTGATGAAGAAATGGCTAACTTACTTGCTCTGGATATTGATTCAAACACACCTAAAGAGATTATCAAGGGACATTATGTTTGCTCGGTATATTTCACTGAGGACGACTATTTGGAAAAAATGGAATTTCCCACACGGAAAATAAACGTGTGCTGAAGAATACGGCCATAGAGACAAGGACAAAGCTCACGTCTGCGGCTGCGGTAAGTGTTTCGTTATGTTTTTAGATGACCTACTGTAACAGTGCCATTAGCCAGATCGTAACGTAAGTGACACTATTATATGAATAGGGTATGAATATGTTTTTATCTTGATGCGGCGCGGACGCGCTTGGAAAAACGCGCCCTACACCCTGCGCGCATACATTTGAAGTAATGAACTTGAGCGCGCAAAAGACACGATATGTGAGCAGGACCTAATGTTTGTATTGTTTTGTCATGAATGCGCTCTATCGCCCCAGTAACAAATGAGCAGAGCTGTAAACTCAGGAGGACTGTAGCCTTCCTATTTTTTTTAGAAACCGTGACCTTGTCCAGTACGGGTACGTTAGGCTTTGGGTTCATTGTGCAAAAACAATTTGCCTTGTGCTATTACTTCCCCTTATTCTAGCCTGTAATGCAATTATAGCCTACTGTATTATATGCTGTTGAATACATTTGGTTCAGCTAATAAATTGCATTTAAAATATATCAATTCCTGTAATAATAATTCTTTATTCATGTTCTGTGATATTTATAAATCAGGATGTGTTTTTGGTTGGAATTCAATGAAACATCATGGTATTACCTGGTCTCCCCTGTTTATTGTCACAGCTCATACAATAAAGCGAACACCCATGATAAACTATGCTTTTCTATCTAGTAATTGCTGACTCTATAACTCCAACTCTGAGTGAACTCTCTGCTCCTCGTCACGGTGCGTATCGGTGCTGCGCTTATCACTCTGCTCAAGTAGCAGTGCTTATATGGTTAAAAGATGTCTGTGTCTCTTTTGACTTTGTTTTTTATACACTCTTTGACTATACAAATCACAACATATAAATAGAAAAACGTGGATTAGTATGCGAACTGCAACCAATTACACCCAGTCTTTGTGCTAAGCTAGGCTAGCGGTGGGTGCGTCAAAACAAACTTATAGCACGCACGGAGATGAAAAAGGTATGTATGGACTTATCTAACTCTGGGGGATAAGGTGAATAGGCTAAAGTCCCAAAAAGTCGGAGTGTTGCTTTAAGGGAATAACATAGTTTACTATGAAAAAATTGTGGAGTATCCCTTTAACGTTGACAGCACGAATCTAAAAATCAACCTAAATAAAGTTGCTGCCACTTTCTAACTTAATTATATAACTACGGTTTTGACCAACAAGAGCAGATTTTGGGTATTCTACTAACTGGAACGGGTAATTATGGTGATTCAGTAAATGCACAAGCTAGCCTACTAGTGTTTCTTAATCTTACCAATATTCACTGAGTCCTCCCAGTCCTCCATAACCTCAGTCACGATGAGAACGTAGACATGCGTTCTGTGCTTTCGGTCTCGGTTCTGTGCAGAGAAACAACTCATTTCAGCACAAGTTACGCCTCACAGAAAATACTGCACTCACATGAATAAATGCAACAGTGTTTTAGTGACATTAAAATTAGAGCTTCAACTAATGTTTGTTAACCAATTAATCTGGTCATTAATTCTGTGATTCATCAGATGAAAAACCCAATCATTACAAATTATTAAAAAAACCTAACATTTTATTTATTTTTATTCTACATCCTGCCCAATGGTGTCCTTCTAACAATGTGCAATTTGAAGGCAATGAAAGTACAGTGAATGCATAAATGCAGGCCATGCTATACATTGTGTAAAGAAAACATGTTACAAAAGCCATACAAACCAAAATAATACCAGTTTAAAGCAGGACTTAAAATAACAAAATAAAAAATGATAAACAAAACAAAGGCTAGACTAAATGTTAACGAGCAGTATAATACATTTATACTGGATTAAAATAGCACTTTTACTGTTATTGCAATCTTATAAAAACTTGTACTTGTTTTACATGTAGAATTTGAAAACAACATTTAAGGCCTAAAAAAATGGTCAGAGTAGAAATAACTGTGAATTTCTATACAATGAAATCAGACCTGAGCAATACATCGACTTTCAGATGTTCAGTTTCACTATTGTGAAAAACTACACATGGGTGATGGATGTTTTCCGTTAATAACATACAGACAGGATTAATCGATAATCAAATCTGTTGTTGATTTATTTATCGATTAGTTGTTGCAGCCCTAATAATAATAAAAATCTATAATGCTGCAACATTATCATCAACATTTGTACTTCTAAAACCTGACTAAATATAACTACTAATCTCAAAACTTTATTCTTGTAAAAAGCCTTCAATGAGATTATCCTCAAGACATCTGGGGGCCGTTCTTCGTACGTCGCTAACATTGTAGTGTAGCCTAATTTCAGAGATT
Source organism: Hybognathus amarus (assembly GCA_030378365.1). Classification (NCBI taxonomy): domain Eukaryota; kingdom Metazoa; phylum Chordata; class Actinopteri; order Cypriniformes; family Leuciscidae; genus Hybognathus; species Hybognathus amarus. The sequence continues at coordinate 196,796 of JAQIUQ010000556.1, forward strand.
TTTTTTCTAGTGAAACGATCGCCGTAACTCGTGAGAGTGTCGTTTATACGTTATTTTGTTGGAAATGCAGATTAATGTTCGATTCGATGTGGGGCGTTAACAACAGCACAAAATGTTTGCATTGCCCTAAAATCCTTTGCGAGTGGCTTCCTTTACAATATTGGAGATGCGGAGAACTTGATAAGCTTTCTGTTCGTGCCATTCACAAAGTTTACATGGCGCTCTTAGTTTTTTTTTTTTGCCAACTTAGGGTATAATTTTTAATGAAGATAATGCAATCATGATGACCAAGCCGATTATGACTTACAGTCCCTCAGGCTTAACTTACGTGATTGGTGCCATACACTGTAGACTGCACACATGTTCCCATCAAGGCCTCAATGAAGGGATTTTGTGAGCAGAAATGGGGCTACAATGTAAATGTGCAGCCAAGTTACTATTATAATTTTTAATATTCCAGATTAGTAATACTATATCAATATTTTTAAAAGGCAGTTGACTGAGTAAAATCTCTTAGATGGTGTGTGACCATGTTCCATATCATAAATCAGTGTGAAAGCAAAATGGCCAGGATCTGCATGACTCAAGAATTTTCAGAGATTCACATTTATGCACATTATTTGAACGTGGTAAGGAAAATTATAAATATCAAACTCACGGTATACATTATGCTGAGAACTGCATTTTTCTATTATACAGGTGATTACAACCGGATCCTGCATGAAGATAGGTGTTTTATGACCCCATTCCCTGACCCAAACCAGTTACAATGCAGCTCTAGGACAAGGGCACACAATGAAATGATCTTTGGCCAACTAAAGGGAAGATTTCAGGGTCTAAAAGGTCTGAGGGTTGCACCTGACAGGGCCTGTGACATTGCATGTGCCATATTACACAACATTGCCAACATCAGAAAAAGAAAAAAAAAGTTTAATTAAGCCTAAAATAAAAGACAAGACAAATTTGCAAAACTCTATTTGCTTAGAGTTTTATTTCAATAGTTCGTTGTAAAGAAAAGCCAGTTATTCAGTCATCTTTTAATAAGAGATATTATGCAAGGTCAGCAATAGTACTCTGTGTGAAAGTGTATTTTACTCTGAAGTTTATTTTGAAGCAACAATATTTCTAGTGCAAATTTTTCTTAGTCAAGTTCTATTTCTCCCCTGATTTTTTTTTTTTTTTTCAAAATACTCTATTTTCTGTTGAAGACTCATAATTTTCACCCTGTGTCGTTTGTGTCACACATGCCTCATGCAACAAATAAAAAGGAAAAGTTGTCTCTACACTGCCCATCCCTGAGAAGTTTTCTTCACTCTCCAGTGCAATGTGATTAATAACTCATGGCAAAATATTTTTACATTAACATAGGTTTATCAGTTTTTACTTTCACAAGACAAAGCAATATCATTACTCAAGATTTAACAGTTGAAATGACTAAACCAGCCGATTTGGATTATACAGTAGGCCTACTTCATTTAATGCAGCAACAAATTATTTCACAGTGTACAAAGATAATTTAAATCTAATTTCCCAGGAATGAAGGTGTTGCTGCTACTGGTCCCTAGATGTGGGTCTGGAAGAGCTGAACCCAGGGAAGCCCTTCACGACAGAGCAATTGACATTCAACCCAAGGGTCAGCTCTTCAGCCAGGGTCAGGAGCATCATTTGCCCTTTTCCTGTTTGCTTTTATAAACAGACAATCATTTATTTAAAGGTTCAATACCTAAGATTGCATATCACTAGAGGGCGCTACATTCAAAACAACAACAATGGCTTTGCTTGATGACGACGTGGAGGAACGCGGAATGATGGGAACTGTTGTTTTCAACTCCACCGTGGATAAATCAGTCAGACGGGAATCGAAAATAAGTTGTCATGGATGAGGTAAAGTTCGATTTCTATAAATGTTGCGTTTATTGACATGCTTGTTTTTCATTAAACTGAAATAGCCGCAAGAAAAGTCAGGTTTAAAAGTAAATTAGTTATCACAGATGTTACTGTACGAGTCACTGGACGAAGCTATGGTGGAGAGGGTTTGAAGTCAAATCGTTGCTAATCTATCCTGACTTCGCCCTATGCTGCAATATGCATTTAGTTTTGTATTCATTTACAGAAATCAGCTGCTTGACAATTACTGATGTTATTAGATTTTTCAGGTGATATTCTCAATTCAGTGAACAGATGTTCTGATGTAAAATTTTCAGACTGCAGACTCAGCAACGATTGTATTTAATTGTACAGTACAATCATAACATAGAACAGACATTATCTTCCTTTCATGATGAGAAAGTGCGCGTCCGGTGTGCCGATACTGGACTTTGTCCTAGACGTGGCGCGGCTCTTCTCGTCCGGTGTGCGATCACTGGACTTTGTCCTAGACGTGGCGCGGCTTCTCGTCCGGTGTGCGATACTGGACTTTGTCCTAGACGTGGCGCGGCTCTCTCGTCCGGTGTGCGATACTGGACTTTGTCCTAGACGTGGCGCGGCTTCTCGTCCAGTGTGCGATACTGGACTTTGTCCTAGACGTGGCGCGGCTCTTCTCGTCCGGTGTGCGATACTGGACTTTGTCCTAGACGTGGCGCGGCTCTTCTCGTCCGGTGTGCGATACTGGACTTTGTCCTAGACGTGGCGCGGCTCTTCTCGTCCGGTGTGCGATACTGGACTTTGTCCTAGACGTGGCGTGGCTCTTCTCGTCCGGTGTGCGATACTGGACTTTGTCCTAGACGTGGCGCGGCTCTCCGTCCGGTGTGCTATACTGGACTTTGTCCTAGACGTGGCGCGGCTCTCTCGTCCGGTGTGCGATACTGGACTTTGTCCTAGACGTGGCGCGGCTTCTCGTCCGGTGTGCGACCCCCTTTACAGCCAACAGTTCACATTCCGAGAATAATTGAAAAGAATAATGCACCAGAATGTGCACCATTCCATTACAAATGCGCGAAACAAGCTGACTTTTGTTGCTTGATAGACGCAAACGCACAACTACAACTTCCGCATTTATCCAGGACTACACGTAGTACGAGCGGAAACTGAGGTAACGCGGATATGACGCGATTGACTGGCGACTCCCAGCTCACCCCTGCTCACACGCCCCGTTTCCTTGGTTAAAATCTCAATTTACTCGCGATTTAAACATAGCTTGAAACATTTGGAATATTGTAAGTTATCATCTTAACTAAATATATAACACTGGCCTTGTGATTTTGGGATATTTTAATGCAAAAACCTTAGGTATTGTACCTTTAACAGTGCCTTTTTAAAAGAGACTAGGCCTATGAGGCCAAGTAAAATTACCATTAAGTAGAATATTTTTGTACTTCACTTTCACCATGTCCATTATTATAGTGTGGTGACTGACATTAAAATAAACAAAGTAATTATGAAATTATGAAAATAAAATAATAATAATAAGTTATTAAAACATCTAACATGGCCACCACAAATGCATTTAATTTGTCTTCTACTTTTGCCAGCACTCTCTCCTGGCTTTTGCACACTTTGAGGTGTCCCCCTGGCGTTGTTTTTTAAAACTGAAATCGGATAACCTTCCATTAAAAGCGCTTGCTCTGCTTGGGAGAAAAACTGGGCGTGTTCTTTGGCCATGCTGAACAGCCAATAGCAGCATTGCTGATCACTGGTTCTGCTATCGATACATGTCCCCTATTAAAGCAACGCGAGAACGCGCAGTTATCTCAGATGACTCAATCCAGCGATACTAATCATAAACAACAGGAGTGTTCGAAGAACCCAATTACCCAGATTATGATGAGCACGATATTATCTTGGATATCTCATTTGATCTTGGATGTTTCAAGCAACGTACGAAGAACAGGCCCCTGGACTTTAATCTCAACAACATTAACAGTTTGTTTGTGACTGTTGTTTGCCATCAGAAAAGCTTACCTCAAAAACGCCGAGCGATCTTCCTAGAGTGCCCTTGACTCCTGCCTGTGGGAATGAAACATGTCGAGTGAAAACGCTGAACTCTGACCTTTACAACAGGGTTATAGGCTTTAAGACCTTTTACGACCTGAAAAAGTCAAAATGTATATTGTACATTAGAGATGTGCAATATTGACCAAAAAAAATCTCTCTTTTTTCAAAGATTTTGTTGATGATAATAATTAGATTATATTTTGCCGTGTGTGTTTGTGCAGGTACAGTGGCTGGTTTAGGCCTGTTGCGGAGCTGACTCATGAAGATGGTTCTTATTATTTTTAATCTATGCAATGGTCAGTTCAGTTCAGCACAGCAGTGACAGAAATTAACTTTATATCAATATATATGAATGAACTAAATGAATTTTATCTATATAAGGGCTTTTTTTTTAATAATCTTGTCAGATATATGCATATAATAATATTGTATAACTACAGCATATGATATAAAACAAAAACTCATTATATATATATATATATATATATATATATATATATAACTGCATCATGCAGTGAATACGTGAGTGACGAACTCGATTGTTTACAAATCGTTAAAATATAAAACAAATAATTACAATATCATAATAGACGATATACACTCACCGGCCACTTTATTAGGTACCCCATGCTAGTAACGGGTTGGACCCCTTTTGCCTTCAGAACTGCCTCAATTCTTCGTGGCATAGATTCCTCAGGGAGTTTGGTCCATATTGACATGATGGCATCACACAGTTGCCGCAGATTTGTCGGCTGCACATCCATGATGCGAATCTCCCGTTCCACCACATACCAAAGATGCTCTATTGGATTGAGATCTGGTGACTGTGGAGGCCATTTGAGTACAGCGAACTCATTGTCATGTTCAAGAAACCAGTCTGAGATGATTCCAGCTTTATGACATGGCGCATTATCCTGCTGAAAGTAGCCATCAGAAGTTGGGTACATTGTGGTCATAAAGGGATGGACATGGTCAGCAACAATACTCAGGTAGGCTGTGGCGTTGCAATGATGCTCAATTGGTACCAAGGGGCCCAAAGAGTGCCAAGAAAATATTCCCCACACCATGACACCACCACCACCAGCCTGAACCGTTGATACAAGGCAGGATGGATCCATGCTTTCATGTTGTAGACGCCAAATTCTGACCCTACCATCCGAATGTCGCAGCAGAAATCGAGACTCATCAGACCAGGCAACGTTTTCCAATCTTCTATTGTCCAATTTCGATGAGCTTGTGCAAATTGTAGCCTCAGTTTCCTGTTCTTAGCTGAAAGGAGTGGCACCCGGTGTGGTCTTCTGCTGCTGTAGCCCATCTGCCTCAAAGTTCGACGTACTGTGCGTTCAAAGATGCTCTTCTGCCCACCTTGGTTGTAACGGGTGGTTATTTGAGTCACTGTTGCCCTTCTATCAGCTCGAACCAGTCTGGCCATTCTCCTCTGACCTCTGGCATCAACAAGGCATTTCCGCCCACAGAACTGCCGCTCACTGGATGTTTTTTCTTTTCGGACCATTCTCTGTAAACCCTAGAGATGGTTGTGCGTGAAAATCCCAGTAGATTAGCAGTTTCTGAAATACTCAGACCAGCCCTTCTGGCACCAACAATCATGCCACGTTCAAAGTCACTCAAATCACCTTTCTTCCCCATACTGATGCTCGGTTTGAACTGCAGGAGATTGTCTTGACCATGTCTACATGCCTAAATGCACTGAGTTGCCACCATGTGATTGGCTGCTTAGAAATTAAGTGTTAACGAGCAGTTGGACAGGTGTACCTAATAAAGTGGCCGGTGAGTGTACATTCACCTAAAAGGATTATTAGGAACACCTGTTCAATTTCTCATTAATGCAATTATCTAATCAACCAATCACATGGCAGTTGCTTCAATGCATTTAGGGGTGTGGTCCTGGTCAATCTCCTGAACTCCAAACTGAATGTCAGAAGGGGAAAGAAAGGTGATTTAAGCAATTTTGAGCATGGCATGGTTGTTGGTGCCAGACGGGCCGGACTGAGTATTTCACAATCATGCACAGTTACTGGGATTTTCACGTGCAACCATTTCTAGGGTTTACAAAGAATGGTGTGAAAAGGGAAAAACATCCAGTATGCGGCAGTCCTGTGGGCGAAAATGCCTTGTTGATGCTAGAGGTCCGAGGAGAATGGGCCGACTGATTCAAGCTGATAGAAGAGCAACTTTGACTGAAATAACCACTCGTTACAACCGAGGTATGCAGCAAAGCATGAAGAAGACACAACACACACAACCTTGAGGCGGATGGGCTACAACAGCAGAAGACCCCACCGGGTACCACTCATCTCCACTACAAATAGGAAAAAGAGGCTACAGTTGGCAAGAGCTCACCAAAATTGGACAGTTGAAGACTGGAAAAATGTTGCCTGGTCTGATGAGTCTCGCTTTCTGTTGAGACATTCAGATGGTAGAGTCAGAATTTGGCGTAAAGAGAAAGATAACATGGATCCATCATGCCTTGTCACCACTGTGCAGGCTGGTGGTGGTGGTGTAATGGTGTGGGGGATGTTTTCTTGGCACACTTTAGGCCCCTTAGTGCCAATTGGGCATCGTTTAAATGCCACAGCCTACCTGAACATTGTTTCTGACCATGTCCATCCCTTTATGGCCACCATGTCCCCATCCTCTGATGGCTACTTCCAGCAGGATACTGCACCATGTCACAAAGCTCCAATCATTCCAAATTGGTTTCTTGAACATGACAATGAGTTCACTGTAAAAAATGGCCCCCATCGTCACCAGATCTCAACCCAATCGAGCATCTTTTGGATGTGGTGGAACGGGAGCTTTGTGCCCTGGACGTGCATCCCACAAATCTCCATCAACTGCAAGATGCTATCCTATCAATATATGGGCCAACATTTCTAAAGAATGCTTTCAGCACCTTGTTGAATCAATGCCACATAGAATTAAGACTGTTCTCAAGGCGAAAGAGAGTCAAAGACAGTATTAGTATGCTGTTCCTAATAATCCTTTAGGTGAGTGTATATCGCACACCCATATGCACAAACAATGGACTTCCAGTTAAACTCACATTTTCTTCACCTTCTCTCCCTTTTGTGTGCCGGAGACAGACGTAATACACTGTCGTAACGCTGTGAATTGTCACGTGAAAATCCACAAAGAAATAATAATAAAAATAATATGTACGCTAATTAGATTAATTTGGCAAAGGATTTAGATATGTCATAGTGTCATCTAAATTTTAAGATATAAAAAAAGACTTTAAGTAACTTAAGGAACCCAGGATAATAAAAATGTTTACAAGTTGATGTCATTGGTGAAAAGACACATCTTTTTTCTAAACAGATTTAGCCCTACATGTTCTGCATATACTGTAGCAAACTAAAGAGCTTGTCAAGTAAACCTGAGGTTATTTGTGTGTGAGACTCTGACCAGTAATCCTCACATGTTGAACAAGCCCTATTACTCGACTAAGCGTGGAAAGTGAGAACTGCATGACTAATGATGCAGATGTAACAGTCGGGGAACTGTAAAAAAGGAATAGAGCGTTAAAACGGTAAAACTTACAGTAAAGTTCACTTAGCAAACATTAGTCAATGCACTGGGCATCATGAGAAAACAGGAAGCAATACTTCAACAGCATTAATTTATCTTTTAATGCATCTAATTAATTTCCGTTGTATAAATAAACATGGATTAACATTACACAATTTTGTACAACCTGGCTAGTGCGACCCTAGAACTGATTGTTAGAGTGATTCTCCTGGATTTCACACGAGTCCATCATCCCAGTAATAAGCACATTATATATGTGTTTTAAAGCAGGAAAGCCCACCTCTTCACACACCTCCCTGACAGCAGCGACACCGGGCTCCTCCTCCGGCTCCATCCCTCCTCCGGGAACGATCCAGCGGTCGGGATGACTGCTGCTGCTCACCAACAGCACCTGACACACACACACACACCACCGTCAGAGACATGCAGATCAATGATCTCCTCATCACTCAAACATCACGGCATGCCACACTAACACTCCCTCCTCCTCCTATCCTGGTGTAATGTGCAGAAGCAACTTTAAAGTCAACATAAAACCATTCAGAACCGTTTTTACTTCTAACATATGCTGTGTTTCAGAGTTTAAGTGCTTTAGTCTAGGCTAGCAAAATCACAGACACAATTATACTGCATTTAGTGAATCATGGTTACAGGCCATGGAAATGTAAATTAATACAACTGATAGTGATAACAAACAAGGAGTTTGAACACTGGAATCTTTTAACATGACAAAATCAACATTATGTACCACTAAATGTTCCATATTCAACTTTATTAAATACTACTATAGCTACTTTTGAGCTTGTTACTCCAGCTGTTGTTTCCTGGTATTAGCCAACATGGTCGTAAAAATAGGCCGTGGTCATCATAATAAACTACTATGATGCAGTGAAGGTATAAGATATCATATATAAATAAATTCATTAGTACTGAATCTGATAATAATCATGCACCAGTGTGTATTTGATATTTACATGGTGCTTCAAGATAGTTTAAACGCGTGAGATTACGTTAACTCAACCACATGCAGAATGTCCAAAAGATCAGGTTGACCCCACTTTTTAGCAACAATTTGAGGGAGATATCACAGTAATACATGTGTTTACATTATTAACAAACACCGTATTATATTGGGGAAATTCTGGTACGGTTAAACACGGTTTTACTAACTCACAAAAATACTTTATCGAAACCAAAAAATAGATATGAGCCGTGTGGTCGAACAATACACACAAATCCATCACGTACACCTCTACTTATAACACCTACACACTGCTAAACGTATACGCTGATTTTATTTAAAAATTAATGTATTTTTTGAAGTAAAGATAAAGACGCAGAGATTGCGGCGGCGGGCGTGCGTCACCTCCTCCTCGCGCTCGCTCCTGAAGCACAGGCAGGCCGCGCGCTTTTTATAGCCGTCTCTATCATACGTGCGCGTCTGGTTGGACTTGTGCTTTATCATCGCGCTGAACCGATGAAAGTCCTTAACTCCTGTCAGCTCTGCGCCTCTCAATGCAGTCCCGCAGCCACAAACCCCTTTAAAGGCCTTCTGCTAACATGAATATTCCCTCCGTCGCTTCATTTTGTGAGTCTTGTGAGCTGGAGTCGTCGCACAGACGCCATTACTCTGAGTTCTGCGTAAACTGCGTAGCATCTATGCGTAGCAAAAGCACAACCCCAAAGAGCGTTTCCTGTTTGTGAATATGAGGTTGCGCAGTAGAGGTTGTTCAGAGCGCACGTGACACTACCGGTGATTTTTCTACTATTATAATTTATTTATTTATTGTTATTATAAAATTGTGCCAGGAATATAACACCTATAACTTGACAGCTCACTGAAACCTTTAGGAAATAAAGTAAATAAAGAGCTAGTGGGCGGCCCGGGCGCTTTTAAGCCAATCAGATAACGTACTTTGCTTGTCAATCATTACTGGGCGTTTAAATCGCTCAGAGCCATGGCTCTGGAATTGCTGACATCAGATTGGCTGGCGTGCTTTTGGTAGGCGTGGTTTATAAGCTATTTTGATTACGTCAGGGTTTCATAAGTTAAATACTAATAGTTAAATACTAATATTATTGCAAAATACCATACACAAATGTAAATAGTGTGGTGCTACAGCTTAAATATTATTTATCCAATCCTTAAATAATTACAAAAGAATATCAGTTATAGAATAGCAATTATATAATGTATTGGTTTATCCTGTATTAACCTTTATGACATGATATGACATAACATGACATGATATTATGATATGATATGACATGATATAATAAGAAATGATGCAGTATTATAATTTAATGCAGTGGCGACATCTGCTGTTGAATATCGTGCATTGAATAACTCCTAACTCCTCCCTCTAGCACCACCATCAATCGTTTCCTTCTCATCGCAGGACTTGTTTTCCGTAAACACTGCCGGTTGGGGTTTAGTGTCAGAGACAACCCATGACTTGTGTTATAATAACTGGATTTGGAGTCGTCTTATAGTTAAGTGACACTCACTCTGCTCTTTTGACTGAATCCGGTGTGTTTACTTTAATGCCTCGATGGTGAAGTTTGACTGGTCATGATGTTTTCACGTGAGTCAGCAGACACCAGTGTTATTATTAATGACCGCTCATAATTATCGCGTCATTGATGATATCAGTGCTGGTAACCGTAATAATGCAACTACCGTTATGTAAACAAACGGGAGCAGATAATGTCATTGAATGCGTAGTTTTTCCGTAAAGTCATGTGCGACATAAACGCGTTGTCATTGTAAAATGTGTATTAAAGCAGTCTTCTGCTGGACGCTTTGTATTAAATTCAAATGTTACACTTCCCGAAATAGAGAGAAGTTGTGCGTTATGCAGATTGTGCGGTATTAAAAGATGCCAACGGCTCTATTTGGCATTTACCTAGCTTTAGAAAGGCTGTTTGAACTATTCACACATCTTATAGACTAGACCATATTCTTATACCGAAGTGTTGACATGATACGTTAAAGAATACTTCAAAAACACAGCATAACAATATAAAATTAATGCTCATTAAGTACCCTGCTATGGTGTATTATACTTTATTATAGTTGTTGTACTGCCATTTGCTGATTTAAATAGCAATAACAGTATGTTTGTATTACAGTTGTGACAAAAATGAAGAGACAGCAAAAATCTTCAAGGAAACTAGGAAGGAAAACCCCTATAAAACATTCAGACACAAGGGAATTGTCATTGGCACAATGGGGGAAAACATGGGTCTAAATCAGGGTCTAAATAATTGTATCTTAAAATATCGCTAAATACACTTTTTCCCTTTCCGATGTTGGAGTGAACGTTACGCCCATCAGTGTTGTAAACGGCAATGTTTATTGGCCCGATTAAAGAAAATTGAAAATATGACTGATCAAGCTTATATATTAAGTGCAAACAAGTTTGAAATGACATGATGAAGGCCCTTCAGCTCTTTCCCAGCATTCCTCGTCCATGAATAAGTCATTCTCCTGTGCTTCCCAGTGGTTCCCGGGGCCGAGGGAGCATGTGGGAGTCACATGTGTGCAGGAGATGAGCAGTGAAGGCCTCAGCATGAACAGCACCACTCCTCCTCCTCCTCCTCCTCCTCACGGTGGCGGTGGAGATGTGGCCGTCAGCTACGTGCTTGTGCCCTTCTTCCTCCTCACTGTGATCGGGGTCCTGGCAGCAGTGGTGGGTGCCGGATAACACACGTCTGCATGCTTGTGCTGGGAGAGAAGGGAAGCGCATGATAGTCTGATTGAGCAGATCATCCAGAAAGACAAAAGCCCTTTATTTTCTTATGAATGCACTCTAAAAAATGCTGGGTCTAGCTTTAACCCAATTTTGGTTCAAATATAGACAATGTTGGGTTAAAAATGTAATAAAAAAATTAACCCACGGCTTGGTTTGTCCATATTTGACCCAAAATTGGGTTAAAACAGATGTTTGTCAGCTGCATCTTTGACATTATTACAGACATTATTTAATGTGCTTTCCATTGCTTTTTGTTTCATAGGTGATGTACATAAGGAGGAAACGGAGGTAAGTAAACACACCCCAGCGCTCCTGAAAAGCATTAGAAGAATGTTTTTTGAAAGAAGTTGTTTCTGCTCAAAAGGGGTGCATTTATTTGATCAAAAATACAGTAAAAACAGTAATATTGTGAAATATTATTTACTATACACATTGTTTTCAAAGCAGCTTTACAGAGATTACAGGAAAATAATCCAACAAAGTTTGTTTCCAAAAGAAGATAGCATCACAGTCCAGCTTATGTAAGGTTATTTGGTTCATATCTGTTGCAAAAACGTTATTAATTTAGTTCATTGAAACTGTACTGGAAACTGTAATGTCATTGTCCAGCTCAGTTCAGTTCTCATATGGTGTCAGTGCAGACAGATTAATAACATTGTTGAATATTAAATTAAATGTCCTCAACTGACGTCATATGTTGCAAAGCATATGTTTTAATATGTTGTAAAATATAATTTATTCCTGTGTTTTAGCTTTATTATTCTAGTCTGCTGTGTCACATGATCCTTCAGGAATCATGTAGGAGAAAGGTATTTTACTACAATATGAGGAGAAAGAGAAAAAGACAACAAGAAAACAAACAATACAAAAACGGAACTGAATGTAATCTGGAATTTACACACTCAAAAATACAAAAAATGAATACCTAAAATATAAATTCATGCCTTAAATTAATTTTATTATATAGCTGGTGTATCTAAATTTAACATATGTGAAAAAAATATATAATGTTCTTAAAAACTTTATTACCGTTTAAACGTAAGGTTTGCAATGGACTAGTCAAGTGTATTCTCTTGGTTAGGACGTTGATATCAACTGGTCAAGTGTTATGTAGTTTCATTTATAGTGTTTCTGCTTTATTCTGATGTAATATTCATAACCAGTAATATAACAAGCCTATAAACAAGCTTAATTATCACTAGCTTCACATGACATAGAAGAAACTGTAAAGTTTTGTGTAGGCTTTTAAAAAATACTTTCTCTTAAATATAATTTTCTCTGAACCGCCGCGAGTGAAAACCAACGCATGCAAAATCTGACTTCGCTTTCCGCTCCAGGGGCCGTATTCACAAAGAATTTTATCTTACCACTAGGAGTACTCCTAAATCGCACTAAAATATTTTAGCTAGGAGTTTTCTCTTAAAAGTTATTCACAACGCCTTTCAGACCTACTCTTAGTAAGGAAAAATGACAACTCCTAAACTAAGAGTGAGTCTTCGTTGCTATGGATGACGTCAATTTTCATGCACAAGCTTCCTCGCAATGATCACTGTGATTGGTTGTTAGATGACAGGGCCATCATGCGGAACATAACACAGCAACAAATCATGGAATTACGACATCTATATGTCTGTGTCCTACACAAAATAATAATAATAATAAAAAAGTAATGTAATTGAAATGCATAGGCTATATAATGACATGTTTGTGCAGGCCCCAGTGTAGAGTAATTCTAAAAAGGCAGAGAGAGAAAAGTCATGAATGAAATTATTCAAGGTAGCCTAAGGGCCTGCAGTGTTCACTTATCGCGTCTTTTGCGCGCTCAAGTTCGTTATTTTAAATATAGGCGCACGATATGTGCGCCCGTTTTTCCAAGCGCGTCCGTAGGTTTAATTGTCCGTAGGTCACGTGACAAGAACCAAACGGAGCGCAACCACCGGGAGAATGCGGCGCGCCTTGCGTTTTTAGGCGCTATGTGAATGGTACCTAATACCCTAATGAAAACCAACTTGCCTAATAATGAAAAACGACACTTGCATTAACACTTGCTTGGTTAATTGACATTCTTTTAGCCTAACTAGCCTATTTAAAGCAAGGAAATGTTGCTCCTATTGAAGTAATGTAATAGTTGAATGACAGTGGATTATGAACTCGCCAAAATGGAAAAGAAAGCCCAACTGGACGCAGGATCAGTTACTGCTGCTTGCCCAGTTGGTGCTAGGAAAAAACAAAAAAAACATAATAAAAGTGAAATTCGGCACTGGGATGTCAAGCAAAACTAAGCGTGAGACATGGGAGAGGATTTGTTTGCAGACTAATGCAGTTTTCGCTTGTTTGCGGACCCCGGACGACTGCGAGAGGCGCTGGTGTCGCTACAATCCTTTGTGAATAGGTCTTAGTGAGTTAGGAGTCCTCTCGACTTCTTTTAAGCTGTCCCAGACTTAGGTGCTACTTTTAGGGCTAAAATGCTTTGTGAATTACTTTTAGTGAAAAAAATTAGGAGTCCTAAAGTTAGGAGTGACACGCCCATTATTTTTAGGAGTTGCTCCTAAATTCGCCAGTTAGGAGCTACTTTTAGCTTTAAAATTCTTTGTGAATACGGCCCCAGATGTACACTTTTCAAAATAAAGTATTAAAGGAGTATTTGACTTTTGAAAAAACTTTTGCTGATAATTTACTCACCCCATGTCATCCAAGATGTCCATGTCTTTCTTTCTTCAGTTGAAAAGAAATTAAGGTTTTTGATGAAAACATTCCAGGATTTTTCTCCATATATGGACTCCAGTGGGAACCAAACGGTTCAAGGTCCAAATGATAGTTTCAGTGCAAACTGTTCAAAGGGCTTTAAACGACACCAGACCGATGAATAAGGGTCTTATCAAGCAAAACGATCGCTCATTTAATAAATGAATAACAAAGTTTAAGTTTTATAAGCTCAAATGCTCGCCTTGCTCTGTTCTGTGATGAGTGTTCGTGACTCTCCTGTTCGAACTCGTTCATCAAAATTAACAAATCTTTTTTCGAGTCATTTGGTTTATTCAACGAACGAAGTGAACAAACTCGGAAAAAGATTTGTTCATTTTGATGAACGAGTTAAACTTAAACTTTGTTATTATTATTTTTTTTTAAATGAGTGATCATTTCGCTTGATAAGACCCTTATTCGTCGTCTGGAATCGTTTAAAGCCCTTTGAACAGTTTGCATTGAAACTGTCTTTTGGACCTTGAACCGTTTGGTTCCCATTGAAGTCCATGGAAAGGCCTTAATTTCTTTTCAACTGAAGAAAGACATGGACATCTTGGATTGTCCATGTTTTTTTAAAAGTTTTTTTTTTAAAAGTGAACTACTCCTTTAAATTAAAATGTAAACGACTCTCGCTCTTTCTTTCTACAGTAGCCTTTTTTCCCTTGGCCATGTGTTCTAATACTACATTTAACCAGTGATTCATATTTAATAATTGTATCGTTTTCCAATATTGAAGAATAGCTTTCTTGGCAAATAGTAAAGCTATTGATTTATATTTACAGTTTTTTTCGATTGCTAAACACAGTGAGCACAACTGGAGCTAATGCCTGGTTCAGATTACACGTTTTTAGCCCGATTTTGGCACGATCCGTTTGACGTAGGGTGTCGTGGGGATCGTAAACGACAACGGGCGTCGGGACGCAAGATTCGAATCGTATCATCTCGTATAGTGTGTCATAGTGCGAGACAACCTACGTCGCGTCTGCGATGCTTCACGACATCACGACACAAAGACTAGCATGTTTAATTTTTGTAATGGTCGTTCACGACGGTTCCGTCACATGTATGAGGTTGACCAATAGGAGCACATCTTTTCTGTACACAACTTTCAAAAATGGCGAAACGAAAGAGAGACTATGGTGCTAACGTTAAAACTAAAAGTAAAAATATATAAGAAAACAATAGTTTACCTCAAGTTCTCTTTGGAGGATTGACAGCCCGTACTGTCCTCTTCGAGCAGGGTTCTCAAGTCTCACGCAATGGCCGTGAGACATACGCAATTCAACCAGTCCACACGCTCACACGCCACACCGTGTATTTCTCATGCTGAAAAGGCAATGCCGAGCAATCCAGGAACGTGTCCATTGTCGGGTTTTTCTGAACACAGGACAGCTAATACAACACTCACCGCTTCATCCATTGTTTGTTTACGTTCATTTCCGGAAGTCACGCGCTGAGTTTCGCTTTCTTGGTGACATCACGCGCCGTTAAAGACGGCATGCGATGACAGGTCAGGAAGCAACGTGTAGTCTGACATTGTGTCTTGTCCACTGACACGACAAGATTTTATTATTCAAAATCACGTAATCTGACACAGTGACTATCGTAACAGACAAAAAAAACGTGTAATCTGAACAGGGCATGACGGTGTCTTGTCCATCGACACGAACAAGATTTTATTATTCAAAATCGCGTAATCTGACACAGTGACTATCGTAACAGACAAAAAAAAACGTGTAATCTGAACAGGGCATGACGTGTCTTGTCCACGACACGAACAAGATTTTATTATTCAAAATCGCGTAATCTGACACAGTGACTATCGTAACAGACAAAAAAAAACGTGTAATCTGAACAGGGCATGACTGTGTCTTGTCCACGACACGAACAAGATTTTATTATTCAAAATCGCGTAATCTGACACAGTGACTATCGTAACAGACAAAAAAAAACGTGTAATCTGAACAGGGCATAAATGTGCAAAACTCTAACTACAGTCTGCACTACCAACAGTCACTTGAGCCCAACTCTTAACACATGGCTCAAAACAGGTTCAGTGTGCACAACACTATGCAGAACCCTCACTGAGATAACACACACTACTGTCACTCAGAACACACTGAGAGGAAAAACACCAGCATCAAACACCAATACAGAAAATATAAACTTTTCATCTTTAATTTCAGTGACTTCGTAGTAATATTTTCTTCAAAGAAAGGAGTGACATTCTTTCACATGATTTATTTAAATTGTTAGAACATAACAATTCTTTAAGGTAAATGAAAATTAGCAGTTTGCTTCAATAGTCTGTAGTAATTTACAAAATTACAGTAACGAGAAAAAAGGTAGAAACTAAAAGTACATACTGTAATACTGTAACCCTGCCTCTCTAAAGCATTAGGCCACAAGTTTTCAGCGTTTCAGCTGAAATTGTTTGAAAATCAGCAGTGTGTGAAAGGCACAAGGCTGAAATTTATTCTGTTTTGAATGTGTGGTTCACAGTTTTGAGAGCAGTGTGTTAGCATTTGAACAAAGTGCTGTAAATCCACAGTGTTGTGCAGGTTGTGGTTAAAGTCATGGGATACGTGTGTAGAGTTTTGAAAACTGTGTTCAAGCAATGAAAAACGAACTAGAGTTTGCTCCACATGAACTGCTGCTGTGCAGACTGGACTTAGAGTTTTGCACATGTAGCTCCAGTTGTGCTCACTGTCGTTTAGCAATAGAAAAAAACTGTAAACTAATTTGATGTAATGTGGTGCAGCATCAATCTCTGAATGTGCTCTTCATAAGCACATGATCCATAAGGGGAGAACGGTATTTTAAGAACAATGTACAGTTTCTCTGTAAACTCAAAGCAGACATTTTGAACAGAGGAACAGTAGAGCTAATGAGGTTATTGTGCCATTGTGTGATTATGTTTTCATGGTTGTATATTGAATAAGTTGTAAATTAGAATTATTAATCAAAGAAAACCTACTTTTACAAAATCCACCAGTTGGGGTCAGGGTTTAGATACATCAGGGTATATTGATACATCTGAATCCCAGTTTTCAGTGTATATATATATATATATATATATATATATATATATAGTCTCTACAGCAATTTAGTATTAGAAAGGATTAGATCATATTTTTCCGAAGGTGAAATAACTAAATAAGACTTTGTAATTAATACGTATTATATTTTATTTGTTTTACTCTGAATGCAATAATCTTTATTATATTTAGAAGTCAGTCTATATGTTGGTTTGCTGCTCCATTATTATTGGTGCTCAAATATAATGAATGGTTCACATTAATGGTCAGTTTTTTGGAAACAGTGATACATTATTTGATGAATAGAAATGTCAAAAGAACAGACTTTATTTGAAATCGTTTGTAACATTATAAATGTCTTTACTGTCATTTTTTTCTGATAGTGCTGATAGTTTGAAATGTTTCTCACCACTGAATGACAGTGTATTACAGTTTCCACACACTTATGAAGCAGTGCAACTGTTTTCAACATTATTGGTAACACTTTACAATAACGTTAATTAGTTAACATTGGTTAATCTATTAACTAACATTAACTAACAATGAGCAATACATTTGTTGCAGTATTTATTGATCTTTGTTAATGTTGGTTCACAGTGGATAAATAATGGTAACAAATACAACCTCTGATTTTAATAATGTATTAGTAAAGGTTGAAATCAATATTAACTAAGCTTAATAAATGCGGAAGAAGGGTTAATTCTTAACTAAGGTTAACTACTGAACCTTATTGTAAAGTGTTACCATATTATTAATAAGAAATATTTTTGAGCACACATATTAGAGTGATTTCTGAAGGATCATGTGACACTGAAGACTAGATAATGATGCTGAAAATACAGCTTTGCATCACTAGAACCAAGTTTTGTAGCAATATTTCACAATGTTACAGTTTTTTCTTGGAATAAATGCAACCTTGGTGACCGCTAGTGCAGTTCACTCAAAACCGAGTAAACCCATATGGTGTTCGTCAGTGAAGCACACCAGTAGATATTAGGCAGCACGTCTGAGGCTCTGTTCTCAACACTACTGCTGAAGACAACAACACTGGGTCTGAATGAGCGTGTCTGTGCTGCGTGTGTGTCTGATGCATGTCTAGGATTGATCGACTGCGGCATCAGCTGCTTCCGGTCTACACGTTACGACTCGACCGAGGAGCTGAACGAGGCCGAACAGGAGATTCTGTGGAAAGAGGAAGACACAAAGGTAAGCCATCCTGTTACGACATGAAAAACGCTGATGTTGCTGGAAACACAGCTGACTCTTATTGAGATTACTGAAAAAAAAGTCAACATACACCAATATTAAAGGGTTAGTTCACCCAAAAATGAAAATTAAGTCATTAATTACTCACCCCCATGCTGTACCAACCCCGTAAGACCTTCGTTCTTCTTCGGAACACAAATTAAGATATTTTTGATTAAATTTGAGAGCTGTATCACTACTACATAGGCTGCCTAAGGGAATGACACTTGACGGCCCAGAAAGTCAATGAGGAAAATGTTTAAATATTCCATGTGACAACACTGGCTCAACTATAAGTTTATCAAGCGACGAGAATACTTTTTGTGCGAAAAAACAAACAAAAATAACGACTTTATTCGACTATTCCTTATCTTCCTTGTTGGCCTGAAACGAGACTTCAAGAGATTTCCACAACACATGCGCAAGAACTGAACTGAAGTAGTTTATGGGATACTCACAACGTTGAGAAGCTCTTTTTCTGGCAGACTGATACATCCACGCTGCGTGAAGGAAAGATTCAGAAGATCTTTTCTTCCGGCGGCTGTGAGAATTTATAATCAGTATTGTTAAGCATTGAACAGAAACTACTACGAAATTATATAGACATGACTATGCTAAAAATTCAATGCACAATGTCACTTTGCATCTTTAGTGGATTTTGTTTTTATTGTTTTTATTTGTTTTAAGCTTAAGGAGAAGCATGTTTTTATACATATATTTATCTTATTTCTACTCTATTCTATCCACTTTCTGCTGTAATGATGAAATTTCTCACTTGTGAGACAAATAAAGGCTGATCTAATCTAATCTAGTTGAAGGAGATCGCAATTCTCGCGCTTGCGTCGTGGAAATCTCTTGAAGTCTCGTTTCAGGCCAACAAGGAAGAAAAGGAATAGTCGAATAAAGTCGTTATTTTTGTTTGTTTTTTCACAAAAAAAGTATTCTTGTCGCTTGATAAACTTATAGTTGAGCCACTGTATTCATTCCCTAACATTAGATGGCGCCAAACTCTGCAATACCACTCCATATCAGTTTTCTTAAAACAAGATGTTTGTAATATCTTTCTTTATGTTTAACACCAGCGGGAACAGCAGCTCTACATTCATCTTGCCTTCCTCATCTTATTTCTTCCTGGCTGTGCAGACGGCAACGCTACTTGGCGTATATCTTCTTCGCCGTTGCATATGTTTGCTCGGCAAGACCGTTTCGGTGTTTGAGCGCCCCCAAGTTGTGTTTTACTGTAACTTCAGAAGCTCCAAACACGTGAGCAAAAGCGCCAATCTCATTGGTCGGATAGTTTCTGACGCAGCGCGTCAAACTACAAAAAAAACGAACCCGAGGCGTTTTTTAAAAATGCCGCTTTTGTGCGGGTGTGCACGCTCACATTGGGGCCCTTTGTTTAGTCACGAGGCGTTAAATGTTGACGAATAACGCACGCGAAATTCATCCTGGTGTGAACAGGCCTTAAAGCTGTAAAAAAAAGTGAACAAGAACAAACCCACAATAAACGCAATAAATCCAAATGCTTTATGTTGAACATAAGACCAAAATATCCTGCCACGCACCTGCTCACTTTCATAACTCCTTAAACTTGACCGCTTTATGATCCAAGCTGAAACAACAAGCCCAAAAACGCATAAAATATGTTGACATGGCAACACTGCTTGAGTCGCTCTGTGACGCCGCCTTTATAAAGCACAAGCAGAACAAGACGCTTTAGTTCAAATTAATTTTGTCGCTGTAGAATTCAATTTTCTATTTTAAAAATGTCTAATAAGTGACCCCAACTAGAGTGCTGATCGGGCCGCATTTTTTGTGTCCGAGCTCGGCCCTTGTCCGACAGGGAAGTACCAGAACCCGACTCGAGCCCGACAGGCATTAAGATATTTATGTCCGAAGCCCGACCTGAGCCCGACACATTTAAAAATCTTTTTTTTTTCTCATACCAATGACACGTACGTTTGTTTGTGTAGAAAGCCCGCTTTTATTTAGCAACTGAAAGGCATTCGGAAATGTTTACAGATGTGCGAACGCATCAGCATGCGCCACACACGGCCAACACAGCGCATATTAACACAGGCGCACACAAGAGGCCCAAACAAATAACCAATTGAAATTAAATTAACAAAGCTAGGTCTATATTAAATTACCCAAGCTAACAGAACAAAACATTAATGTAATACTTGTTAAAAGCTTATTGAAATGAAAATCACTCTTACCATTTTTCTCGCGACTATGTGGCTAATAAAACTGTAACATGGGATCTATTCACAATTCACATAATCTATCCTTCAAGGTTTAGGCTAATCCAGGTTCTTATGCAGAAAAAGGATTGCATCAACGGTGGATGGCTTCAAGGCTGTCCTCCTCTGCTCAATGGTCCTGCCAGCAGCACTGAAGTTGCGCTCACTGCTGCTGCTGCTGGCTGGAATAGCAAGGATGCCACGGGCAAGGACACTAAGCTTCGGGTAGTTGAGTGGATGATCGCTCCACCAGCCCAAAACATCTCTGTCATCCTGCATTGTATGATTTTGAGTCGAGTACATCTCGACTTCGTCTGTGGCATCTGCCACAGGTACATTTTCCCACTCGTCGTCAAAGTCAACTGCAGCTTTCTTGGGTGCGGGTCCTTCAGTGGCGGTCTCCTGGGTGCGGATTTCACTGAGCTGTCTCCGAACCTCCTGGAGAAGGTTGTCTTTCTCTGAGGAGGACAACATTCGGAGCTGGCTATATTTAGGCCAAAGGAAAGTTGCAATTTTTTGGAGTTCTTGCATCTCCACTTTACGCAAAATCCAACTGAGATGCCACTCGCGGATGATGGCTTGATTGGGGCTGTCAGTCGTTTTTTGTTTTGCAGTGACGCTTCAGCCGCTCAAACCACAGAAACACTAGGTTTATCGTTGGGTACTGGTCACCTTCAAGTTCATGCTGGGCATCGTAAAATGGTTGCAGGAACTCGACAAGAAAGTCAAGGACATCTGGAAAATATGGCATCGAATCCGCCAGCCCTCTGCGCGATCATTTAGTTTTCCGCGTAGTTCTTGATAAACCGAGTGGACAGAATTTAAGGTCAGATATACCATGCTAAACCTTGTGTCTGCCATTTGGATGACTGTTTTTGACAGCAAAGCTGCCATGCCTGACTTTTTGACATATTTGACAAGTGCCTTGGTAGCTTGCAGAGTGTCTGCAACAGTTGGAGCATCTTTGGCCAGCTGTGTGGGGTCTAAGGCGTGTCTCATCACCGTATTATACACGTGATCTTGGCAGTCAAGTCTTCGATATGGTCTGAGGGCACTGATGATGTTTGAGCCTTGGTCTGTCACCCACACCACTTTATTCAGCAGACTCATATCCAGGCCATACTCCGTTAGAAATCTGATGATTTCTCTCCTAATGTTCTCCCCTGTCTTAGCCTCTTCCAGTGGGAATGCGACTGTTTTTAATACGGTGCTTATCATTTTAAATGATCGTGTCACGAAATGGCAAGTGATGGTCAAGTAGCTTAATTTGTGGTAGTCCTCCGTCCAGATATCCGTTGTCATTCCGATCGAATTCACCTCAGTCAGAGTGTTATTTAGCTGCTCGACCAGCTTTGTGTGTTTCTCTATTGCCAGCTCGGCACCGTTTTGACACAGTGGTGGGATCAGGCAGTACATCCTGCACTGCCACTGAACCATATGTACCACCGATGTTAATAAGCTGCTGGGCCAGCTCAATGAAACCCTCTCCTTCAATGGAACGAAATGGCCTTATGTCTTTACAGCAGTACTCAACGCATTTTTCAGTCAGTTTTTGTTTGTCCCACTGAGGAATTTTTTTTTTGAGGAACTAGCAAAGGCAGTGATACTCGGCTGCAGTAGCCCAGGTGACTTACAATTTTTATCCACATGACGCTGCAAGGCGGAATTCCCGGTCCTCTTGCC
This sequence comes from Hybognathus amarus, assembly GCA_030378365.1. NCBI lineage: Eukaryota > Metazoa > Chordata > Actinopteri > Cypriniformes > Leuciscidae > Hybognathus > Hybognathus amarus. The sequence goes on from JAQIUQ010000556.1 coordinate 218,987, forward strand.
GTCATATTTCATGAGAAATCCACAACTCTTACATTGAACATAACCAACATGTTCATCACTATCGGCCTTGACAACAATGTAGAAAAACTTCCACACAGTCGACTTTCCTTTATTTTCGGTGATTTTAAAATCTCCTGAGGCCAACTTCTTTTTAACGTCTTCCATTGTTGCGCTGCCAGCCACATGTAGCCAAATATGCAATATTATGCACGCACGTGTTGCACGTTGTCACAGCAACATAAACAAATTTCCGCACACATGGAGATGGAGGTTAGGGTAATTTTTTGTATTTATTTTAATCACAAAAACAAACATTTGCATCCAGTTAAACAATATAATAAAACTGTTTTAAATTTCTAATGTTCAATGCCTTATCGCGCCAACGTGACCAAGCCCGACCCGAACCCGAACGTCATTTCAAAATGTGTCCGAACCCGGCCCGGCCCGTCGGGTACTGTCGGGTCCCTTCGGGCTCGGTTCAGGTATCCATCCTCTAACATTAAAGGAGTAGTTCACTTTAAAAAAAAACAAAAAACTTTTGCTGATAATTTACTCACCCCCAAGTCATCCAAGATGTCCATGTCTTTCTTTCTTCAGTCGAAAAGAAATTAAGGTTTTTGATGAAAACATTCCAGGATTTTTCTCCATATAATGGACTTCAATGGGAACCAAACGGTTCAAGGTCCAAAAGACAGTTTCAGTACAGATTGCAAACAGTTCAAAGGGCTTTAAACGACACCAGACGATGAATAAGGGTCTTATCAAGCGAAACGATTCGCTCATTTAATAAATAAATAACAAAGTTTAAGTTTTATAAGCTCAAATGCTCGCCTTGCTCTGTTCTGTGATGCGCGTCGTCACTCTCCTGTTCGAACTCGTTCATCAAAAAGAACAAATCTTTTTTCGTGTCATTTGGTTCATTCAACAAACAAAATGAACGAGTTGACTCATGGAAATGATGCGTTCATTTTGATGAACGAGTTCCAATAGGACACTCACAAACGCGCATCACACCCTAACCCTAACAGAGCAAGGCGGCCATTTGAGCTTATAAAACTTAAACTTTGTTTTTTTTATATTTAATACATAACAGACATCATCAGTAAAGTTTCTGAATCCATGAGAATTTCTACAATAAGATACATGAACGAAAGCATATGATATGACCCCTGCAGGACGGAAAAAACATTTCATCCTCTGATTCTGTCCTTGTATTTGAACGAATATAAGAAAACACCGTAATGCCTTGACGGGGAAAATCTAATCACCGTTATATGGGATGAAGACGCATGTACCGGATTCCTCCTCGGACGGATTGCAGGGCTCAGTAAATCCGAAACCCAGTTTCTTGGTGGTGGAAAAGGACACTGGCATCACAGAGAGAGGAGAGCTTCAAGAGTTTCCTTGGCATCATCCTCATCAGCCAGTTCATTAAGCTGACACAGTCTGGCCTGGGCAGATGCAGGAGTAAACATGGCTAACTTCTTGTTCTCATCCATCTCGTTGAAGCAAGATTATTTAATGGTGTGTTGTTAATGTGATGCTCTGTGATGTGTGTTTTGCCATTCCCGAAGTTTAAAGAGGAGGCCATTGTTTTTCAGCGCTCCTAATCAAAAATGTTTAAATTAAATACAATATTATGTATAATATATGTAAGAAAGAAAAGACATCAATTATTTACCATTATTTATTTATAGATGTGCATTATTGACATACATTATATATTGCAAGAAATTAAGTGAAATGAATTTCATATAAATACTGTCCCTTTAATATTTAAGCTCTGTAATGTCTTTCTTTTCAAAGCTGATAATATTGGACTGCAGAACCACCATCCCATAATTGGCCACTTACAAATCTGTCTCAAACGAATTTGTGTTAACTGGACATTTTTAGATCATGTAGCTCTTAACTGTAATACGGTGGGTTATGAAAGCACGTTTTGTCACTGTGTTGGTGGTCACGTTGAGCTGTACACAGGGTTAAAATATGTCAACTTACATCTTCAGAACTGAATTTACAGTTTATTTAAAGTAATGAAGTTTGACACTCAATAAATAAATAAATAAGATACATGGATGCAAGTGTGATTAAACATTACATTAATTCAGTATTTGTTTAGTTGATTTTTAAAATGTTGACTAAAGTATTGTTGCACCTGCATGGCAAATGACAGTGCAGTGTTTTACACAAAGTAGTTTAGCAACAGAAAGCCAAGTATAATCTGCTCTGATTGGTCAGATGACCCAGACTGTTGAACTTGTGATTGGTCTACTCTGCTCTGATTGGTCAGATGACCCAGTCTGTTGAACTTGTGATTAGTCTACTCTGCTCTGATTGGTCAGATGACCAATGCTGTTGAACTCGTGATTGGTCTACTCTGCTCTGATTGGTCAGATGACACAGTCTGTTGAACTTGTGATTGGTCTACTCTGTTCTGATTGGTCAGATGACCAATGCTGTTGAACTCGTGATTGGCCTACTCTGCTCTGATTGCTCAGATGACCAATGCTGTTGAACTTGGGATTGGTCTACTCTGCTCTGATTGGTCAGATGACCCAGTCTGTTGAACTTGTGATTGGTCTACTCTGCTCTGATTGGTCAGATGACCAATGCTGTTGAACTCGTGATTGGTCTACTCTGCTCTGATTGGTCAGATGACACAGTCTGTTGAACTTGTGATTGGTCTACTCTGTTCTGATTGGTCAGATTGCCTAGTCTGTTGTGATTGGTCTACTCTGCTCTGATTGGTTAGATTGCCTAGTCTGTTTTGATTGGTCTACTCTGCTCTGATTGGTCAGATGGCCCAGTCTGTTGTGATTGGTCTACTCTGCTCTGATTGGTCAGATTGCCTAGTCTGTTGTGATTGGCCTACTCTGCTCTGATTGGTCAGATGGCCCAGACTGTTGTGATTGGTCTACTGTGCTCTGAATTGTCAGATGGCCCAGTCTGTTGTGATTGGTCTACTCTACTCTGATTGGTCAGATGGCCCAGTCTGTTGTGATTGGTCTATTCTGCTCTGATTGGTCAGATTGCCTAGTCTGTTGTGATTGGTCTACTCTGCTCTGATTAGTCAGATTGCCTAGTCTGTTGTGATTGGTCTACTCTGCTCTGATTGGTCAGATGGCTCAGTCTGTTGTGATTGGTCTACTCTGCTCTGATTGGTCAGATTGCCTAGTCTGTTGTGATTGGTCTACTCTGCTCTGATTGGTCAGATTGCCTAGTCTGTTGGGATTGGTCTACTCTGATCTGATTAGTCAGATAGCTCAGTCTGTTGTGATTGTCTACTCTACTCTGATTGGTCAGATGGCCCAGTCTGTTGTGATTGTCTACTCTGCTCTAAATGGTCAGATGACCCAGACTGTTGAACTTGTGATTGGTCTACTCTGCTCTGATTGGTCAGATGACCTAGTTTGTTGAACTTGTGATTGGTCTACTCTGCTCTGATTGGTCAGATGACACAGTCTGTTGAACTTGTGATTGGTCTACTCTGCTCTGATTGGTCAGATGACCTAGTCTGTTGAACTTGTGATTGGTCTACTCTGCTCTGATTGGTCAGATGACACAGTCTGTTGAACTTGTGATTGGTCTACTCTGCTCTGATTGGTCAGATGACCTAGTCTGTTGAACTTGTGATTGTCTACTCTGCTCTGATTGGTCAGATGACACAGTCTGTTGAACTTGTGATTCGTCTGTCGTGATTGGTCTACTCTGCTCTGATTGGTCAGATTGCCTAGTCTGTTGTGATTGGTCTACTCTGCTCTGATTGGTCAGATTGCCTAGTCTGTTGTGATTGGTCCACTCTGCTCTGATTGGTCAGATGGCTCAGTCTGTTGTGATTGGTCTACTCTACTCTGATTAGTCAGATTGCCTAGTCTGTTGTGATTGGTCTACTCTGCTCTGATTGGTCAGATTGCCTAGTCTGTTGGGATTGGTCTACTCTACTCTGATTGGTCAGATGGCCCAGTCTGTTGTGATTGTCTACTCTGCTCTGATTGGTCAGATGACCCAGACTGTTGAACTTGTGATTGGTCTACTCTGCTCTGATTGTTCAGATGACCCAGTCTCTTGAACTTGTGATTGGTCTACTCTGCTTTGATTGGTCAGATGACCAATGCTGTTGATCTCGTTATTGGTCTACTCTGCTCTGATTGGTCAGATGACCAGTCTGTTGAACTTGTGATTGGTCTACTCTACTCTAAATGGTCAGATGGCCCAGTCTGTTGAACTTGTAATTGGTCTACTCTGCTCTGATTGGTCAGATGACCCAGTCTGTTGAACTTGTGATTGGTCTACTCTACTCTGATTGGTCAGATCGCCCATTCTGTTGTGATTGGTCTACTCTGCTCTGATTGGTCAGATTGCCTAGTCTGTTTTGATTGGTCTACTCTGCTCTGATTGGTCAGATGGCCCAGTCTGTTGTGATTGGTCTACTCTGCTCTGATTGGTCAGATTGCCTAGTCTGTTGTGATTGGCCTACTCTGCTCTGATTGGTCAGATGGCCCAGACTGTTGTGATTGGTCTACTGTGCTCTGAATTGTCAGATGGCCCAGTCTGTTGTGATTGGTCTACTCTACTCTGATTGGTCAGATGACCCAGTCTGTTGTGATTGGTCTATTCTGCTCTGATTGGTCAGATGGCCCAGTCTGTTGTGATTGGTCTACTCTGCTCTGATTGGTCAGATGGCTCAGTCTGTTGTGATTGGTCTACTCTGCTCTGATTGGTCAGATGGCCCAGTCTGTTGTGATTGGTCGACACTGCTCTGATTGGTCAGATGGCACAGTCTGTTGTGATTGGTTGACACTGCTCTGATTGGTCAGATGGCCCAGACTGTTGTGATTGGTTGACACTGCTCTGATTGGTCAGATGGCTCAGTCTGTTGTGATTGGTCTACTCTGTTCTGATTGGTCAGATGGCCCAGTCTGTTGTGATTGGTCTACTCTGCTCTGATTGGTCAGATGGCCCAGTCTGTTGTGATTGGTCTACTGTGCTCTGATTGGTCAGATGGCCCAGTCTGTTGAACTTGTGATTGGTCTGATGGCCCAGTCTGCTGTGATTGCTCTGCTCTGATTTGCTACAGAAGCTTACAGAGTGTGTCAGAAACTAAACGCTCATTACCATATGTTAATTTCATCTTCCTCATCACTTTATACACAGTGATATGAACAGTAATGTATAGGCGTCAGTTTTATTGTATTAATCCTAGCCCGAGTCCTCATCATTTTGAAGTGCATCAAAGCTTTGTAGCATGCTTTGGCAGCACAGAAAACAGCGTCTTCTCGACATGAACACGTCAACACGAACCAGTCTCAGCAACAACTACAGAGTTTGAGGGTCAAAGCAGACATTGTTTACAGAAAGATAATGAAGACCCTTTGCTGGCATTATGCAAATGTGTTACAAACCTACACAGGTGTGGCATGAAATTAGACTGTAATTACTGATAACTCGTTTCAGGCAGTCTACAAACCTGATTCCAAAAAAGTTGGGACACTGTACAAATTGTGAGTAAAAAAAGGAATGGAATAATTTGGAAATTTCATAAACTTATATTTTATTCACAATAGAATATAGATGAAATATCAAATGTTGAAAGTGAGACATTTTGAAATGCCATGCCAAATATTGTCTCCTTTTGGATTTCATGAGAGCTACAAATTCCAAAAATGTTGGGACAGATAGCAAAAAGAGGCCAGAAAAGTTATGTACATATAAGGAACAGCTGGAGGACCAATTTGCAACTTATTAGGTCAATTGGCAACATGATTGGGTATAAAAAGAGCCTCTCAGAGTGGCAGTGTCTCTCAGAAGTCAAGATGTCCAGAGGATCACCAATTCCCCCAATGCTGCGGCAAAAAAATAGTGGAGCAATATCAGAAAGGAGTTTCTCAGAGAAAAATTGCAAAGAGTTTGAAGTTATCATCATCTACAGTGCATAATATCATCCAAAGATTCAGAGAATCTGGAACAATCTCTGTGCGTAAGGGTCAAGGCCGGAAAACCGTACTAAATGCCTGTGATCTTCGGGCCCTTAGACGGCATTGCATCACATACAGGAATGCTACTGTAATGGAAATCAAAACATGGGCTCAAGAATACTTCCAGAAAACATTGTCAGTGAACACAATCCACCGTGCCATTCGCCGTTGCCGGCTAAAACCATATAGGTCAAAAAAGAAGCCATATCTAAACGGGAACCAGAAGCACAGGCATTTTCTCTAGGCCAAGGCTTATTTAAAGTGGACTGTGGCAAAGTGGAAAACTGTTCTGTGGTCAGACGAATCAAAATTTGAAGTTCTTTTTGGAAAACTGGGACGCCATGTCATCCGGACTAAAGAGGACAAGAACAACCCAAGTTGTTATCAGCGCTCAGTTCAGAAGCCTGCATCTCTGATGGTATGGGCTTGCATGAGTGCATGTGGTATGGGCAGCTTACACATCTGGAAAGGCACCATCAATGCTGAAAGGTATATCCAAGTTCTAGAACAACATATGCTCCCATCCAGACGTCGTCTCTGTCAGGGAAGACCTTTTCCAACGAGACAATGCCAAACCACATACTGCATCAATTACAACATCATGGCTGCGTAGAAGAAGGATCCGGGTACTGAAATGGCCAGCCTGCAGTCCAGATCTTTCACTCATAGAAAACATTTGGTGCATCATAAAGAGGAAGACACAACAAAGAAGACCTAAGACAGTTGAGCAGCTAGAAGCCTGTATTAGACAACATTCCTATTACTAAACTTGAGCAACTTGTCTCCTCAGTCCCCAGACGTTTGCAGACTGTTATAAAAAGAAGAGGGGATGCCACACAGTGGTAAAAAAGGCCTTGTCCCAACTTTTTTGAGATGCCATGAAATTTAAAATCAACTTATTTTTCCTTTAAAATGATTAATTTTCTCAGTTTAAACATTTGCGATGTCATCTATGTTGTATTCTAAATAAAATATTGACATTTGAAACTTCCACATCATTGCATTCTGTTTTTATTCGCAATTTGTACAGTGTCCCAACTTTTTTGGAATCGGGTTTGTAGGATCGTTTCTGTCTTTTGGGAATCAATACCTCCATTCACCTGCACTTTGATTGCAGAAATTTACATTCACAAACAGCAATAAACACACTACATGACAGGTGATATATAAAAAGCATAATAGGGCACTTTAAGAAAAAGGCAAATGTTTCAGACCTACGACAACCAGAGTGGATTTACACATATGTCCAAATATGTACAGCCACCTGGTCTCGTGATGTAATAAACCCTTTAATCCCAGTCAAAGTAATAAGCCACATTAACATATAAGAAGCTTTCCTCTTTTGTATTTGCAGGTGGTCCAGGGTTGGATGAGGACCTATCAACAGCGCAGACCCTTGCTTTCAAAGAATCCTGATGCATGAAAATAAAGGTTTGCCACAAAAACTACTTTACATTTTGGTGATTCTACACACAATCTCTTAACCTGGTCAAGAATTAAGTCACTTCGTATGCTGTCTCATTGTTCTGTATTGCAGATTCACAAGATGGACAATTTTGAGCAATACGCTACTGTTTTTCCCACGGCAGTTCGAAGCGATGAGCCTAGAAAAGCTTTAGTGAAATGAGAAATGACTCAAGCGTTGGGATCATACTTGTTCACCTCAGGTCTCCTCTTGCAAATATAGTCCATTTAAAGTGCAGCTTTGTTGTCTGAATAAGAAGGACTTTCATTTGCCACTGTTTCAATGAATTTATTTATTTTAATTGTATGTATTTTGCTGATATTGTGTGCTATTAAATCCTTGTGAGAGCTGTTTATTTTACTGAGTACGCATGTATGTGAGTAAAGCGAGACCCAACTAGGTCATCGTGCTAAACTATCACAGCTATTTTTTTTATTCTCCGAACAAACTTGTTGTCAACTTGTTTAAAGCCAATGTTTGTTTCCTTACGCTGGATGCACTCATGGTCTGGGAAAATCATGCATAATATTGAGAGAGTGCTAAATTAAGTAGTTAAACATCGTCTTTATTTACTCTCTTTCAAGTTGTTCCAAACTTGTATCTTGTTCTTTCTTCTGTTGTGTACAAGAGAAAATCTTTTGAAGAATGATGGAGTCCAAACAACACTGGACTCCAATAAATTTCATTGTATATACAAAAAAATTATGTTAATAATGGGATATTTTCTCAAAATGCCTTTAGTTTTTGTCATAATTCTACAAAACCATTCCTTTAACATTGGCAAGAGCAGTAAAGTCTCTTTCAAATTGGGTTAATTTCATCCACTTCCCTCTAGCAGTTGTTGGTTGGAAAAGGAAATGAAGTAAAAGCATTTTCTCAACCAACAAACGCACAGTAATTGCTAATGCTAGTCAGAAGCTAAAGTCGTTCTCATTCTAGAGAGCATTTTATTGGACAAAAATTGAATATGCCCGAGTCATCAATATTTTTTGGCCTGTTTTAATGGAAAATTGTACACATATTGTATAACTTATCAAACTGATCAGTTATTTTGTCAACTTTTGGAAATACAATTATATAGAGATGACCTCAAAGCTAACAGATATGTAATCGCAAATTTAGTTTTTATGTATTCTGGTTAATATGTGGTTTTGTGACGCAAGAAGTGTGCGACTGAATCTGGCTTGGGTTTTTTATTTATGTATTTATTCTTTTCATTTTGAAGTTCCACCGAAATGAACTGATTTTATCATGGACTTTACTGGGAAAGCTTGTTTCCTCCTTGGAGTGACTAATAAAAAAGGTTATTGTGACTTTTTATCTCACAATTTTCCTTCTCTCAATTGCAAATTTATGATTAAAAATTCGGTTTGGTCAAATATTACTTTGTTACAAATTAAACGAAAGTAAAAAGTACAGAATTACTTGCTTTTAAACGTTTTTCCTGACCAATTGTTTTCTCATTGTTGCATTTATGGCTGTGCCATCATGGTGGTTTAAGGCTGTCAGTGGTGCTTCATGCTAGCAAACGACAATATTGAACTCATCTTGTTTATATAAGTTAAAAAGCTCTTTAAAAAGTTGAAAACATGCTAGAAAGGAAACGTTTCTACATTATGTTTATTTGGCAAGATTGGGTTAAAACATATTTCTGAAAGGACTTAGCCCAACTACTTGAACCAAACAAACACGATTCATTCAGATTTATGTCTGCTCTTCTCTTTCTCCCAAAAATGTACGTGTCCATCTCATGCAGGACATCAGGTCTGACTGGATCTCCTCCCAAATAGTCCCTCCCTAACATTTTCATCTCGTTATTATTAATTGATGAAAATGTCAATAGATTTTTGAAGGCTGTGATATGGTTCGTTTTAGGCAAACAAAGCAAATCTTTCTAATCTGAAACCCTTTCTAAGGATGGCTATGGTGCGCACACTGCACCGAAGAACCACGTTTCCTTCCATTTTGCCATTAACGGATCAGTGTTAAAAAACTGGGAAATTGTTGAACTTTATGTGACCCTACAATGCCTGCAAAATAACCATCATGTTTTAAAGAAGCAAGAAAGCATCCACTGACTTTCAATGCTGCTACATAGAAACCACGGTCAACTCGAGGACCTTGATAGAAATGTAGGAGTGACAGAATGATATTTGTTTTGCAAATGTAGTGAAGTTCACGTAAATGTACTTCGTTATGGTCCACTTCTCCACAACTCTTACTTTATTTCCTGCAATTGCAAATTTGGCGGAAACAAGCTTCCATGTTTTACTGTCTGGTGCTTGGTTGTTAAAGGAGTAGTTCACTTCAAAAAAAAAAAAAAAACTTTTGCTGATAATTTACTCACCCCATGTCATCCCAGATGTCCACGTCGTACTTTCTTTCAGTCGAAAAGAAATAAGGTTTTTGGTGAAAACATTCCAGGATTTTCTCCATATAATGCACTTCAATGGGGTTCAAATGGTTCAAGGTCCAAATGAGAGTTTCAGTGCAGCTTCAAAGGGCTTTAAAAGACACCAGACGATGAATAAGGGTCTTATCTAGGACCCTTTGAGTCATTACTCGAAAAAAGATTTGTTCATTTTGATGAATGAGTTCAGAGCATCACAGAACAGAGCAAGGCGACCAAATGAGCTTATAAAAATTAAACTTTTTTTAATGAGCGGATGGTTTCGGCCCCTTTTTCATCGTCTGGAATCGTTTAAAGCCCTTTAAAGCTGCACTGAAACTCTTTTGGACCTTGAACTGTTTGGTTCCCATTGAAGTCCATTATATGGAGAAAATCCTGGAATGTTCGATCAAAAATCTTAATTTCTTTTCGACTGAAGAAAGAAAGACATGGACATCTTGGATGACACGGGGTGAGTAAATTATCAGCAAAAGTTTTTTTAAAAGTGAACTCCTTTAAATATCACATGGTTCTATCTTCCATGAATCATTAAATAATGTCAAATCTGTTGTATCCTGAAATCCAGCACCTAGTGACATACGAAATCGAGTTGGTTGACTGTGCGGAGAGCCTAGTTGGACTCAAAGGAAAGGGTGTGAAATGACTTCTGGTTTGTCTGAGTTTACTTGGCAAACTTGTTCATATCAGGCAGCCCAACAATCACGTTCCCACGATGACTGCTCCTTCAATGTGTCATGTGCCCCGTGAGTTAAAGGGATAGTTCACTTTGTTTTAGCTTACCTCAAGGGCATCCAAGATGTAGGTGTCTTTGTTTCCACAGAATTTTCAATTTTGATATTTTTCGGTCAAACCATTGTTGTCTATCAGTCATAGACTGGAGGTTAAAGGGGGTCCACCCTGGGTCCACCTCAAAGAGCATGCACAGAGAAGTCAAAATTAAACATGATTTAATGACTCATAAATGTAAGTACACACTGATGGCCTAAGACCTAAGACATGAAACAAGTGGTTTGTGTGAGAAAACCAACAGTATTTATATCGTTTTTACCTTGTGTAATCACAGAGATGTCAAACTGATCTGGCGGTACCGGCGCTTCGTCTGCGGCATGCGCCGAAAGTGATTCGCTTGCGCGCCTACGTCACTCTTTGTTTATATTCGAGATTTTGGAAGTTTTACCTTTCACTGAAACATATTTTAGATATACAGGAAATCACACTGGAAGATGATTTCGGTATATCTAAATGTTTAGTAAAAGGTAAAACTTCCAAAATCCCTGTGTAAATATTGAGTGACGTACACGCGCAAGTGATCACTTCTGGCAGAACATTGAACATGATTCAGTTCCGGTTCAGTTGGACATTGCATCACAACTGATTCAGATCACTTGGACATGGCTGTGATTACACAAGCTAAAAACGATATAAATACTGTTCATTTTCTCACACAAACCACTCGTTTCGATGTCTTAGGCCATCAATGTGTACTTACATTTACGAGTCATTAAATCATGTTTAATTTTGGCTTCACTGTGCATGCTCTTTGACATGGTCCCCCTATACATGCATTATATGACTGATAGACAACAACGGTTTCTACTGAAAAATGTCAAAATTGAAAATAAAGACACCTACATCTTGGATGCCCTTGAAGTAAGCTAAAACATCAAAAATTAATTTCAAAGTGAACTATCCCTTTAAGGCATGCAACCATCTTTAAGCAGGACCCATATGCCATCAACCCTACTTCTAGAGACCCACTCCCCTTCCCCTGAGGTTTTCCAGCTGTCCTGCAGAGCTCAGGTGTGTTGGGCTCAAGTCTGCGGCCTGAAATCTTTAGTCCAATTACTGGAATTGGAATCATTCTAGAGAAAATATGAGTAGTTTCTAGTAAATTAAACTATTTTGAGTTTGGTTACATTTCCAGGTTTTTCATGACTATTGTAAAAGTTTAAGTTAAGATGCTACCCTCGCACATTCAGTTCTATTGGTGTATTTTGTTGAACTTCTATTAAATCTACTGTTGTTACAACCTCTCCATTAGTTCTTATGCTTTTACACTGCATGTTGCAGTCAAAGACTAGTTTCACTTTCAGCAAGGTTTTGAAGCAAAGGGTTTAACTTTATTCAAATGAACAGCGACATTCATAAAGCAATGCAGAAGTAGAAAAAAAAAGTTACATGGGATTCATATGTAGACCCTTAATCTTGCTCAGATATACATTGTGAACTGGCTATTTTTATTTTCATTTGCTGTAACTGAAATCTTAAACTAACATTTGTTTCAAACATTTAAAATAAAAACCTACAAAATACCTCCACAATAGAAATACTAAATTATAATCCACAAAGTAAAAACAGAGAAAACATGTCTCCTTACATCAAAGTATAGAGAGACAGAATCAACCAAATTATATTTTAATTCATGAAGGGCAATATGACAGGCTGTAATTTTACAATTAATAATTTAAGAAAAAGTTTTCCAAGCAGAAATGTAAATGGAGATTTTAGACCAAGCAAATTTGACAGGAAAGCAAGAAGGAGAAAACATTGGCTAATAAGATGGAAATGTACATTTATTCTTAAAATAGAGTTGCATTCGTTCCAAGCAATACCTTAAAGAAATACAGCCAGACCAGGATATGTATGAATTCTTAACTTTATTACCATTTTGAGTATAAATTCCTGCAGTCCACAATAGAAAATGCAGAGTGTATACATTGAAAAGACTGATCCCAAACCAGTTGTGCACGGGCACATAAAAACAAGACATCAGTATTGAGAGGGATGTTTAAAACCAGCCTTAGTACCATCATGATCTACTAAATGGGGCTCAGAGCTAAGCAACTAGCAGGATGTAGTTTATTACAGAGAAAAAGAGAGAAAAGAGCCCTAACCTTTAGGTGCCACACCAAATCATTTTGTCCACAATACAACAAATCAAAGTCAATTCAGTGCACCAAACGAATACGTATAGAAAAATAAACTAACACACAAACCTATATTTCTACCACAGTCTGAACTTGTTTTGCATCTCTGTGACTCAATGCAGTAATTCCTGTGGCGTGTCCAGATGTTTATATATGAAAAAAAAATCTGTTTAAAACAAATAAAAGCAACAAAAATCCCACACTGGAGACCGTTTATAAGTGGATCAGACACTGCACTGGGACCAGCTGAACGTCATCAGGAAAGAGAGAAGAGTAATCCGTCATAGGCTGTTGTAAAGTGAGGTATGAATGTGACGGTCAAGTCCAGAGTAGAACTGACCTGGTTGCAGTTTTCCGGGTTTAATTAACCATGTTTGTAGCAGCATTAAGTTCTGAGAGGAGACCCAGTCACTGGACCGATCAGCGTTCCCTGACATGGAATTTAACACGTCAAAAAACAAAAAAAAAAACAAAAAAAAAAAAACCATAGCATGAAGAGCGCAAACAGGACTGTTACAGGACAGAGTTGACACGGCTAGGGAGTTCGCAAGGAAATAGAGAGAGCGAATGGAATGATCTATAGCGTTTTCTATTGTAAAAAAACTTGCAAGATTAACAGATTTATGTGGGGCTGATAAGCACTGCTGGCGTGCAGTCTTGGAACAAGGATCATGCCGCCATGCTTAAGCTGGAGGTTAAACAAATCAAGTCACTTCCAAAACTAAAACCCATCAGGCAATTCGGTTCCTTAGATTATCCGGTAAGATGAACTACACTGAACGACGTGCCGGCAAACTTATCGCTGAGAGTGAAATCATGATGGTGGCGAGACAGCGCAGGGAGTTATGAAAAACAAAAAGTCACGACAAAGCATTCAATGATATGTTGATTACACCGTTAAAAGACCTCTAGATTATGCTCACTCAAAAATATGCTCATTTTATTTCTAGCTTGAATCACGGAGTAGCTAAAAAGAATAACTGGAGACATCGGTTTACCACACACACACACAACCCAAGTAAAAACAAACGAGTAGGTCAATTCACCTTTGTCCAGTACACAACGACATGAATTTCACACAACCTACCATATCTTAGACTTTGACTTGTAAAAATAAACTTGAATTCTCAAGGCCTGAAACTGTGGTTTGCGAAAGAGAAAACTTCAGTATTTTGCAAATCGCTTTGTGTCAAGCCGCCATCAGAGCATATCTTTGTCCAGTATAAAGACAGACGCTTTCGACCAATTACCCATTGAGTGCGAGACATATACAGATGTGCATACACATGTGCATGCATCCATGAATGGACATACAGTATTCTGAGTCTTTTTCCAGTGGTGTTACACAGAGAAGGCGCATGAAGTGTGCTGTCCTCCCTGACACTAGGGGGAGCTAGAGCGTAAGGGTGAGTCAGAGGGCGAGGGTGGCACTAGTGTAAAGGGAGGGGAGGGGGGTGGGGTGTCAGTCCAGCTCTGGTCAACAGGAAGAAATAACATTGGATTGTGAGGTAGCACGAGTTGCTGGTTACTGTTCCTCTTCCTCCTCCTCTTCCTCCTCCTCCTCCTCAGAGGACTTGGATGGCTGCTCCTCTTTCTCCTGGAGAGAAGAAAAGTCCAATGAGAGAAAAGCATTTATATCTTGTACCCAAAAATACAATGGTCACAAAAAACATTTATTTGTGAGATTCACACAACCACTGAATAAAGGATTTGTTCAGATTCTATAAAAAGAAACTCTAGGACTTTCTTTTTTGGTTTTCAGAGGACTACAATCAGAGATCTCCATGGAAGCTTGTTTCCACCATAGAAAAATCAAAAAATAGTCAATTATTTTTTTATTTAGTGGCGGAAACAAGCTTACATAGATCTCGCATATTAAACTACGGAAGAATAATGAATCTCAACAAGATCAGAGTCTAGATATACCAACACATGCTGTCTTTGCCACTTTGCACACGACAGGAAGTAAAATGAGCAAGACTCGTCAATACGGTTGCACATTGTATTGTTGCAAAGATTAGTGTATTATGCAAAACACTCGCAACTGCGTTTCATCACTTAATTAGAAGCTTTGCAATTACTAAACCGTGTCTTCTGTTTCATAGATTCTACATTTAGGATTAAAATACAAAGTATTGAAAATCTAAAAGTTCTGTGAACTCTTGCATTTTTGTGTCCCATCGAATTGACACACGTGGTCACCACACACACTTGAACCAGATACAGGAAATTAGTCATTCAAGTGCAGAGCCACAAGTGTGGGTATTTATATGGGCCACTGACTCATAACCTCCACTGCTTTCATTAATTTAACACGGCCCTTCAGGTAATTATAGGTCAATGCAACTGCTGCCAACTTAAACTTTGCACAAATGCTCAAAGATGACGCATTCGATAACACTAATGTGGCATTCATGCTATTAAAGTCAAACCAGAGCTTCCCATGTTCAAAGCTGGAATGATTAAGTGAAGGAAAGGCCCTGGCTGCAATAACTCTCGTGTGACTCAAAGCCTTGGGTTTCTGTGACTCAACTTGCTGGATTCCTGCAGCCATGTTCGACTGAGGCAGCGCCAGTGCCTCATGCGGGAGGAATGCAGTATAAAGAACACAGGGGTGATGATGACTACACCGTGAGCTGTCGAGGAAATGCAGGGTGGCGCTGATTACATGCCAAACTGACAGAGCAAAATAAAACGTTTCAAGATATTTGATCTGTTCTTAAATACGAGACCTACAGGGGAAACGGAGGGCGAGAAAAAATCTCTCGTGAGAAGCACAGATACATTTTCATTGTTGCCCGTAGCAACTTCTCACCACATAAACACCGGTGTAGCCGTGGGGTTTGTGCCGCAACGCCACAGTTGCGATGAGCTGTTTATGCGTCTGTCACGTGACAAACAAACAAAGGATTTGGAAGGTAAAGTGATTATTTATGCTCCCTGTAAATTATTTTTGACTGCATTATGATTTCTTAATTCAGAACATGATCAAGATTGCGTAGGTGGACATGTAATGAATTTGCCTGTTAAAAGTAGGACACTTAAAGCCCCTTAAATGAACAAAATGACTAGAAAAAAAGATGTGGTCATTTTAATGAACGAGAGCGTCAGTAAAACGATCCAAACCTCCACACAGAACAGACTCTTAAAGGCACAGAACACGAATGAGGACTTACAGCTTTCTTGGGTCCGTCCACGGCGTTTTGTCCCTGCAGGTGCCGAAGCCGGAGCTGCTTTCTGAAAGAGAAGAGTGAGTGAGCGTGGTGCGACACACACATGAGCAGCAGAGGGAGCGCTGGGCCTGTGCTGGCAGGCGGCCCGGGCCAGCGGGTTCACTGGACATTATATTGGAAACGGACACGAGCAGCACGCGGTGCACTTCAGCCCATCAGCCACCTGGCCCAGAGCTGAGAGACAGCTGCTACGAGATGCACACACACAAACACACAAAAGGCCAAGGCGTTGTGCTTATGGGGGGAGGGGTCGGAGGGACGGCTGTTGTCATGACAATAGATGGCGGGGAAGGAAGAGTTGAGGGGGGTGGGGGGGTATTATCATCATCTCTGCTGCTCGTGCACCTGCAACACACAGCGTCTGCTACGCCACAGGAAGCTCTAGCAGGAAGTTCACCGGAACCAAGCACCTAGTTTGGCCTGCAGCCTCGAAAAAGACTGTTGTGATCGCACACAACCAGAGCAAGGAACCAAGAAACTGACTATCAACAAGAATGTTTACATTCATGTTGAGATAAATAGAAGGTTCCAAAGGAGAATGTTTACATACAAGGTTCCAAAAGATAATGTCTACATAAAAGGTTCTTGCAGTGACTGCATAGAGGCAACAGTGTAGAACATTGAACAGTTAAAGGAACAATTAAATGACCTCAAGACTCTACACTATAAATCAGTGCTGGGCAACAATTAATGCTGGGCCTGCGACTTAGTCTAAAAATACTTTATATTAATAGTATATTTATAATTGGGTGACGATTAATTGCATTCAAAATAAGTGTGTTTACACATGCGTGTGCAACTGTGTATAATTATTGTATAGACATATGCATGTATACATTTAAGAAAAATGTATATATAGCATATTTGTTTATAATATAAATGTATACATGCAAAAAAAATCTATATATATACACATGCATGCGTGTGTATCTATACAAAATATAGTACACACACATATATATATATAAAAATGTAAACAGAAACTTTTTATTTTGGATGCAATTTAATCATTGCCCCGTCCTACTGATAAATATAAAGTATGTCTAGTCATTTTAAGTAAGATAGGAGGCCAGCAGATGCAAATGTGTTTGTGATAGTGCAGAGGGAGGAGTTGTGCACTGAACATCTACTCACTTTGCCCCTCGGTGTCAAGGAGCTGGGCTTGTTTTTGCTACCCTTTGGTCTTCCCTCGGTTCTCTGTGTGGGCGACCCACTCGGCTCCTGCTGCAAAAAGATGGAAATACAGTTACACAAACAAGCCAAGAGTGGATAACCATATCCTAGTGGAGAACTTACAAAGCATGTGCTGGTCATTCGCAAACACAACTGGGCGTGACTTTAAGACCAACAGGTGGCATGCAGTCGTTGGTTGCCAAAAGAGGATCAAATACACTGTAGACCATTAAAGCCTGACTATCAGTTAAACGTGCAACATATGCATCTGGATGGAGAGCCAACCGCAAGTACAGCATATATAAACTCAACGACAGAAGACAGTCTCTTCAAGGACAGAAAACCAACTTTGTCAATATTGGGATGAAAACAACTCACTACAAATGTTAACCAAGCCATCTTTAGTGCAAATGTACATTTTTAAAGTAAAAAATGACTACTAAAAATGTTGCATACATTTCCCCCACTGATTTCAGAACTTACACCTACCAAAGCACAAATTGAGAATCTGCTTCGTTGTTGCAATTTACGAAATATACTGCAATTAAACATTGAGCATGTGACATATGGACGTTGTCAATATGGTTAAAATCGGCACAACTACTCACAACCCCAATAGTCATGCATGAAGCTTTGCTACAAAAGGGGTAATGTATTTTTTGTACTTAAGTATAAAAAAAATAAATTAAAAATAAAAGCACTACACTCTTAAGAAACTAAGATAGTGGTGCATAATGAGTCATTTATGATGGTGGCCATTGATTACTACTCAAAGGCTCTGATTACAAGATGGAGTAATAGAAACTTTAAACCCAATGCACTTTTGAGGCCCTGAGTGACGGGAGGATGAACCAATCAAGCGCTGGCATTTCCCAACAGCCAATCAGAGAGCAGCTGAAACCGTAAATGGGTTACTGCTGGTTTAAAGAGATCATGTTACAGGCCTCGGTCGTCCTGCCACTACAGATGACCACTGCACATGGGGAGCGTGTGCTATTGGGTTGTAAAAGCACCAAAACAAAGATAATGAGTGCCTTTTTGCATTGAACATCCATTTAACAAATATGGGTTCGGATTTCCTCAGTCCAGACATTAAAAATGTAAAAGCACCCCCCATTCTGATATCATTTTAAACTAAAATACAAACCAAGGGCTGGGTTTTCATCTCACCAATATGAAATATACCATCCCATTATTTACACATCTATCTAAAACGCCCTATGGAAGCACTGCAATACCTGTGGGTGTTTTCGTGGTCTTCCACGTCCTCTTTCTCTGCTCCATCTTTCTCTTTAGTAGCCACTGTGTCCTTACCGGAATCACTCATTTCGTCTTTCTGGAGAAGCTGTGTGGGGAACAGGGTCGGCGGATTAGCACTTACACACAAACACGCTAGTGATAACTGGTGAAACAACAGAAACTTTAAATACATTTAGTAAACACTAATAAAACAGAGTAACTACCGTTATACATTAACTTTACAGGTCGTGTAGCTAATGAAAACGTGCAGAACGACCGGCTTCTCGTTTGTTTACAACACGCGCTAGGCCCGAGCTCGCGCGAGTTCTCCCTAACAATGTCGGTTATAAGCAAATATATTTTAATCACGACGTGTATGTCTAAACCGTCGGATTTCAATACCTTTAAACTGCAGAAGTGAGACCCGTCGGAGGTTGGCTGTGCTGCGGCGGAGCTTTAAAACAGAAAGCTAAAATGCGAACGGCGGTTCCTACGGATACCCCGCAGTTCCAGCGCAAACCGGAACACGGACACACAGCGCGAGGTTCGCGCCCTTTTAAATCCCCGAGCGCGTGAAAACACTGTTCTGTTGTTTACACTGCGAAGAGCTATAATCGACTGAAATGTTGTAAATGACGAACAAAGACGAATTATAACACCAGATCTTTGTTTAACATGATTTAAAACTATGTAAGCCTTTTGTTTCAAATCTCGTACAAAATTACCCCTTTCAAGAAAATAAATAGTTACTGTATATAAAGTTTATTTGGGAATAATGTAGACGGAGAGAGTAATTATATCTACAGATTCTCGTAGGTAATAAAACACGACGAAAAACGCGCCACGCGAGCCCGCCAATCTGCTAAGTGTTTGTTAATCCTTATCAAAAAAGCCTTTAAAACTAAACACCTTATTCCTGTTTTTGTTTTGCAGAGATGCAAGTTAATGATACTAAAAACAACTTTGAAAATGAATAAGAGATATTTAAAACGTACCCTTTTAAAATGAACGGTCGGGACGAAGTCCAAAGCGTGTAAACCAGCGCGGTCTGCGAGCTGCGAATGAATGAAACACAACAATCGCCTTCGGGAGTTTCAGGGGCATTTCACGGGGTCTTCCAACGGGACGCGGATCAGCAGGGCGGGGACAGAGGGAGGAGGACACGCGTTTAAATTATCAGGAACCAATCAGATGGTCTGGTGGCACTGCGCAGCCAATCACGATAGCGGCGCGCCAGACACGAGCAACACGGAGATTGTCTTGACCAACCGTTTGTAATGTTGGTACAGGTTTTTGTTGTTACCGACCCCCTTTTTTAAAGAAGGGTTTTAAATGTATTGTTACCACAAACTGTGAAAAAAAAGAAGGAGATTGTTACCCTTTTTAACACAATTTTAAGGGGGTTTGGCAATCAAAATGTACACACTTACACCGGGTAAAACTTTTTTTTGAGATTTTTAAATATTAAAATCTCCCATGAGATCTGTTGGATTTTGTATTTATGTATTAATGGACATTTTATTTACACATTTGCAATCACAACTATTTACCCCCCTGGAGACTGCAGACTAATAAGCTAATTTACAAATAGTAAGCTTTTCTGAAAATACAGTTTTTTGTTATTTTAAGTGACATCTATAACAGTTTAGAAGCAAATAAATGTGACAATGTCAATGCTTTTTTATTTATAATGATTTATAACTATTTAATATTCAACAATATATTGATCTGTCAGCACTGAGACCATTATACTATGAGAACTGAACTGAGCTGGATGATGACATCACTGTTTTCTCCAAAGCGGACATATATATATATATATATATATATATATATATATATATATATATATATACATATATATATATATATATATATATATATATATATATATATATATATATATATATATTAGCTAAATTAATCACTTTTATGACATGAATAAACCATCACTGAAACTTACTTTAGCTGGACTGTGACGCTATTGTCTTTTATCTGCTGAAATAAACTTTGTTGCATTATTTTCCTGTTATCTCTGCAGCTGCTTTGAAACAATCTGTAAAAAGCACTATGAATAAAGCTGACTTGACTTGATTTACAAGTTATTCAACCCATATTCAACGCTGATATTTTTAAGTCACTTATTTGTATGGTATGGTACAAAATTGTGTTAAATTAAGCCTTTGGAAACCAAATTACCAAATTAGCTTGTGCTGTTAAACAAACACATTTATCCCATGCTTGTGCCAAAGTTGAGTAGCAAAGTCAAAGGAGCTCTCACAAATGTTATTGAGAACAAATTGTTATATTATAGAAAGTCTACAAGGTGATTTCCAAAATTCTGAAAGAGACACAGCTGTTGGCCGTAGGCTATTAATACGTCTAAAATGTGTGGTACCAGAAAACACTTGTGGGTGTGGAAGAAAAAACACAATATCATTAAAGGAAATAAAATGTTTGATCAGAGCAACTAAGAAAACTCTTAATTTACTGCCAAAGACCTGCAAGATGAGCTGATGAAAGGAGGAAGAAAGATCTCAATGCAGAGTAAGAGATACACTATGGACTTGGGAAGTCTTGCTGAATTGACCAAGAAGAACAAAAAGGGCCGATTGAATATGCTGAAATTTATTTGGGAAGACTTGTGGAGATCTAGAAGAGTGTTTTTATGGAGTCATGGGAGCAAGCTGGAGAGTTTGGACCCATGGATCAGCAGTATAAGCTTCTGAGAAGAAGAACACCATCTGGTCAAACACAGAGGAGGTCCAGTCCTGCTGCGTTAATGGATGTGGACATTTTGTATGAAGGACATCATGAGTTCTTTGAAGAATCAAGCCATGTTGGTAAAGAGGGAGATGCCTTTGGTGCAGATCCTGAAGCCTGATGGTCAATGCACAAACACCCCATCCCATGCTGGTTTACTGAAGCTTGGTTAAGGGTCACTCATGAATGATCAGGGTGGCCTTTACTATCTCCAGATTCAAATCTCATTGAAAATATGTGCTGGGATTTTAAGAAAGCAGTGTGTGAAAACTTGATAATCAAAGATCTGGAAGCTACTTCGGGCGAGGACTGGGATGTAGAGACGGGACGGAAGCTTTAAGCACTTCAGCGAGTGTTGGAGGTTAACCCTCACGTGGTCTTCGGGTCATTTTGACCCGGAGAAGATTTTCTTTTTCCCAAAAATTCTAATTAATGTTATCACGTTGGACTGAAACTTAGTGCCTTTGTTCACAAAGGGTATAACTACTTCTCAAATGTTTTTTTTTTTTTTGGAAAATGTTCGTACTTTTTGGGGGTTTGTTACCTTGTTACACTTGTGGTCTTCCCGGGTCAAAATGACTAAGCCTATAAAAAATAGCTTATAAATCACTATAATGGTACCATATTTTCACCCAATCTTGGATTCAATCTTTTTGTCAACTTGTTCTCTTTCAATTAGGACTGATTTTGTATTTCCATTTGCATCTAATTAATCGTGGACCTCATCTGAGAGTAGGCATCTTATTTTATGAGTAAAAAAAACTTTATTTTTGAATTATATTGGATCTATTTATTTTTTTAGAAAATTGGTATGATGAAATTGTTGATCACACTAGCCTACTTTAAGAAAGCACAACATTTGTCTTTTGGGGGTTGAATAATGTTCTACATAAATGTTTAGGAAGGATTTGATTTGTTGAATTTCTAATCAACTTTATGTTCTCAGAATCACTGAAATGTGCAATGCAGTTTCTCTATAGTTTGCTGATGCCTTTGTTGGATTAGTTTCATTAAAGTTTGTTGAATAATCTTGATTCCAACTATGTGTGTGTGTGTGTGAGAGTAGAGAGAGAGAGAGAGAGAGAGAGATAGTGTGTGTCTGTGTGAGTGAGTGTGTGAGTGAGCGTGAAAACATACATTTTTGAGTGAGCAATTAATTTAGGGTGGCCATATTTTAATTACCAAAAACCAGGACACTCGGCCCCGCAAATAGATACAAATGATACTCAACGTTTACTCAAAGATGCCTTATTAATTTCAATACATTTAAAGTAGACTATGCCTCCTCTTATAGAAAATTGTTATATTACAAGACACAAATTCAGGTTGCTCAACATATTTCATTATGACAGGTTTCAAAAAGAATGAATGAAATAATCATAGAAATAATATCTCTTCTGTATTAGAAAAATAAATATATAAATAATTAATAACGAAAAGCAATGCCTCCAAATTGAACAAACATAGCTCTCACAAACTTACAAAAATAAATTAACAAAATATATTTTTATCTTTAGTTTTCTTCCTCTTTATCCTGCTTTTTCTTCCTCATCCCTCCTTGTTTGCCCATCCATATGTTGCTGTAGATTGCTGTAGCTGATCTTTCCCAGAAGTTTTTTGAAAACCAAGACATTTTAATCATAAAAAAAAACATCCAGGACGGCCAGGACAGGACGTGAAAACAGGACATGTCCTGGGAAAACAGGACTACTGGTCACCTGACCGGTAAGAAACAATATCAAGTCATTTATATTCAATTAATGATAAACACCAAGAATACAAAAGGTATTCATAATAAAGATGAACATTACACAATAGTGAACTTAAAACCACACGTATAGTGTAGATCTACATTTAATATCAGAGTTAAATGAACCCACACCCATCCACCGCGCACAGACGGACATCTGATGATCGGCTGCATCTTCATCCCTCGAACAAGTGAAGATGTTTCTCGAAGTGCAGCATCTCATCATGCCATACACATTGTTCCTCACAAAGCTGTACAATCAATCTTCTTAAAAGTAGCAGATTCAGCCAAAGGGCGACATCTAATCTCAACGACAATTTAGTGATTTAGTTACTGACCTGCATAAAAACAGCATTTTCAAAATGATTAAATCAAAAATTGCTGGTCTGAGATAGCAAACATCATTGCATGCATTAAAAAGAGAAGATAAAGAGATAAAGTCCTTTGACTTGTGAACGGCTGTTCTTTTCCTGTTGAAGGCTGTAGGTGTAAAATGTCTTTATTTACAAGACAAAGCGAGGTGTGATGCTGCAGCTTCCGGCACCTATGCTTCGCTCAATACACACATTGTGTTGCAAATACCAGTAAAAGCACAGCACCGTTTAGCACAGACTCTGCCACTATTTACCTGTCTTCACAATGGGCCATTTGGTCCACTGAGACATCTTTAAAATGCAAACCCATGCCACTTACAGGCTATATGCAAATAACATGACTAATTCCCCCATTCATGCTGTTTACAGACGAGTCATTGTGAGTCATGTGTATTCACTAATCAAATTATTGACAATATTTTTCAGTTTGAACTTAAGTTGTGTGTGTGTGTGTGTGTGTGTGGGAATATCTTGATGACAAAGAGCCAAAACATGTTTGCCATCAACTTCCTGTGTAACCGAAGATAAACTTGTCGGAGGCTGTTTTTCACTGCTGTTATTTGTCATGTCCACTCCTCGGGCGACGGGCAGGAGAAGGAGTGTATGAATGAACAGCTGTAATGCTTTTTTCTGCTCAGCATGTGCTCTGCTGGCTCGACTCTCGTAGTTTCATGCACTTCCTTCTCTTTCCACAGCCCACATACACATGCACGGTCAACTCATGGTCAATGTTCACACTCTTGCATTGCTTAAAGGGACTTTGTCTTCTATAATAAAGCAAAGGTACAACTGAATTAATATGGCCTTTTAAAAATATGGAAAACTATTTGAAAACCAAAAACACCACAGTGAAAATAAAAGACACAAAATGGTTAGAGATCTGATTAGAAAAATGACAGTCTGTTTGCTTCTACACTTTTAAGCTATAAAAGGTTTTTACAAACACTCTTTATACACTGTATAGTGTTTTGAGGACACT
The DNA here is from genome assembly GCA_030378365.1 of Hybognathus amarus. Classification (NCBI taxonomy): domain Eukaryota; kingdom Metazoa; phylum Chordata; class Actinopteri; order Cypriniformes; family Leuciscidae; genus Hybognathus; species Hybognathus amarus. The sequence continues at coordinate 243,278 of JAQIUQ010000556.1, forward strand.
ATATTTATTTACAGAGGACCATATGACATGCAGACAGGAAGGGAAGTGAAATAATTCAGATATCTGTTATAAAATACATATTTGACACATAATTGTTTTTTTACAACATAGCAGAATGTAAATAATCAATGGGGTTGTATATGCTTTTGAAAGAACTGTAGTTTCGCAAACACGTGTATATAGATAGATAGATAGATAGATAGATAGATAGATAGATAGATAGATAGATAGATATAGATAGATAGATAGATAGATAGATAGAAATTCCTCAATATTAATAATACTGGGACCAATATGGACTTAGAGTGTTGCTTTGAGAAAACTAATAAACACATGTTGCTATGCATACATGTGTGAATAATTGCATTTTATTTTTTTATTATTTATCTTTTTTTCCTGCTCTCCACAATTTTATTAGAACCTGCAAGAAATGTCAATAACCTAGATTCAGTGCGTTTTCAAAAGATATATATATATATATATATATATATATATATATATATATATATATATATATACACTCACCGGCCACTTTATTAGGTACCCCATGCTAGTAACGGGTTGGACCCCTTTTGCCTTCAGAACGGCCTCAATTCTTCGTGGCATAGATTCAACAAGGTGCTGGAAGCATTCCTCAGGGAGTTTGGTCCATATTGACATGATGGCATCACACAGTTGCCGCAGATTTGTCGGCTGCACATCCATGATGCGAATCTCGCGTTCCACGCACATCCCAAAGATGCTCTATTGAATTGAGATCTGGTGACTGTGGAGGCCATTTGAGTACAGCGAACTCATTGTCATGTTCAAGAAACCAGTCTGAGATGATTCCAGCTTTACTGACATGGCGCATTATCCTGCTGAAAGTAGCCATCAGAAGTTGGGTACATTGTGGTCATAAAGGGATGGACATGGTCCGCAACAGATACTCAGGTAGGCTGTGGCGTTGCAACGATGCTCAATTGGTACCAAGGGGCCCAAAGAGTGCCAAGAAAATATTACCCACACCATGACACCACCACCACCAGCCTGAACCGTTGATACAAGGCAGGATGGATCCATGCTTTCATGTTGTAGACGCCAAATTCTGACCCTACCATCCAAATGTCGCAGCAGAAATCGAGACTCATCAGACCAGGCAGCGCTTTTTCCAATCTTCTATTGTCTAATTTCGATGAGCTTGTGCAAATTGTAGCCTCAGTTTCCTGTTCTTAGCTGAAAGGAGTGGCACCCGGTGTGGTCTTCTGCTGCTGTAGCCCATCTGCCTCAAAGTTCGACGCACTGTGCTGCTCAGAGATGCTCTTCTGCCCACCTTGGTTGTAACGGGTGGTTATTTGAGTCACTGTTGCCCTTCTATCAGCTCGAACCAGTCTGGCCATTCTCCTCTGACCTCTGGCATCAACAAGGCATTTCCGCCCACAGAACTGCCGCTCACTGGATGTTTTTTCTTTTTTCGGACCATTCTCTGTAATTCTGAAATACTCATACGAGCCCTTCTGGCACCACAATCATGCCACGTTCAAAGTCACTCAAATCACCTTTCTTCCCCATACTGATGCTCGGTTTGAACTGCAGGAGACTGTCTTGACCATGTCTACATGCCTAAATGCACTGAAGTTGCCGCCATGTGATTGGCTGCTTAGAAATTAAGTGTTAACGAGCAGTTGGACAGGTGTACCTAATAAAGTGGCCGGTGAGTGTATATATATATATATATATATATATATATATATATATATATATATAAAATTATGTCATTTTTGAGCTTGATAACCACAGTCAGAAATAATTTTAAATATCCACCCGATTATTCAAAAGAACGTCATATGTATGGAAGCTTGTTTCCACCGCAGAATAAAACATTTTAGAAGATAATTGCAACAATATCTCACAATTCTGACTTTATAACTCGCAATTCTGACTTCTTTTCTCATAATTGTGAGATATATATAAAGTTCAATTCTGAAGACAAAAAAGTTCAAATGTGAGTTTATATCTCACAACTCTTACTTTATAATTCACAATTGTGACTTCATCACGCAATTCTGAGAAAAGAAGTCAGAATTGCAAGATGTAAACTCGCAATAGGCTCTATGCACGAACCCTGCTGACGTGTGTCCAGAAGAATCTCAGCCAGCTTCTTTACTTCAGAAAGCGCGTTCTGCTGGCAAAGTGTATAGTGGCAAAACTTTAATAAAATCCATTTCCTCAGAAACGGAAACAACGATTTTAGAAACGCTGATTCGCTAGTCGAATTTCGTAATCAATATGAGAGAAAACTAACCCTCAAAGATGTTAATTAGCTTGAAATATATCATTTAAATAACTTCTTTTTTACTCTTGTGTGACAGTTTCTGCCTCAGTGTTGTTAACATCCAGTGGTGGAAAGAGTACTGACAAATTGTACTTAAGTAAAAGTATTGCTACTTAAGTAATAATTTACTTGAGTACAAGTAGAAGTACTGAAAAATAATATGACTCAAGTAAGAGTAAATAAGTAGTTTGCTTAAAAACTACTCAAGTAACTACGTTACAAAGTACTTTAGCATTTTTCTATTTTTACCCAAAATGAGGAGATGATAGCGAAATGGAGCGCTAAACACTCTCATGTCATCTATTTCATTCATACTGAAGGCCCAGTACTGATGCATAGAAGTATTAAACTTACAAATTTCAGGAAATGCCTTTTATGGATGTTATAACATGCAAATAGTGATGTTTTGACTGATGAAACATAGAGACAAGCACATTATAGATATAATATTTCTGTGTTTATCAAACTATCAGGTATTTTCAAAAGAATGATGTATGTCTTTAAAAGGATAGTTCACCTAAAAATTAAAATTAGCCCACGATTTACTCTCCCTCAAGTCATCTTAGAAAATATGACTTTCTGCTTTTAGTCAAATACAATCAGAGTTGTATTAAAAAATGGTCTGGCTCTTCCAAACTTTATAATGGCAGTGAATGACTGGAGAAAATTTGAAGCCCAAAAAAGTGCATTCATCCATGATAAAAGTGCTCCACATAGACTACTAGCTTTCTCTGTTGTCAAGAGCATTTTTTTATTACTAATTTTGAAAAGAAAGTCCAGGTAAGATCATTTGAATGTTTTGATTTGAATCATTCATAATTGAAAGCAAAGAAGGTTAATTGAGAGGTCCGATAAAAAAGTTATGAAAAACAATAAAACAGTATGAATAAAAAATTCCCAGTAAAAAAAAATAAAAAAAATTAAGTGGGGTATGGTTAACATGTTAAATTAAATGATATTTTTTTCGCTGTAGCACCTATGGTTGTAGCCTACCGAAAATGTGCTGGGAGCTCACTGTTGCTATAGGAATGAACTAGGGGAGCGCGGGGCACAACGTAACGCGGGGCTAGTTGTTTTAAATACTTCCACACATGCTGGCATGACGAAACTTGGTGTATTTACTAGTTGCCATTTCAACACTTTATAGAGAAAAAAATTGCGCCAAAATTCCAAAATCTTTGTAAGATATCACTGAACATTTATTTAACCATAGCAAAATACATTTCTTACTTAAGTTAATTTTTCATCTCTATTTTTTGTGTTTATTAAAAATTTGATAAATCTGATATTATTTTAATCTCCAATCTGTTGTTAAACAGTTGATTTAGTTCTTTAATGCTTTGCTAACTAGCAGAAGACACTAGCAGGGTTTAAATCACAGTTGTGCAGTTGGGGCATGTTGTAACACTGTGTTACAATGTGCCCCTATTAGAAATATGATATTATATTCTATACTTTTATGAATTCTATTAGGAAAACATGAGAAACATGTAAATAAAGACTGAGAGTCAATGTTCAGAAATTATTAAGTATTATTGTGTTTTGAATTATGCTGTATAGCTGTGTTTTCTGATATGTTTTTTGTCAAATTCAAAAATTAGTTTATTTTAAATTATTAAAAATGCCATTATTTTATATGAAAAAGTTAATAATTGTATTTTAATAAGAAAATATTTTGGTTTGACTTGTATATTTTTTTTATTAGATGAGATGACATTTTAAGCTGTTATATGGTGATGTTACAATGTGCCCCTCACATGTTACAATGTACCCCACCTATGGAGCATGTTGTCACATTTCACTTCCATTCTTTCAGGGTAAATCAAGAAAAAAGTATACACTGTATCAATAAAACAAAACCACATAATTGTACTTGACATGTGGGAAATTAATGTGGGGAAAAAAAACTCTAAACCCTAAGTAGATTTACACAAATTGACAAAGTCAAAAAGTGTTACTTTGTGCCCCGCTCTCCCCTACACTTTTACATGCATTTGATTGACAGATAAATCATCATACGATCTTATTTCACTGTTTTTTCAGCTTTGTACAAATTTTGCTTCGTATATTTAGTTTAACTGTATTGTTAAACAGGGCAAGCTTTACCATTAATTGAACTGTGTGCATGTATTTTAGACACTTACATTGATCTTGCTCCGTCCATGCAATAACTGCGTCCATGTAATAACTGTTATGAGCCGAGTTATGAGCCGAGCTTTTTTATTTACTTCAACTGCTCAGTGCTCTGGTATTATCAATGGTATGACCCATTTCAGTAGTTGCCATAATTAAATATGAGCAGAATACTCACTTACATTCACTGAAATATTGAAACGTTAGCGCTACTGATTCAAAACATTAGCGCCAGTGATTGAATGTCAAACCCAAAGCGCGGCTTGAACGCCCCGCCCCCAGCCGAACTGGAGGTTTTGATTGGTTTTGCACCCGAGTCAGACCTTTCTGTTATTGGCTGAAGGGCTTCAGATCTGTCTGTTATTGGCTGAACTGCTTCAGATCTGTCTGTTATTGGCTGAAGCGCAGGGCTCCACCGCATTAGTTTGAAAAGTGTCTGTCAAATATCAGCTTGCCCTGTTGCTCCGTCGGCACCTTTGTCAAAGTACTCTGTACTTTTTATGAAAAATAAATGTAGAGAAGTTGAATACTTTATTTTTATTTTACTCAAGTAAGAGTAAAAGTACCACAATTTAATTATACTCAAGAAAGTACAAAAAATGAAAAAATCTACTCAAGTACTGTAACGAAAGTATTTGTAATTAGTTACTTTCCACCACTGTTAACATCATTCACGTACACTGCATGAATGTTTGTATAGAGCTGGTAAGTCCCTCCCATTCGTAAAACTCCAAGTGGACCTCTTGGTTGAAAAAGCGTCAATGCAAGTGAATGAGAGAAAATAATTATTTTCTGATCCCGTTTGAATTGTGCCATGAATGTATATGTTGTCTGTGATTTTTTTATATAATTTCTCATGTAACGAGTTTGACAGTATATTGTATGACTCTTTGGCTAGCAGTTGTGGAATAGACATAACGAGAAAGACTACACGTTGCATATGTGATGTCGCTGCATAACACATTTTCCCTTCCACAAATCACGGTTTTCACCACATGCAACTAGTTTGTCCTCTCCCTGAAAGAAGGCGGTGAAGTGCACCAAAGACACAGGCATGTTTAGCGGGATCCGTGTGCTAGTGTGGGTGATGTATATCAAACACGTCGAAAGAGTTGTAGTCCACAAAGTGCTCTCACACAAAGTCTAACCGTATGAAAATTCTACCCGCTAAATTGTAGCATTCTTTACATTAAACATTATATAAAAAAATTCATAGACAACATATGTTCTCATTAATTGCAAAATTTGAACGGGATTAGAAAATAGTTATTTTCTCTCATTCACTTGCATTGACGATTTTTCAACCTAGAGGTCCCAGTGGGGTAAGCTGAAGGGGCGTGATTTACCAGCTCTTTGTGACTTAACAGCAAGTGTAATTTGCACTAATCTTCACCTAAGGCAAAACTGGCTTCTGACGCTGCACCGGATGTAACGTGCTGAGACAAACCCGGAAGCGATCGTGCATAGACCCTAATTTGTTTTTAGATTTAAAAGTCGCTTATTCTGTTGCGGAAACGCTCACGGAAATGTCATGTTTGGGTGAACTGTTCCTTTAAGAAAATTGGTCCGCTTTTCTTGTTTTGCTTTTCCATAATCGACTTAAACCACATTCTTTGTTCATGTTTGGAGAACCACATCCCCCGTTTTGTGTGTGTATTTCGGTAACGTTACTCTAGCCTGAGTCACGGACACTTGAACATTATCCTTCGCGCGCACACACACACGCGCGCGTGCGCGTTATAGGCTGGCACGCGAACAGATAGTGGAAGAGAGCGAACATGTATATTTCCGAATGAAGCCTGAGGAAGGAAGTGGAGCACAGAAACAAACCCCCGCCATTTTTCAAATCTGATTCACTCTCACTGAGTCAACTCTGAGTCACAGGAACCTGATCCACTCAGAACAAATGAACGAACGCACATGTTTGTGCTAAATTATAGAACACAGATGTAAACCAAAGTACAAAGATGTAAATAAACACCTGAAAGCTGCGCCCTAATGTTTCTGCGATTCACGATGTCGGTAATGCAGTTTGAACAGCACACACACACACACACACTTGTTCTACAACTGCAAGTTGGTTCATGATGATGATGATGATGACGAGGGTTGGCGTGACTCTGAGAATATAGAACTGATAAGGTTCGAAACTTTTCGAAGGATCAATTTTATCCGTCTAGAGGCAAGTGGTTGTGCTCTTTACTGCATTTTAGCGATTTGCTTATATTGAATATTTAATGATAAAAACATGATTGTAGGCTACATTTAGTTTTTCAGAATTGTATGTAAATATTTTGCAGTGTGGTTACTGATAGCAGGCACCCCAGTGTTTATTTTATTTTTGAAAAAGTAAAAAAAAAAAACAAGTAGGCTAACCGTTTATTTGGTCAAAGTGTCCGGACATTTATCCAGTTTTCGTGATTTCCTTGCGTGACTGGTGTAGACATCGGCTAATATGGCCCTTTCCATACACAAGTTTAGTCTTTACCTTGGCGGAATCCAATCTGTCCCACACTGTTTCACGAGGGACACAAGCAAACCGTGCAGCGCTAGGACAGAACACCGTTGGTTTAGATTAGCTAAGTTTTTGCTGCCATCTTGTGGGTGATTCTATATGAAGTGTGAGAAAGAAAGAAATTGAAATAAACCCTGTTACAGCTTTTCTGAATTGCTATAACACTAAACCCCATTCTCTGAACCAAATTCTCAATAGTCTAAACCAAGAGAGATCAAACCAACTGCAAGTCCCACAATTTACTCAAAATGTTGCACAGAATGTCGGTACCAACAATGAATGGAAGCAATATAAGATGTTGAGAAGGAAGTGTGTGTGTGTGTGTGTAAGAGGTGGAGAACGAGGAAGAGGTTGAGGACGAGCAGGTGTGTAAAGTGTTGTCAGTGCTGACTCTGCTTCAGGGTTTTTCCCTTTCCCTCAGAGATGTGTGTGTGTGATGTGGAGAAACTCCTCCGGCCGGACCAACATGAACACATGATGCTGAAGCAGAATCAGTCTCTCTCACTGACCGTGATTCTGCAGTCGCACAACTCTTCTGAGTGTACTTTACTGTAACATGCTTTTCATTGAGAGTTTTTTACTGTAACCTTTTTGGCTTTTGTAGTCGGGTCGCTATACAGACATTCGATAGGCCTATTATTCAATATTCAGTACAATAGCTTGTTTTCACGTGACGTCACGAGACTGCGTTGCCATGGCGCGAAGATCAGATGGAGGGCAGGAAGTGAATTTCTATATTAGGAAGCACTATAACACACTCAAATGCCTATGTTTTGCGTCGTTTATGGTTGCTCAAATCGATCAAACCACAAAGATTTTTTTATTGTGTGCCAAAAGTTGTTGTTCATAAGGGGGAAAATACAAGAAATTGACAGAAAAACATCGGTAAAAAATGCCTTGTAAACCTAATTTGCGTCTGCGGAGGAGCCGAATGGGAAAATGCCCGTGTGTTTGTACAGTGTGCAGTGATCACTTCGTCAAATGTGAGTTAATACATTATTTATGTGGCTTATAATTACATTATTCAGGTGTTTAAATACACTTATGTGGCTGTTTGTGTAACGTGCCAGTTTCTGAACTTTGTAAAGTCAAAGCATGTCTGTAAAGCCCTATTGCACGGGATTAGTATTATCTGGTGACCTGTAGTAATTTGTAATAATTGCGGAGTTTGTCTGTTATCTTAATCCTGTGCGAATCCGCCATGTCTGTAATTTGTAAAGTAATAATTCCCGCAAATTACCTACTATATTTCGCCGAACACGTAGGTCCTGTGATAATATTAGTCCCGTTCGAATTCAACATCTCTGTGATTTGGCCGGATCATATATCATTTTTTCAAGGTTTTTGTTTTTTTATCTGTATGGGATCAAAATCCCGCCAAATGTATTGCGGCCACGGATCAAAAAATAATAAGCGTGATTTAAAAATGTAAAAACACATGTAAAAATATATTGCACAAACTGAAAAATATCATGCAAAATTATCAGAAGAGCAAAGAACGTGGTCACGGATCAAAATATAATAAGCGTGAACCAAAAAATAACAAGCATGATTAAAAACTAAACATATAAAAAATATATTTTGCTCAAAACTTAAATTTGTGTTCATGTTTTTCGTGCTTCTTTCCGTGTTCTGCGCTTGTTCTTCCAAATGTTGCAGTTCGAGTTTCATGTAAATTAGGGCTGGCTTAAGCTGTCACCATTGGTCCATAGTTCTAGATTGACAGCTCCTCCTCTAGCCAATCAAATCGAAGAGGGGGAGTGGACGTCACTCCAATGCGACTCATGACGCTACTGATGTTCACTTGTAGAGGTGCAGTTGAAGATAACCAACAGTTCAGCAGACAGCAGGCAAAAGTCTTTCCGTGGCAGGACACCATTAAACTATATGTGTGCCTGCAACTCGACCTGTTACTGCTACATATACGCTGCTACCTGGTGACACGTTATTATAGTCATCCTAACGACGACGAACTGTCAAAGTTGCACCTGTTCGGTGATCCATCATAATTGCTGGCCTTACTTCTGGAGCTTCGATCTTCTTTGAGCCACACAACAGTTTCATCAAAGAATTCCCATTTTGAACGAGAAGTTTGAATTAATGACTCATTCATAAAGACAACAACTTGTAACTAGGGCTGCACGATTAATCGAAAAATCGCGATCTCTATTTCAAATCTCGATTTATAGAAGATTTAGGCTACCCATTTAAACTTGTTTGTAATTATTCAGTTTGGGTGAAAGTGTGATGTCTGATTCTAAAAAAAGCTAAAGTAAACTAGCCAGAAAATATTAAATATAGCCTACACTTTATTTTAGTTCATGTAATGCACAGACAGCTACATAGGCTAGCCCCAAAGAACCAGCTTAAACAATTTAGATTTTTTTAATATATTTTTTGTTACTGCACTTTCTGTCTTGTGTTTTTTTTTATTTTATTTTTTACTTGAGTGCAATACATTTTGGATGAAAAAAAAAGAGAATCGTGATCTCAATTCCCATGGAGAAAAATCGTGATTCACATTTTAGCAAGAATCGTGCAGCCCTACTTGTAACCACCTACAGGCCGTTTTACTTTCATATTTAATTTACCGGTATAACATGATCGGGCAATGTCTGGTCCTGTGTGCAGGGTTTAGCTCCTCCAACCCTAATCAAACACACCAGAAGCAGCTAATCATCTTTAGGATTATTAATACTCTGACGTTAAACTCTGCTGGACAGCCGCATCTCAGAATAATTTTCATGTTGTATTAAAAATGTAAGTTATATATAAAACATTAATCCTAAAGTAATATGCAAATATGTAGCTATGTAAATAAACACAATAAGTAATAAATCACTGCATATCAAATCCACCAGGTTTCTGTAATCTTCTCTGTAGCCTACTATCATTTCATTAATATTTTGTCAAATGGTATCTAGTCTTAGAATTAATTTACCAGGCTATCTATATGATAGCTTTTGAGGGTGGCATAGCCTATGTAACGATCGCCAGATTATGGCTGTGCATTATTATTATTATTACAAAGGCTACATGTTCATTTTAAATGTTAGTTGTTGTTGATGATGTTCTTTGTTTTACATACTATGAGATGTACACAAATGCCTTGTATTTGCCTTGTAGCCTACTTTTTGCTCCTTGTCTGTAATGTAACTAAATAAAATGTAGTATATAAAATATAGTTATAAAGGTATAACACTCACCGGCCACTTTATTAGGTACACCTGTCCAACCGCTCATTAACACTTAATTTCTAAGCAGCCAATCACATGGCGGCAACTCAGTGCATTTAGGCATGTAGACATGGTCAAGACAATCTCCTGCAGTTCAAATCCGAGCATCAGTATGGGGAAGAAAGGTGATTTGAGTGACTTTGAACGTGGCATGATTGTTGGTGCCAGAAGGGCTGGTCTGAGTATTTCAGAAACTGCTAATCTACTGGGATTTTCACACACAACAATCTCTAGGGTTTACAGAGAATGGTCCGAAAAGAAAAAACATCCAGTGAGCGGCAGTTCTGTGGGCGGAAATGCCTTGTTGATGCCAGAGGTCAGAGGAGAATGGCCAGACTGGTTCGAGCTGATAGAAGGGCAACAGTGACTCAAATAACCACCCGTTACAACCAAGGTGGGCAGAAGAGCATCTCTGAATGCACAGTACGTTCGAACTTTGAGGCAGATGGGCTACAGCAGCAGAAGACCACACCGGGTTCCACTCCTTTCAGCTAAGAACAGGAAACTAAGGCTACAATTTGCACAAGCTCATTCGAAATTGGACAATAGAAGATTGGAAAAACGTTGCCTGGTCTGATGAGTCTCGATTTCTGCTGCGACATTCGGATGGTAGGGTCAGAATTTGGCGTCTACAACATGAAAGCATGGATCCATCCTGCCTTGTATCAACGGTTCAGGCTGGTGGTGGTGGTGTCATGGTGTGGGGAATATTTTCTTGGCACTCTTTGGTACCAATTGAGCATCGTTGCAACGCCACAGCCTACCTGAGTATTGTTGCTGACCATGTCCATCCCTTTATGACCACAATGTACCCAACTTCTGATGGCTACTTGAGGGCAGGATAATGCGCCATGTCATAAAGCTGGAATCATCTCAACTGGTTCTCTGAACATGACAATGTACCTAATAAAGTGGCCGGTGAGTGTATATATAAAGGTAGGCTGCGTGTAGCGTTGACAGATTAAAGTCCTACGGTTACAATGGCCGTTTTAAACTTAATTTTTGCAAAGAAATGTATAATGTTTCAAAAATGCAGGATGTTTTCACTAGAGCTGCCTTAACATATTAACGTTATGAGCCAAGTAATATTGTTTAACACCAATTACCAGTGTGCACATAAAATTCTCATGTAGCCTAGGCTATCTCAAACAAGAGGAATTTAATTATTTGTATGTGTCCAGAGTTCAGATAACTTTACGTCCTTCCCCTTTATGAGTGAATCCATGGAGAGAATCAGTAGCGTGAGTCGCATTGAAGTGACGTCAACTCTCCTCTTCGATTGATTGGCTAGAGGAGGAGCTGTCAATCTAGAACTATGGACCAATGGTGACGCTTAAGCCAGCCCTAATTTACATGAAACTCGAACTGCAACATTTGGAAGAACAAGCGCAGAACACGGAAAGAAGAGCGAAAAACATGAACATAAATTTAAGTTTTGTGCAAAATATTTTTTTATGTGTTTAAAGTTTTTATTCATGCTTGTTATTTTTTGATTCATGCTTATTATATTTTGATCCTTGACCACGTTCTTGCTTTTCTGATATTTTTGTATTATTTTTTGCAGTTTGTGCAATATATTATTACATGTGTTTTTACATTTTTGAATCACGCTTATTATTTTTTGATCAGTGGCCGCAATACATTTGGCGGGATTTTGATCCCATACATCTGCGCCTTTTTATCCATCTTTCGCGGATAATAGAGGCTGAGTTGGAGTGTTTTAATAGTATTTTGGGTGCGGGGTCATATCGCTAGTACAACTAACTCATACAATTTGCAGAAAGAGAAAGCTGAAAACCATAAGAGCAAAAACAAAAAGAACGATTAGATCACAGGCTTCGCTTATCCCGTGCGAATGCGCCACACGAAACTCAGATGTGGGTGGGTAATTTCAAATTCACATGTGGTCCCCAGGTAATACTAATCCCGTGCGAATAGGGCTTTAGTTGCTGATATCTACAGCCTCGATGGCAGGCAAATCTGTCAATTCAGTTGAAAATCGGTCCTCTTCATAACGTAAGGATCACGTCCAACATATGTTTCGATTTTCTGTTTATATATTTCTCTTGTAATAGCGTCTAAAGTAGTACAGTACAGATTTTCCTCCATCTCGTCCATTGCGCTCTTCACTCCTTGCCCTCCACCTGCAGTCCGCGTAAATACAATCACGTGACTGCAAACCACCTATACACTTGCAGTGACCAATTATTCACCTTATTACTGTAAGTTTTCATTCTACTTTTTTCTGTAACTGCATGCTTTGGATTCTGTGTTCTCCACTATTTGATGTAGTGTCTAATGCATGATCTGTAGTGTTAATAATTTTGACTTGTGTGTGTATGATCTGAGAGCATTGTTTGATTTTGAGCACAGGTAAAATGGTTTTGAGGCAATTGTTTGATTTGCTAGAGGAGTCAGAGTTTCTGTGAATGTGGTTTGAAAATGTGGTTTTGTGTTTAAGGTTTTGAGAAAGTGAGTGATGGTTTCAAGAAATGTGTTTTAGCAATTCAGAAAAACTGTAAAGGCACCATGTGATGTGAATAGCACCTAAAAAATAAAGTTGTGTTATCGCTCACCCCATACCTGAATTACTTTCTTTTTTACACTTTTCTGTGGAACATAAAACAAGATATTTTGAAGAATATGGCTGGGTCATCAAACAATTGATGGCCCCCATTGACTTCCATATGGGGAAAAGAAATACAACAGAAGAAAGAAACTCATACAGGTCTGGAACAACTGGAGGGTGATGAGGTTTTCATTTTTGGTTGAACTGTCCCTTTAAGTGTCATATTAAGCCTAATAGACTATACTATTCAACACCATACATTAAAAAAAGAAAATTAATGGCTGATTACAATCTGTAATTTTACTTGCTATGCTTACATGTCAGATACTCAATTGTTAATGTGTGTAGAAAAACTGTTCTTTTTCTGTTCAACTGACAAACTAAATGTTGCCACAAGAGAGCACTCTGCAACTGGACAAATACCTGATCTGAACCAGTAATGGGAGACTTGTATTTGTTTTAAACCATTTGAAAGGAAATGCATCATTCTAAACACATTGAAATAATCAGTTTATTTTGTTGAAATAAATGATAGGCATGCAGCTATGTTCCGTATTTTTGCTTTTCAGTGTTTGTCTGTTTCTGCCGTTGCAACATTGCAGTTTCTGTGACACATTTGAGATGTGTGAATCCTTTCAGCTTCAAACCACAAACCGCCACATCACAAGCACTCACTCTTAACCCGAGTCAGGGGACGGCACTGGAACAGTCTGTGGAAACACGTCTTTTACACAAGGTGACATTACATTTGCATTTAGTCATTTAATAGACGCTTTTATCCAAAGCGACTTACAACTGAGGACTAAACCAAAGAAGAGTCATTGTGAATGACATCTTGTTGAAGACCAGATGAGCTGCAGCATTCTGGATAATTTGTAGAGGTTTAATAGCACACGATGGAAGTCCAGCCAGAAAGGCATTGCAGTAATCCAGCCTAGAGATGACCAGGGCCTTGATGAGAAGTTGTGTTGCATGCACAGTTAGGAAAGGCCTGATCTTCCTGATGTTGTGCTTTTCAAACCTACATGATCGAGCTGTCTACTGTGGTCTGTGAAGGTCAACTGGTCATCAAAGATTACTCCAAGATTTCTGACCGACCTTGATGGGAAAATTGATGATTAATCTAGCTATAGTAAAGTTAGTAAAGCTATAGTAGGATAGTGAAGTCGTGCTGTAGAGACGGATCGGCAGGGAGGATGAGAAGCTCTGTCTTTGCCAGGTTGAGCTGCAAGTGATGTTCCTTCACTCTATGGCCGAGATGTCCGCCAGACAGCTTGAGATACGAGCAGCTACTGTGGGATCATCTCGTTGAAATGAGAGGTAGAATGGTCTACCTCTCATGTGGTGTAAATGTAGAAGAGGAGCGGTCCAAGGACTGAACCGTGGGGAACCCCTGTGGACAGCAGGCAGACAGATCCAGGAGGATGAGAACTGATGATTTGGAAGCAGCTTTTGCAATCCGTAGGGCTCCAGTGATCGACAGCAATGCGGTCTCGGTTGAATGCCCTTCTTGAAGCCAGATTGGTTGACATCCAGCTGGTTGTTCAAAAACAGGAAGGATGTTAGTTGAAAGCAACTCGTTCAAGTGTTTTCGCAATGAATGGTAGGAGAGAGACAGGTCTGTAATTCTCTAAGAGAGATGTGTTTAACATTGTTTTTTTAAGCAGTGCAGTTACCCGAGCTTGCTTAAATGCTGTAGGAAAAATGCCAGTGTGGAGGGATCAGTTGATGATGTGTGTGAGTGCTGGTAGAAGTGTGAGAGAGATGGGGTCTATGAGGGATGACTGGAGAGGAGAAGCTTATGGCTCATTTCCACTGAGGGGTACGGTACGGTACAGTACAGTATGGGTCGGGAAAGCAACATATGCCTCGTTTCCACTGAGCGGTACGGTACGGTTCGGCTTCGGCACGCATTTATTTGCGTTTCCACTGTCAAAAGTTGTGAATGGTACCAAAAAGCGAATCGTACCGTACCACTATTTTGGGTACCCTTTCGTTGGGGTACCTAGCACAGTGAAAGGGTACTAAAAGGTGGAGCTAGACTCACTGCAGAACGGTGATTGGTGGACAGAGTATCGTCACTCGCGCGTGCTAAGGGCATTAGAAGCATAAAGTTGAAATATTATTCTACTGTTATTGTGTCACGAAATGTAGTTTTAAGAGTTTTTCAGGCGAGAAAGTAGTTTTTTAAAGCTCAAATCTGTGGTTTATTTATAGATTTATGATAATTTGACTGAGATCCATTTCAAGCGATCACCGGACGCTCGCGCTCGTGTCCCCCGCTGGAACAGCCTTACCTCGGCTGAGTCGCTCTGTTGTTTGCCGCTGACTCGGACGGCTCTGTTGTGGTTAAACATGAGATATAGTTCGTCTTGTATAAACCTAACAGGTGATCTTAAGACATAGTTAAAATGCCTGCTGGCAGGTTATATTCAGGTGTCTTTAATTACTATTTACAAATAAAAAATAGTTTAGTAAAATGTCCTTATTGTGTTTTTATATGCACAACACTTGTGCTGCTTTTGAGAAGATACGGGCACGGTTCGGGACAGGTTTAGTGGGTTGGTTTAAGGGGTCAACAGTGTGATTATAGAAATAATTTACAGCTGTGATTACATGCTGGTATTTTTTAAACATAAATGTTTTTGCAAAATGTATTTGTTAAATGGTAGTACACAGTAGTCATTTGACTTTGTCTTTACACAATAAACTCCATCTGATGTTGAATTGTGACTCCTTATGGATTTTTTTTCATCCCTTTGTTAATGCTAACTGCATAATAATTTGGCACAGGTGTGAATTTTTATTGTAATTTTAATATTTCTCCCCATTTCCTTTGAAAAATCTTATTTGCACTTCCACAAAAGGCTCCCTCTCAGCACCTTTTGGACAAAAATGTCCCCATTAAAGCCCATTATAACTGCACTTTTTAACCCTGGGCAATTTAACTATAAAATGATGCAATCTTTCCCTTAACTGTCACTTGCCCGTATACGGGCAACCTAAATTTATTTCACTATATTACTATTAAATCCTAATCTAGTCATGACAAACTCAACGCGTTCTCATCCTTTAGCGTCATATAGAACGTTATGTGACAAAACGGCGTTATACTACGCACATGGCACCCGTTATCGTTAATATAACACGCGCTGTGAGGGCTAAGTTTAGGTGTGGGGTAGGGTCTGCGTGTCATATTCACGCTTAAGGATTTATAACGTCTTGGGTTCGCGTGTTATATAAACGATAAAGGGTACCATGTGCGTAGTATAGCGCCGTTTTGTCATAAAGCGCTTTATGTGACGCTAAAGGATGAGAACAGGTCTTGACAAACTATATATCATTGGAAAGGTCTAAGACTCCTAAATAGATATTTTAGCGCTGTTTTTTCTTACAAATTAGGAATGAACAGTAATATATGAATTTATGACAAGAGTGCGCCTCAATAAAATCGACGTCATTACAGGAGTTTCTGACCTTTGTCACAAAAAGTCAACGCACACACTTTTAATAATTGAAACTTTGGTTTTTAGTGCTAAAAGTTCATAATAAAACAATCTAGTATTTGTCAATAAAAAAAGATAAAATTATATTTTTAAAAGTAAGGTTAAGGAGTCCTCTAAAAATATAATATATTATATATATAAAAATCTTTGGTAACACTTTATTTTATGGTGTCCGTGATACAGAGTAATTACTTAATTAATTACTTAGTAGTAAACATTGTAATAACATGTAACAAAATGTAATTAACATGTAACTAAGTTATGGAACAGCATGTACTTACAGATTGTAAATACATGTGTAATAGGCCGAGTTGGTTACATATGTGTTACCGACTTGGTACAATGTAACAAGTACTTAATATGTTACAAAGGTAAAAAGCCTGCAGTTACAAATGGTCATTTTGTATCTTCTAAAATAAGTGTATCAAGTACTTAAGTACTTCATGAGTATCTACATACCTTATCCATCTGAATTAACCCTCTATTTCACAGCTTTAATACATGCAGTAGCTTCTTAATTGCATTGCAATTACATAATATTACACAGGGATAAGCTACGTAAAATAAAGTGTATCAAGATTGTACTTAAGTGTACTTCATGTGTATCTACAAACCTTATCAACATGTAGTTTAGTTTAAATTAGGCTTAACTCCCTCGTTCACAGCATAAATGCATGCGGTAGCTTCCTTGCAATTACATAATATTACACAGGGATAAGCTACAGTACGTAAAATAAAGTGTATCAAGATTGTACTTAAGTGTACTTAATGTGTATCTACAAACCTTATCCATATGTAGTTTAGTTTAAATTAGGCTTAACTCCCTCGTTCACAGCATAAATGCATGCAGTAGCTTCCTAGTTACATTGCAATTACATATCACACAGGGATAAACTACGTAAAATAAAGTGTATCAAGATTGTACTTAAGTGTACTTCATGTGTATCTACAGACCTTATATACATGAAATACACTTAAGTACAATCTTGATACACTATTTTAGAAGGTACAAAATGACCATGTGGAACTGCAGGCTTTTTCACCCCTTAGTAACATATTTAAATACTTGTTGTTACATTGAGTAGTACAACATACATTTTTATACAATTACATTGTACCAAGTCGATAACACACAGTAACCGATCTCGGCCTGTTACACATGTGTAACAGTAGCTGCCTATTACATGAGTGTAATTACAATCTGTAAGTACAGGCTGTTCCATAACTTAGTTACATGCTAATTACATTTTGTTACATGTTATTACAATGTTTACTACTAAGTAATTAATTAAGTAATTAATCTGTATCACGGACACTGTAAAATAAAGTGTTACCAAATCTTTTTTTTATTATATCACATATTTTAGTAGTTATCATAAATTAGGTATCATTTGAAAGCTTACGAACTCAGAATTAATCCTGTGAAAACCGTTTTGAAATTAGACGTTGCGTTACCATAGAAACAGTATTTTTTATTAGGCCCCTCCCCTTTTGGGCATCATCTTTCATAATTTATTATCAAAACCTTTTCTAATCTTGACAAAACACATATTGTCAGGAAGGTCTGAGTCTCAAGGTTCCATATTTAGTGACAGAAGTGATATTTGGATAGAAATGTATTAATTTGTTATGGCAGAATGCATATTAAATTTAATGGAATTCAATGGCACCCGGTGGCTATTTTTGGTATAACGCCTAAACAAAATCTCATGGGAACTTCAATTTTTGTGATATCAACTTTAACCCTTGTGTTATGTTGGATTTCTGTGTACACCCCTTATGGTTCGGGTCAAATTGACCCTAATTGGATTCAATACAATTCCTCAAAAATCACACTATGAAAACCAACAAAGATTCAGGTTCAAACTGTAAACTTTTAATATCAAAATGTTTCAAATATTCCAAAAAATATATATCTGAAGATATGATTTAATGAACATGTGTTTTAACCATTTTTTAAAACTGTTTTGTTTTGACAAAATTTGAAAATGAACAATATGCTGACTTGTTTTGCATATTTTTTTTTTTTTTTTTGCATAGAACATAATAATTGAACAATTAAATGTAGCTGTATAATGAAACAAACTTAACTCATTAAAAATAAACTCAAGAAGTCAAAAAGTTACATAAAGTCAGGAAGTTACTTTTCACATGATGAGCACACAGCAAGTGTGTGCTTTCTGCATATGTATTTCTTGCACTTCACGCACATCGTGCTGGTTTTGCTGTCATGCCTGGGTGGGCACTCCTCACATCTCTTCCGTTTTTTCCTGTCATCTGTGTTCACTCCTTCATTTTCTGTGGGTCTGACTCCAGATCCACCTGCTTGCACTGACTGCAAAAAAGCTGCAGCCGCTGGTGATCGAGGTGGACGAGCGCGTCTCTGGATCTCAGGTGTGACGAGAACTTTTCCCAGCTCCTCCAGGAACAACCGACGTTTGTTCAATTTGCCCTCATTCCAGGTTTGGTTGATCTCACGCCACAGAACGAAGGCATTATACGCTGACACGTCCAAGATGTTGTAGAAGACCACCAGAGGCCAACGGACAGTCCTGCGCTGGCATCTGTAGGCTGATGTGACTTTGTCCAAATTGTCAACCCCTCCTTTCGTGGAATTATAGTCCAGTATAATTTCTGGCTTCAGGTCCTCTCTTGCACTCAGTGATGCATCTCTGTGCATTGTACTCATCAAAAGGACATTCTTGTTTCTTTTGGGGCAGTAGGAAACTACTGTTGCATTTTCAGAGAAAGCAAATTTTGATGAATGCACGCTTCTGCCCTCCATGTTCAGAATCTCTCTGGATAGCTCAGGTTTGTTTTTTTTTCACTGTTCCAATCAAAGTCAGCTTTCGTTTGAGTAGCTCGACAGCAAGGTTGTACGAGGTAAAGAAGTTGTCACAGGTTATGCAGTGACCTTGCAGCCCTTCACTCATTTGTAGAACCACACGCATCCCCTGGTTTCTCTCAGGTGCTCCACCTGATGGCTTGCCTGTGTAAATCTGCATTTTCCAGGCATAGCTGGACTTGGAATCACAGGCTGCCCATACTTTGATGCCATATCTGGCTGGCTTTTTTGGAATGTACTGGCGAAAAGGACAGCGTCCTCTGAATGGTACAAGGCGTTCATCCACTGTAACATTGGGCCCAGGGTTGTAAAGACGAGGCAGAATGTCTTCCCATTTATCCCACACATCTCTGATTGCCGCTAATTTGTCCCTCTCACGTCGACTGGGTCTGGTTTCACGGTCATCAAAACGAATGATGACCGTGATTGGTCTTCCCTCCAGATTGGTCATATCCAGGATAGTCTTCTCTATTGGTTGTAAATACAGCTCAAAAGCTGAGTGTATGTCGTGGACTCTTGAGATGGCAAATCGTGTTGGACCTGGAATGTTCTTGATAACCATGGATGCTGGCAGTCTTCCCCGCTGTTGTGGGGGTGTAGATGTCCATTCTATTTTACCATCTTTTGACATCCATCGCTCAAGGCTTGATGGTAGCTGTGATTCATCATTTCTCTCTGATGAGGTGGAGGATGTGGCAGCCTCTTCGTCAGAGTAATCCATAGACCATTCATTTTCTGTATCTTCATCAATATTTTCATCAATCTCTGAAGCATCCTCTAACTCTGAAACATCTTCATCTGTATCAGTATCATACTCCAAAACCTGTGAAATTACTTCTTTTACTGTAAATCTTTGGGAGCTCATTTTTGCTGCTGTCCCTGTTCGAAGTCTCGTGCCACACTGAGCAAAAGTGTGGGAAAGCTCATTATTCACTCACAGGGGAGTGAGGAACCAGACATAACAAAAACATACATCAAATAAATGTTTTTTATTTATTTTTTGGGGTCTGTGAAGCTGCCTTTGAAATACCTAGCTTTTAACCAAACCTTATATGTAGGATTTCAGACACCAAGAGAGCTTAAAAATGAGAGCTTATTTTACTATCTGTGTCTGTCAAAGATTTTCATTTGTAATTTGCAATTAATTCTGAACACCATGATTTAGCTTTTTTCAAGTTTGGTTAGGGTTAGAGCACTTTTAGATACACTTACACTTTAGAACTGGAGTTGATGCCCTGACATACATAAAATAAATGTTTTTATTTTGTGTCTGTACAGTTGCTTTTGAATAGCTGCCTATGAGGGTCAAACTGACCCGCGAACATCACAAACGTAATAGTAATTTAGTTTGTATATGTCAAAAAACACCAGCATGTTGAAACTTTGCATGCATGTTCATGATGATAAATTAGAAAAAGTCACAAAATATCAAGAAAAAAAACAAAGGGTTAATATTATTTCAGGTAGCTTGAAAAAATAAATGAAAGGTAATTTTTACCATCTGTGGCTGAAACAATATTTTTCTGTATTGAAATAAGTGTGGAAAAGCAATTTTTTTAGCTTCATAAGGTAGTAAAAAAATAAAATAACAAAATATAACCACTAAATGTTATTATTTTGGGTCGGTACAGTTGCATTAGAGCGTTAAATATGCGGGTCAAATTGACCCGTGAACATCATGAACGTAATAGTAATTTTGTTTGTATATGTCAAAAAACACCAGCATGTTGAAACTTTGCATGCATGTTCATGATGATAAATGAGAAAAAGTCACAAAATATCAAGAAAAAAAACAAAGGTTTAATAATATATCAGGTAGCTTGAAAAAATAAATGAAAGGTAATTTTTACCATCTGTGGCTGACAAAATATTTTTCTGTATTGAAATAAGTGTGGAAACCCTAATTTTTTAGCTTCATAAGGTAGTAAAAAGATAAAATAACAAAATATAACCAATAAATATTATTATTTTGGGTCGGTACAGTTGCATTAGAGCGTTAAAATATGCGGGTCAAATTGACCCGCGAACATCACGAACGTAATAGTAATTATGTTTGTATATGTCAAAAAACACCAGCATGTTGAAACTTTGCATGCATGTTCATGAGGATAAATGAGAAAAAGTCACAAAATATCAAGAAAAAATATATGGGTTAACCAGTATTTCCAACAACTAGAAAATCTAAGCGGGTCAAATTGACCCGCAACATAACACAAGGGTTAAATTTGGAACACAACTTGGTTCAATATATATAGCTTTCATTTTATAGTAATTTTATAGTAAAAAATATTTTGTAAAATGTTTATTTTATATTGAAAAATATATATTAATAAAGTATATTATATATACTTCCATAACTTTTTCATACTTTCATTTTTTGAATCTGCTGATTGTTTTCTTTAAAACAAGACCAAACTTGTGTATATATTCCAAAGCATTCTTGAATTACAACCATTTAAGTTTGTATAGTGCATTTTAATGTCAATTATTAAAAAGGGGACAGGTAAAGGGTTAAGAGGCTTTCATCCTGTTGGCAAGGCTTACACGTTTTTATTTTTTCTATTTTTTATCAGATGGTGCCATTTTTCCTGGTTTGGCCTATAAAATAAATGATCCTGTTTTGTTCGGCATATTATAGTCGACTGGATAAATAATGCTATGATATTTGTGTGGGTGTGTTGGTATGGATGTCAGAGTGTGGTTAGTATGCATGTTATATATATAAAAAAAATTTGTGTGTGGCTGTGTGTATGTGTGTGTTTGTAATAGGAAAGAGAAGAACTCAACTGCAAAAAACAAATCCAATCACTGACCGGTGGAGCAATGGGGGAAATCTGTCACTGTCATTTTTTGAGATATCACCCTCAAATTTGGAACTTATTTAGATTTATGGCTTTGATTTTCTAGCCATTTTAGAGTTCAACCTGTTTCACAGAATATTTATTATATATATTCAACAAATAGGCAACGTGAGGGCAGCTCTCCTCCGGTTGTACAGGCAGAGTTTTGTTATGTCCTCCCTATAGTGTCGAGAAACAGGGAAGAGCGAACAACAAACATATGGAAAGACATTGAGGATCTCCAGCCCCAGAATCACAAAACCAAATGTTGATTTTTCAGTTCAAAGTGGCGTGTTTGCCTTTTATTTTCTTATAAAAAATGA
Source organism: Hybognathus amarus (assembly GCA_030378365.1). Taxonomy (NCBI): domain Eukaryota; kingdom Metazoa; phylum Chordata; class Actinopteri; order Cypriniformes; family Leuciscidae; genus Hybognathus; species Hybognathus amarus. Next base: position 265,559 of record JAQIUQ010000556.1, read on the forward strand.
AGAAACATATTACCTCGGGAGAAGGAACCGAGCAAAAGAAAAAACAAAACCTGAAGGGGAATGAACATTAACTTACCAAAGATTAAAGGAAGAGAAAAAAACAAACAACAAATAACACCCCCCACTCCATAACTATAGTGTAGTTATGTTTTCTGGAGGCGCACAGGAATCTTTATTTTCTATGGCATTGCAAAGGTTTATTTAGCATTTTACAGTTGTACAGTTTGTTGTGTTTGTTTCCTTTTTCTGTTTAGAAGATAACTGAGCCTTTAAATCTCCTCTGGAAATGGCTTTACAATGAATAAAAATCATGACAAAAACAAATATACTCTGACTTCTATTATATATCGAATATACGAAATTAATGGCTGTTTCTGTCTCGCCCAATCACATCATGCCACTGTCTATTTGAAACGCTGTTTCCATCCACCCTTTTTCACTCCCTGTGCACAGGAATAACAATGCAGTCAGACTTGGAGACCGATGTAAGTTTTTTTGTATTATTGTGTGGCATTTACATTTCTCAGCGAGCTAATAATAATCTTCAGATTATAAAAAAATCTTCAGTTATGTATAAAGCTTGTGGTTAGAATTAACGTTAACGTTGTAACGTTAAGTTATCTAAGAAGCTGACTTAGTCTCCTTGCTAGCTTGTGTGAACATAGAGATAACTTTAAAGTTACATTAACGTTAACTGCTGGCCTACATCGAGTTTTAAAAATGAAATGGTGAGGTACAGATATTTCAATACTGAACATTATTTGGCAATAAATGGCTCTCTGTAGGTTATATATTTCACATTGCTAGAATGATGTTACATGTTAAGGAATGCTAACATGATTAGTTTAGTTAGTTACCCTAGATATTAACTGACTGGTAAATGTAAGCTAATGTTAATTCACAAGTTACATGAATGTCAACATTATTATCTTAAGTTAAAGGAGAGCTCTGGCGCAAAATGAACCTTTGGTCTGATTACACATTGGTACAAACCGTTCTCTGAGATTTGTTTTCATGATTATCGAATGTAAAGAGTTTTATCTATAAAAACTGTTTAGCTTATAACGCTAGTATATGGGGCATAGAGTAATGAAAATAAGAATCACTAGTTAATACCACTAACAAGGCTCAAAATAGCCCCACACCAACACAGTAACATAATGAGGGTCCCTACATGCAAAACGAAGCATTGAGAACTTTGTAAGTGTACAGACCGTTTAATAAGAAGATATTTTATATTAAGACCACTTTGCAAATACAGGCAGGAGCCATCTTTGAAAAACAGTCTTGAGCAGTTGAACCACGAACGCTCGAGCCAAGTGCGCTGGTGAGATATGAACAAGCCAGAACTTGGCTCGGCGTTCGTGGTTCGACTTCTCGTCGACTACTCTTTACATTCGATAATCATGAAAACAAATCTCAGAGAACCGTTGACTGTGTACCAATGTGTAATTAGGGCAAAGGTTAATCTTGCGCTGGAGTTGTCCTTTAACCTTAGCGTTAATGAGGCCAGACAAAATAACAGTTCGCCATGCATTTAGTATCAGGTTATTTATTAGGGGTGGGAGTCTTTCTTTATTTATTAGGGGAGGTCACCTCATCGATCCGATTTCGATTCTGGGAGTCACGGTCCGATTCCAGAACGATTCTCTATATACTTCCTCCCTTTGTAATTCATAAACAAAGCGCGCGTGAGGTAGGGCTGGGCGATAAAACCGATAACGATATGTATCGCGATAGACATGTGATTCGATATCAATAAAAAATGTGTTCGATATAACGTTCAATATTTTTTTTTCCGACGGAAGAAATCACAGGATGTGAAGCAAGTTTAGTTGCATTAACAAAGGCACGCACTATCTGGTAACCTAGCGACGTGGGGAGTGATGCGCTAACAGGCAATCATGTAACGGTGTCAGTTTGATTGCACCATTTCGATGTCTCGTCACTCGTGCTGCTGGATTCCTCTTCAGTAACCGGCGATCGATAAACAGAAAATGAGTGCCCATCATCTGCATGCCGTGCAGGCTAGAATTGTGAGACATTATTGGATAAATTCGCTCTATTCGCGTTTGATGTGAACACAGCATAATTAACAGGCTGCGATGTCAAGATTGTAATGCTGGAGTGAGTGTGTGCGCGCGCGAGAGAGTAAGCACGTGCGCGATCTAACTTTGTGTGTGTGTGAGAGATAGAGAGACAGATACGCGACGCGAGTGCGATCAAACAGTGGAGACATACGCTGTCATTTTGTTAATACAGGACATCATTCAGTCTGCAAAGTGTTTACTTATAATTGTGTAGGCCTATACTCACAATAAAACACATATAAAACATATATCCAACCCCTTTTTTAAAACAGTCTGTGTGTTCCATCTTTTGGACTGTCACAAAAATAGTCTCTGACAGTCATCATCAAACCGCATTGGTTTCCATTTCTTGTCCTCAAAACAGAGCACTAATCTGTTTATTTTTAAGTTACACATTAAAAAAGAGAATAAAATGTGTTGGTAGTATTTTTTTTATACAGAAATCTTTTCTATATCAGAAATTTATAATTCTGATGAGAATAACGGGTTAATTCAAATTAAGGAAAACAAATATATTGATCTGAAATATAGCTAATTAGTTTTAAATTAATATAGGTACAATTACAAAACATATCTCAAGGTATTTTTATTAATTTAATAAACTAATTACATAAATCTATTATCACTATAGATAAACCGGTTATACAGTATGTCTTTATTAATAAAACATATTTAAAAAATACAAGGCTTAAGACATTTATAAAAATGCCTTCTATATTTCTGTTTTGCTTTCCACTCCCTTGTACCAAAACAGTACCGAACCGCTGATGTCTGAATCGAACCGTGACTTCTGTGTACATCAAGGCTAATCCAGCTCTCATCCGCAGCTTCTTATCTGACGCTATCCGTTCCACCAATAAGAAGCTGCGGATAAGAAGCTGGATTCAGCCTCGCTTTTAATTATTTGAGTTTTTCATAGTTGCGTTGACATTTCTGTCTTGGGATTATAATCAGAGGAAGGTTAAGTTTAAAATAAAAAATTTTATATGTAATAGATTTTTTCTCCTGGTCCTTATTTTAAATGTCATAAAAAATTCAATAATTATCGAATATTCGACCGATATGAAACACTGATATCGTGATAAAGTTTTCAGCCATATCGCCCAGCCCTAGCGTGAGGATTTGAAATTAAAAACAGTCTTCCGTTTGTCAGGATACAGGCCTACAGAGGTAAGTGAATCAACATAAATCTTTATTTACAAGTTCAAAGGTGAGTATTTAGAGGTGCAGTGTTTCAGAGGTGAATACGAGAAGGACACTTCGTCGAAAGGATTTCAGGTGAGCAGATCTTCTTCAGTGCAATCAACATAAAACTGACATAGTCCAATGATACTTGTCTTTTCCTCTTACAGATACATCCGTCAGCAAACAAAGACTCAGGGAGAGAACACGGACTCAGGAAACATGGATCATGGAGTCTGGGAACATCAGAACAAGGACAGAGAGGTTAGTAACTTCAGGTGAGTATACGTTACTTTTACTGGTGCTGGATGAATCAGAGGGTTTCTCGGAGACGGATTATGGTCTGTTCCTGTTGGAGGCTTGACCATGACTGAGAAAAAACTGGGAGTTTATATGGAGCTGGCTGCTGATTTGGAACTGGTGCAGGTGATTTGCAACCAGGAGAATGACTTCAGGTGTGTAGTGAAGAGGTTTATGGGAGATGTAGTGCAGATCTGACATGGTAACTGTTACACCGTTAGTGAGGTTCATATTTTAAATATATAAGTCCATTGCATTCCAAACCACATAAATGATGAACTTCATAGAGCATTCGTAAGGAAAATATACCGACGGGCGAAACAGCACACTTCAAGTGTAACATCAAACAAAGTGCGCGTCTCTCACAGCGCGTGCAATGAATCCTGTGAATGTCCTCGTAATTCGCTTCAATCTTTCCGAACTTTATGAAAGATTATTCATTGCGAAAGCAGCAGCTGTAACGGGTGAACGGATGGTGGAGATGTAGCAACAGTACGAGTGCCTATTTAATGTCTCCTAAAAGAGTACCACAATTCGGAACGACAAAGAGAAGAGCTGGGGAGAGATCGCTTCAGATTTAAACGTACCGGGTGAGTGTAGAAAGTTGCTAGCGCACTAGCTGGCAAATGTAAAAATTAGATCCAGGGCAATGATCAAAACATATTGTGTCAAACAAAATATACATTGCGCATAGTTTGTTTGAATATTATTTCTAATATTTATTGATATTAGTTCAAATGAATTTAGAGAGGAAACAGTGCCAGTGTATATTTTCAGTGGAGGAGGTGAAACAAGACCAACAATATGATGGACACAATACACCAAGCTTTTCAAACCCATACCAAGTGGGAGCGGGGGAAAGGGCTTACTCATAAGCAGGCTTGGCTGTTGAGGAATTTGGAGTTCCCTCAAAAAACATCTCATGCTCAGCGTCCCGGTGAGACAAGTGTAAGCAGAGCAGTATTAAGGACAGGAATAATTGTGTGCTTAAGTAATGTAGGTATTTACATCGTGTATAATTATTTGGGACAATACAGTAAACTTGTTATGCAATTGTTTTGGCTTTTGATCAATTGATGAATTAAAGATTAGTTCACCCCAAAATGAAAACCGTTCAGATAATTCACTCACCTCCAATGCCATCCAAGATGTTCATGTCTTTCTTTCTTCAGTGGAAAATAAATAAGGTTCTTTTGAGGAAAACATTTCAGGATTTCTCTCTACAGAATGAACTTCAGTAGTTTCGCTGAGACAAGACCCTATTCCTCAGCTGGTATCAAAGAGAGACATTTGAAGCACTATAAAGTCCTTACCCTATCAGTTATTAAAGGGTAACTAAGCCCCTGGTCAGAGCCTGACTCCACCCACTGGCAATATACAATTACAATACAATTTTCATTTGTAAAGCACATTTAAAACAACTGACGTTGACCAAAGTGCTTAACAAGGCCGAGAAGACAGACAAAACAAATAACAATATAAACATAAAACACACAAATCAAGATATATTAAAAGCTGTAGAGAAAAAAATGTTTTCAAAGTAGATTTAAAAATTGACAAAGTTCTAAGAGCAAGATCTAATGTTAGCCGGTAGTCTATTCCATAGCTTAGGTCCAGTGGCTGCAAAAGCGTGATCATCCCTATTTTTTAGTCTAGTGCGAGGGACAGATAGTAAGTTAGAGTCCCCCGATCTAAATGACCTTGACTGTGTGGGCGAATGTAGTAGTTCAGATAAGTACTGTGGAGACTGGTTCTGCAATGACTTAAAAACAAATAACAAAACTTTAAAATCAATTCTAAATTTAACCGGTAGCCAGTGAAGCGAAAACAAAACAGGTGTAATGTGTTCAAATTTCCGCTTCCCTGAGAGAAGGCGTGCTGCTGCGTTTTGGACTAATTGTAAACGAGTCAATGCATTTCTGAGGGGCACCAACATGTAAGGAATTACAATAGTCCAATCTGGATGTTACGAATGCATGCATAGCAATCTCAAAGTTCTTTGCAGACAAGAAGGGTTTAACCTTGGCTAAAAGACGAAGATGATAAAAACAGGACTTAACCACAGCACTTATCTGTTTATTGTATTTAAAGTTGTTATCAAGCCAGACCCCCAGATTCTGAACACAGGAGGTACTGTAAGGTGACAACAATTGTAGATCAAGGTCATGAGCGTTAGTACTCACGATCATTGGGGCCAAACAAAATAATTTCAGTTTTGCTCTCATTGAGACTCAAGAAATTACTAGCAAGCCAGAGTTTTAATTCGTCCAGACAGTCAAGTATTTAACCTGGCCCTAGCCAGATGAATGTTGTTCCGCTTAGCTCTGCCTAGCTTCACTCACATCCATCTGGAACCTCTTCCATTGAGAGTGATTTCTCCAACCAACTTTATGGTTTAGCCAATCAGGACGCAGGGTGGGAGTTTCATAGATGTGACGTAGTGACAAAGTGACTGATGATTGTTCAGAAAGCGGTTCCTTTTCTGCTTTTTGCCATCCTCTAAAATTTGCCAGAGCAAGCATCTTCGAGTCTGCCGATCAAGCGAACGCACCGACTGCATATCCGACATGATCTTACCTGAACTTGTAACAATGTTAAACCGAGTTCTGTAAGTCGTTCGTCTAAAGAGGGCTTGTAGTCGTCGTCGGCTGTTCTGTTTTGTTTTTCCTGCGTCGCTCTCATCAGCGTCACGGGTTGGCTTCGGTGTGAGTGGTTGAAATAGCACGTCGATAAAGATGACAGACAAGTGGCTTATCCAATCATATGCAAGGATTTTTGATAAGGCCCAGCCTTCTGAAACGCCTTTTCAATGGATCGGTTCCAGATGGATGAGTGGAGCTAGGCGGAGCGAAATTCATCTGGCTAGGGCCAGGTTATCAGTATTGGCTTTAAAGCTAGCTTGTCATCACGCTTCAAAGGCAAGTAAATTTGAGTGTCATCAGCATACAGATGGAAAGGAACCCCATGTCTAGATAAAATAGAACCCAGGGGGAACATATTCAGTTTAAACAGTTCCGGGCCAAGAATAGAACCCTGAGGAACGCCAGACCCTAATTTAATTTCGGATGAACACTGTTTGAAAATATTTGAAAATTGTTATTGTTTGTTCAATATTTGAAAAATTCTGAAAAAGTGGGCAGATCCCAGTGGAGATGCTAAAACACTCTATCCTGATCATTTTCAATACTCGCAATTCCTGACTCCTACAGTGGTTTTGCACGAAACAAACCGTTTTTTTCTCGTCAAAAGTGTGGTGAGCTGAAACCTGCGGACATCACGAAGTGCGGAACATCCAATAGGAAAATTCAACTGCAGTAGCCACCGTTCAACCTGAAGAGGGCAGCACTAAGATGTTTTTACACCATATATTGTAGAAGTAAAACACTTTATACACAAATGTCAAAAAAGTTACTGGAATCAATGACTGGTATTAATAAAGATACATTCTTACAGATCATTAACTAAAAAAGTTGGTTTAGTGTTTAGTTACTCTTTAAAGTCCATTGTGTGTTTTCCTCAAAAACTTTTTTTCTTTTCCACTGAAGAAAGAAAGACTTGAACATCTTGGATGGCATTGGAGTGAGTAAATCCTTTAAATACTTGCACTGACATAAATTTGTTTTTCAGCTTTATCAATCCGTCAAAGACTTGATTGACGGGCAAGACATGGACAAGCGAATGAGGACAGTATAAATACATCTGAGGCACTGGGTAAAATAACAATTGTAGATATAATAACTAATAAAATGATGAAAAAGTGATGACCGATAAGTTGTTTTGTCATTCAGGGTGCCGTCTATTTTCAAGTTTGCACAAAACAGTTCAAGCAGTGACATTTTCACTGGTGTACCCAAAATGGTCAATGTTTATGATAATGTCTTTATTCAAACAATTTATTTAATTGATTATTCTTTACATATTATTCCTCTTTTACATGTTATGGAGATATTTAATCATTTATAAATATTCTATTATATGCTCTGATATGTTTGATTATTTCTAAATGCAAGATCTTTTGGATTTTCTTCTGTGCTGTAATAACAATGTGATTTCTCTTACTTTAACTTGTATCTCATTAACCACAGCACTACATCCCTCTACCCAACAAAGGGGTGAAGTACTCACCACCTCTTTTCCCACTCCTAAATTGGGATTGAAATGTCGCAAAGGGGATGCAGATTCTGTTGAGCGATAGAAGCTTCATTTGTTACAGCAAGTTACTTCAGCTCTTGCCACTCCAGATCCTTACAGTTCATTTGGACAGCAAGTTTCTGTGGATCTTAAATTAATAAAAAAATGTAACTATGCAGACCAGGGCAAAGAAAGAAATAATTAATATTTTGTTTGAGGCCCAGGAGGCTGACCAGTCCACTCCATCACCATCTTCACACATTCCACCAGCTACATACTCACCTCTCGCACCTACATAAACACTCTCCTCAATCCCTTTAACACACACACACAGCCACAACATCAACACTATCATCAGCTCCTGCCTCCTCAGGGTCCTGCTCAGCCTCGAAACTATTTCAAGATGTTAGAAGATTTGGATGAGAAGTTGCAGATAAAATATACAGTACGAGAAACACAAAGTTCATCACACATGTGGGATAGTTCACCCAAAAATTAACATTTTGTCATTACTTACCTTCAAGTTGTTCCAAACCTGTTTATGACAAAATATTCAATTTTGGTAAACTATCCCTTTAAAGGAACACACCGACTTTTTAGGACTTTAGCTTATTTCCAGTATCCCCCAGAGTTAGATAAGACCAAACACACCTTCTCATTTCTCTGTGCGTGCCGTAACTCTGTCTGACACACACATTCGCTAACCTAGCTTACAGTCATGGTCAAAATTAATGGCACCCCTGGTAAATATGATGAAAACTGGCTGTAAAAAATAATTCTGCATTGTTTATCCTTTTGATCTTCCATTCAAAAAATTGGCAAAATTCTAACCTTTCATTGAAGCAAAAGAATTGAAAGTGGGGGTAAATCACACTATGAAATAAATGTTTTTCTCCAAAACACTCTGGCCATAATTATTGGCACCCCTAGAATTTTTTATGAGAAAAATATCTCTGAAGTACATTCCCATTAATATTTATTTTTTAAGCACATCAGGGTGACTAGGAACATGAAATTGTCCAGCTATGACTTCTTGTTTCAAGGAGTTTAAATATGAGGAAGCACAAAGGTCAAATTCCCTGAATCATCCATCACAATGAATAAAACCAAAGAACATGGTTCTGATGTGCATCAAAAGATTGTTGAGCTTCACAAAATAGAAAGTGGATGTAAGAAAATAGCTAAAGAATTGAAAATTCCCATTTTGACCATCAGGGCAATAATTAAGAAGTTATAATCAACTAAAGATGTTATGATTCTGCCAGGAAGAGGATGTGTGTCTATTTTGCCTTTATGGACGGTGAGGATGAAAGTTTGAGTGTCCAAAGACTCTTCAAGGAGCACAGATGGAGAATTGCAGAGATTAGTTGAGTCTTGGGGTCAGAAAACCTAAAAAATATATATATATCAAACAACCCCTACATCCCCACATGTTGTTTGAGAGGGTTTCAAGAAAAATGCTCCTCGCTCATCCAAAAACAAACTCCAGCATATTCAGGTGTCAGACACGAACTGGATCTTCAAAAGGGACTGGATTCTATGGTCAGATGAAACTAAAAAAAGGGGCTTTTTGGCAGCAAACCCAGCAGATGTGTTTGGTGCAAACAGGGATGAAGAGTACCCCATGCCTACGGTTAAATATACTGCTGGATCAGTGGGCCTATTTATTTACTGGAGGTCCTGGACATCTTGTTCAGATACATGGTATTATGGATTCAAGCAAATACAAAGAGATACAAAATAAAAACCTGACGATCTGATCTGGGAATCTGCAGGATCTGGAGAGAGTCTATATGGAGGAATGGTCTCTGATCTCTGGTCAGGTGTTCTCCAAACTCATCAGGCATTATAGGAGAAGACTCAGATCTGTTATCTTGGCAAAAGGAGGTTGCAAAAAGTTTTTAATAACAGGGTGCCAATAATTATGGCCAGAGTGTTTTGGAGAAAAACATTTATTTCATAGTGTGATTTACCCCCACTTTCAATTCTTTTGCTTCAATGAAAGGTTAGAATTTTGCCAATTTTTTTAATGGAAGATCAAAAGGATACATGATTTACAGACAGTTTTCATCATATTTACCAGGGGTGCCATTAATTTTGACCACGACTGTATCACAAACACTGGAAGTAAATGGCTCCAGCAAGCAAACTGCTCCCAATAAGTGACAAAATAAAGTGTATGTTGTGATCTGTATAGTCACAGTGTGTACAAATAACAAGGTCATATGAGACACAGCCATCTTTTAACCGTATACATACTGGGCGGAGTGATTTGCTCGCTGGACCAGAAGCCCTGTGGTGAGGACGGAGAGAGGAAGGGTTGTGCTAATCACTCCGCCCAAATAGCAGTGCTTCGCCTTCTGAGAATATAGTTCCCAGTATACAGTTAAAAGATGGCTGTGTCTCAAATGACCTTGTTATTTGTACACATTATGACTCAGAGATGTATGGTAAATGGACTGCATTTATATAGCGCTTTCATAGACCCAATGGCCACCAAAGCGCTTTACAATTTGCCTCACATTCACCCATTCACACACACATTCATACACCGACGGCGACGGCAGCCATGCAAGGCGCCATCCAGCTCGTCGGGAGCAGCTGGGGTTAGGTGTCTTGCTCACGGACACCTCGACACTTGGTCAGTGCAAGTAGTTTATTTTAAAATTCACTACTTAAGTACTAAAAGTAAATGTACAAGTATTGTGTCATGTAATTATTAAAGAAAGCAGTCAAAAGTTTGAACTAGCAATCAAAGAAGGCGCTTTGGCGGTATACAAATTTGCTTTGGCGGCCGCCAAAAAAATTTCATTTAAGGACAACCCCTGCATTAGTTGTCAATGTGTGTGTCAATAAATACCATTACCCTATAAAACTGGCGTGTGATTTAGGCAGCATGAAAGCTGACTTGCAACGTAACATTTTTATAATTGTAACGAGTAACTACCCAGATAGCACACGTACGTCTGGCCGACATCGGCCAAACATCGAGCGTCGGCCTCCCTTCCTATAACGTCGCAGAGGCATCGGCCAGGCATAGGTAGCTCTCCTGTCAGTCAGTGCTCTATTTCCCAGCTCCGTTACAGCGGCTTTGGGGTCGGCCCACCATACGTAGGGCCGACGTTTGCGCGGGTCCGCTCTTTGCATTCAAACAACCAAAATGTATTTTATAATTAAACATTTTGATAAAGGATTTGATATAAAAATGAGAAATGGCTGGTCTTTTTAGACGTAGTTGAGCTGTAGGCTGCACAATTTAAAACTCTCAGTCTCTCAGACATGATCAGCTTATCGTTGCACGCGCTGAATTACATACATTCACATTAATTTAGCAGACGCGACTTACAAATGAGAACAATAGAAGCAGTTAAACTATCAGTAGGACAACAAGTAGACTACTATAACCCCTCTCAGTTTAAAGTGTATATGTCAGGTTAAATTTGTAAGTATGATTAACACAAAATAGTTAGGGGAAAAACACGTTTGTCAAGTTGATGTATTGTTTTGTATGTTTTTCGATACCTAAAGGCAGAATATAAGATGAAAAAGTTCGTTATTTTCAGTACTGACTTAAAACTGCCCCTCCCCCCAAACGAATCGCGTGATGTCATAAGAGGGACGTCTCCCTACAGTAGGTCGCTGAGAAAGTGATCAGTGAGCTGTGTGAGTAATTGTATGAATTATTTGATTAGGACATTTATTTAGTTATTTAGTTAGTTATTTAAGTTAGGTAGTTAGTAAGGTATACGCAGGAAACAGGTTTGCCAACCGCAATTAAACCCTGAAGAAGAAGAAAGAAGAAAGAAGAAAGGTATATGCAGGCGTATTATCACGATGGTGAATTACTGCGTTTGTGCTGGGTGCAAAAACACCGTTAAAACCGGTCACAGAGTCCACTTCACTCTCAGAATATCAGCAGTGAACTCGTCTCCGATCGGCACGCAGGGACAAAAATAAATAAATTAAACGCAATTCGGCCAACCTGACTGTGGCGAGGGGACGTGATTTTGCAAAGTCTGTAGCGGGAGAGAAAGGACGGAGCCGCGGGTGCAGATGATGAACACCTGTGTCTGATTGCAGTATTTTTCCGTGGAGAGACCGTATATAACCGGCGGGAATGAGAGAGCGAGAGAGAGAGAGTTGTACTGGGACTTCGCACGCGGCTACTGCAACCGAGACTGAGAAGCAAGTGTTGGATCGCGTGTTTTGTTTATGGTGGCGAATGCGCTACTGTGCACCTCGTTTCTTTTTTGTTTTTCTGAATAAACGCGAGTCCCAGTCACGCCGACCCTGTCTTCTTTCCACACACACTGAACCTCTTCACACTGACCTGAATCATAGGCTACCGCGCATCTCTACCGCGTATCTAACAGTAGTTCCGCATTAATTAATTTGCACGCGAGTTTTATTTATTTCAACCCTATTCTCCGTGTATATTCATGCACCGAACCGTGACGCCCGTACGTTTCGGTTCAATATGAAAACATGTACCGTTCCACCTCTAAGTTATGCCTATACTTACCAAGACACCTGACCAACTCCCCACTCTGGTTCTCTTCACACCAAATATTTATGTTTCTTCGATAGGAATTATTTAAATTTCTGTTTGGTTCCTCATCTGTCTCACACCTGGGAGGCTCAAAATTGTAAGGCTGTGGGTCATCATAGGTTTGAAGGGGATTCTGGATCTCCTCAGACTCAAAACTCTCCATACTTGAATAGAACTTTTTTGTCACGTCTCACTCTTCTGACGTCACAGCCAGCTCCACTGTGTTTTCAAAATATGATCTTGACAGAAATGGCTATAAAGCTTAATGTAGGGCAATTACAGTAATAATTTTAATGATAATTACATTTTCACTCAGACATCTAAACCTTTTTTAATATATCCCAAAAAAATTTTTAACCTGACATACACACTTTAATTTTAGTGACGTTTCTTTTAATAGAATAGAAGAGAAAGTGTTAGTCCTAGTGAACCAGTGCTGCCGAAAAAAGAAAAGAACGTTTTGAAGTGACAGTGCGAATTAAAGTGATAGTGCATTGTTCGTGGTCAAAATTAACACAGATTGACATGAAAATGTAGTTATCTCACAATAAATGAATTTAATTAAATCATACTAGGCCTACTTTTTTTCACAGATATATTTTTACTTAAGCCCAGGGAAAAGCATTAACACTTACCAGAGGTAGGCTAGACTTTAGCAAAAATAACTAATGCTGTCAAAAAGTTTGTATTTTATATTATTAATTGTGACTGCAGTTTGTTATATTATGTGTGGGCATGTGCCATTGCACATATGAAAGGGTCATAGATCTCCAAACTTAGTTCTCCTACGAGAGGTTCTCCTCGTATTGCGTAAGCTAGCTTACGCTACGGGAAAGATTCTTCTTTGCCGAACAATTGAAGCCAAAAAATTTTTATAATTTGTAATCATTGTCAACGCACTTCTCAGGTGCAGGACCTAGAGCGGGCTAACTAGCAGGCTCATTGGTTCGTTTCTGGGAAGTGCTCAAACCAATCGGAGAGCGGCGCTGAACCCGCGCCCAATGAGCGGACGACGCTCGCTGACTCACGTCAAAGCCCGCCGAAAGGGGCGTGGCTTGAGTGTATATAAGCACTCTCCGTGGTTTGGAACAACGATTCATTTTGATTCAGCGATCTAATCGCCTGCCGTTGCAAGACTGAAGCCGTCGTCGTGACAAGGCACCTTCTAGCAAGCAAGAAGCCTGAAGAAGCCGGCCCCTGCCACCTTCAGCCGCCTCAGCGAGCTAGCGCCGTCCGACGACTTCCACTTGCTCCATCACAAAAGAGCGTGAGCGTCTTTTTAAAGATGTCTCGCATTTCCTGCGGCTCATGCCGCGCACCGCTCGAAGACGGAGACCGCCACCTCATCTGCCCTCTCTGTCTCGGGCTTGAACATGCGGAACTCGCCCTCGCCGATGGAGGATGCTCTCTCTGCGAGGCGCTGACAATGTCTTCCCTGCGGGCAAGACTCCTCACCGTCGAATCCGCCCAAGCCGCGCCGCCTCTGACTTCTCCGCGAAGAAGAAGCGCCGCTCTCAGAGGCCGCCGGAACCTGCGATGGCTGTGTGTGGGCCGCAGCCGCCGCCCCCGACCACTCTCTCTCTCCACCCGAGCTGGACCCCCCATTGCCGCCGAGTGGCCGCTCTGCAGCGTCCCTCGAGCTCTGAGGAAGAGAAAGAGTCGCCTTCGTCTGCACGCTTCTAACAGCGACGAATGGTCTTCACTGGGCTCTTCGGCGTCATGCTCCGGGGACCCGCTCCGGCATCGAAGAGGACCTGAATGCGCCTCCTGACTCTCGCCGTCGAGCGTCTGGGCCTCGACTGGTCACCACCACCCGAGTTACCACCGAACCGGATGGATGGAAAGTACCTGCACTGCGCCCCGCCCCCGCTGGCACCCGGTCCGCTCCTTTCCTGCCTGAGCTCCACGCCGAGCTCACGTAAATCGTGGAAGCTCCTCTCGGCTCGGACCCGCTCTGATGTCTCCGCCTCGCTGCGCTCGGTGGACGGAGCCACCGAGAAGGGCTATACAGCGATGCCGCCCGTCGAAGATCTGGTCCGCCGCTCACTGTGCTCGCCCTCCGCTGGATGGCGATCCTCCCCTGAAGCTTCCTTCTAAAGCTTGCAGAGCGTCCTCTACCTTCCACACCCGGCGCCTATGCAGCCGCTGGCCAGGCCGCTGCAGCGCTGCACTCCATGTCGGTTCTCCAGGTGCTGCAATCCGACCTGTTGAGTGACATAGCGCAGAACGAGAGAGAAATCAACGGCCGTGCGCTCAACGACTTAAAGATGCGTGACGGACCTCTCCCTTCGCGCCACCAAAGCTGCCCGCTCAAACGCTGGAAGATGCATGGCCGATTCCTCTGTGTCGCCGAGAGACACTCTGTGGCTCACGCTCACGGACATGAGCTGAAGCTGAGCGCGCTGCTTCCTCGATCGGCGCCCGTCTCACCTCCTGGCCTCTTCCGGATCTGCCGTCCACGGGCATCGTAGAACGCTTTTCTGAGGTCCAGAAAGCCACCCAGGCCATGAATTTTGCTTCCTGCTCGCCGTAACACTTCTGGCAGGCCGCTCTCGTGAGCCCCCTGCCAGAACGCCTCAAGAACGCGCGCAGCAAGCTCAGGCCCATCCCCAGCACAGGCAGAGCGGCCGCCCCTCGTCTCGCTCTCGTCTCGACAGCCGACGCAGACAGGCTCCCCAAGCGCCCCGCCCCAAGGTCACGCCTGAGCCCTATCAGCAGAAGTCCGCGCAGCACTTCTGGGGAAAAGACGGCTTCTTTCCGCCGTGCCGGACCGCCGTCAAAGTTTCACCCTCTGTTAGTCCCCGAACCTTCGCCGACTGCAGCAGCGAATCTCGCCGAGAACAAGCCGGTGACTCGACCCGCTTCGAGCCACAAACAGCCGTTTTCACGGCTACCCAGAGAGTTCACATAAAGAGCATAAAAGCCTCAAGTGTAAAAAATGTGACCACAAGCACGTGTTCACTCACACTTTCTCCCGTGCCCCCACAGAGTTCACTCCCACTCAGCGGCCTCCGTCCGCTCGAGTAGCAGAAAGCATAAGCACGCCCTCAAGCAGCGCGTGTCCCCCTCTGCTCGCTCTGTATCACGGCCCATAAGCTCCTCTCTGAGTGCAAATCCCGTTGCCACACACAGTTTACACGAGCACACACACAGTGTCCAGCCCGTTACATGCAGCAACCGGGACAGCACGGCCATTCAGCCTCTAGCAATATGCTTCAAAGCGTGGGAAGCCATTCCCGGCATATCCCCGTGGGTACTAAGCATTATAAAAGACGGCTACCAGTTACAGTTTCGCCGCCGCCCCCGCGTTCCCGCCCGGCCCCTTTTCTGTGGTCAGCCCAGCTGCCGCGAGCACGCTCCGCACAGAAATATCGAAACTGTTAACAAAAGGCGCGATAGAGAGAGTCCCTCCACCCATAACCGAGTCCGGGGTTTTACGGCCGTTATTTTCTGGTCCCCAAGAAGACGGCGGCCGCAGGCCGATTCTAGACCTCAGATTTCTGAACAAAGCTCTCATGACGAGATCATTCAGAATGCTGACGGTCAGGAAACTCCCTCGCACATGTGCACCAGGGGGATTGGTTCATCTCCCTGAGATCTGAAAGACGCTTATTTTCAGATTCAAATACACCCTCGTCACAGGCAGTTTTTACGCTTCGCCTTCGAGGGCCAGGTTTATCAATACGCCGTTTTTCCGTTCGGCCTTTCCCTGAGAGCCACGCACGTTCACGAAATGTATGGACGCGGCGCTCGCCCCCCTTCGAACCCAGGGGATGCGCATTTTGAATTATTTGGACGATTGGCTGATACTAGCATGTTCCAAAACAGAGCTTCTGTCGCACCGTACAGCTCTTCTCGCTCATCTGGAAGCGCTGGGCCTCTCTGTCAACTGGACAAAGAGCGTTCTCCAGCCCAGTCAAACTATCTCTTTTCTGGGGATAGACCTGGACTCTACCACTATGAAAGCACGCTTATCCGCTCAGCGCACACGCCGCTTGCAGCGTTTAGCCGCTTCGTTCCAGATGAATACCCGCGTTCCGGTGAAAACCTTTCAGAGAATGCTGGGTCACATGGCCTCAGCTGCAGCCGCGCTGACAGCTAGGTCTTTTACATATGCGCCCCCTCCAATTCTGGCTAAAGACCCGTGTACCCCGCCGCGAGTGGACCACGGGCCGCCAGCTAATCAGAGTCACTCAGGCATGCATTTCTGCACTACAGCCTTGGACGGTGACCGATTGGTTTCAACGGGGCGTCACGATGGGGACCTCCTCTCACCGGAAGGTAATCTCGACAGACGCATCCAACACAGGCTGGGGTGCGGTCTGCGAGGGCTCACCGGCCTCTGGCCGATGGTCGGATCGGGAGACCCCATTTCACATAAACTGTCTCGAGATGCTTGCGGTCGAGTATGCACTGTTGCAGTTCCTCCCGCGCATCCAGGGTCACCACGTCCTGATTCGTTCAGACAACATGACAGTGGTATCCTGACATCAACCGTCAGGGCGGGGTCAGATCCAGGAATCTCTTCCTGCTGACACGCCGCATTCTGAGTTTGGTCCCAGAGTCATCTGCTCTCGCTCAGAGCGACGCATGTCCCGGGACACCTAAACGACGGTCCAGACATTCTATCCAGGAACCTTCTTCTCTCCAGGAGAATGGTCCCTGAATCCTCTTACAGTCCAGTCACTGTGGCGCCTCTTTGGCAGAGCGGAGATAGATCTCTTCGCGACAGAAGAGAACTCGCACTGTCCGATATTCTTCTCGAAGAACGAGGACGCGTTAGCGCTAGAATGGCCATACCGCCCGCTCATGCCTTCCCTCCCATCTCCCTGCTACCGCAGGTCATTCAGAGAATCAGGGAATTTCGCCACCCGGTGCTCCTCATAGCCCCGCGTTGGGAGAATCAGATTTGGTACCCGGAGCTCACACAGCTGTCTCAGACAGCCCCGTGGCCCATCCCGGTCAGAGCAGATCTCCTCTCTAAGCCCGCGGCAGATCTGGCATCCCCACCCGCAGCGCTGGGCGCTTCATGCATGGGTGACCAACGATTACACGTTGATTTGCCAGAGGGAGTCTTGAACACGATCAAACACGCTAGAGCGGCATCTACCAGAAAGCTCTATGCGGCTAAATGGTCTGTATTTTCAAAATGGTGCACCGAAAAGAATTTGGACCCCCTTAAGTGTGAGGTCTCTTCTTTGCTTTCCTTCCTTCAAGATATGCTGGACAAGGGCAGAACCCCATCCACCCTGAAGGTTTATGTGGCAGCCGCGCGGCCTTCCGTTGGTCCCGACGCGCCCAGTCTATTGGCAAAGACGAGCTGGTTATCCGCTTCCTCAGGGGAGCCAGGAGGATGAACCCCCCTCGCCCCCCCTCGGTGCCGGTTTGGGACCTTTCAATAGTCCTCGAGGCCTTGAAAGCCCCCCCTTTCGAACCGCTCGAGTCTATTGACCTCAAATATCTCTCCCTAAAAGCCGTTTTTCTGATCGCTCTTGCCTCAGTTAAACGAGTGGGCGACATTCACGCGCTCTCTTCGAACGCGTCGTGTTCTCGAGTTCGGCCTAACGACTCCGTCGTCATTCTCAAACCCAGACACGGATATGTGCCTAAGGCGATTGGCACCCCATTTAGAGCACAGGTGATATCCTTATCGGCTCTGCCCACCTCTGATAGCGAGCCCAATGCCAACCTCCTCTGCCCGGTCCGGGCGCTGAGAGCGTACATTACACGCGCTGCCACGTTCAGACGTTCTGAGCAGCTGTTTGTGGCGTTTGGGGGACGCACAAAAGGCTTGCCTCAACAAACACTATCCAGATGGATAGTAGACGCTATCGCCTCCGCCTATGCGGCTAAAAATCTGCCTTGCCCGCTCGGCGTCAGGGCTCACTCCACTCGAGGCATGGCCTCCTCGTGGGCTTGGTCCTGTGGTATTTCTATTCATGATATCTGTGTGGCCGCGGGCTGGGCTTCCCCGTCCACCTTTATCAGATTTTATAACTTGGAAGTACCGGCCTTACAGGCTAAACTACTAGCGGTCTAACCCGCGCAGCCTCTAGCCACGCTTTATGGGGAATCCTTCAACCGGCTAGCCCCTTGATCTTCCCCCTCCATTCTATGGAAACTTCCTATACTACTGGCCCGCTATGCCGGCTGCCTCTTTAGGCCTCATATTCTCATATAAACGGCTTCTGCCCTTTATTATTGTTTCTCCACTATTGCTCCCTCCACCCTCCCGGGGATGCTTGTGGTGACTGACCGGGCACGGCGTTGACCAGGGGTTCCCGGAGCGTAAGCTAGCTTACGCAATACGAGAGAACCTCTCGTAAGAGAACGAATCGGTTACTGAACGTAACCTCGGTTCTCTCTAGATGAGGGAACGAGATTGCGTTCCCGGCCGTGCCCGCTCTAACAGCGATTCGCTTCATCACTATAAATCGTTGTTCCAAACCACGGAGAGTGCTTATATACACTCAAGCCACGCCCCTTTCGGCGGGCTTTGACGTAATAAGCGAGCGTCGTCCGCTCATTGGGCGCGGGTTCAGCGCCGCTCTCCGATCGGTTCCAGCACTTCCCAGGAACGAACCAATGAGCCTGCTAGTTAGCCCGCTCTAGGTCCTGCACCTGAGAAGTGCGTTGACAATGATTACAAATTATAAAAATTTTTTGGCTTCAATTGTTCGGCAAAGAAGAATCTTTCCCGTAGCGTAAGCTAGCTTACGCAATACTCGTTCCCTCATCTAGAGAGAACCGAGGTTACGTTCAGGTAACCGATTCGTTTTAAATTAATATTTGAATATTTATGAGATTTTTATTTTAGTCGGCCTAATGTTGTAATTCTAGATATTTATATTTGTAAATGCTGCAAATTTTGACGTAGTTTAATCAATGGCCGTGCGCGTGAACTTTCTACTCGCTTTCAAACACTGGAGCTGCGCACAGGAGCTGCGCAGAGTTGCCATGGAAACGGCGCGGGACCACCGCCACAAGCAGCAAAAACTCCCCCTCTCGCTGTTTTCACTGCTTTCATGTGAGGTTATTCTCTAAAATGCCACAAATTAAACACACAACTGTTCTTGACACCTCTCTTACTTGTAATTGACACGCTTTTGGTGAATATTTTCTTTAAAGACATGCTTTAGTGTCTTTGGAATAAGTCCGTTAGCATCTCAACCGTTTTCAGCTAGCAGATAGCAGCTAGCGGCTGAGGTTAGGTTAATCTAACGTTAACGTTAACTCGGTTGAGCTTTTGTGTTTTAAATGTTGGGCTTTTAATCGACTCTTATGTGCAGATGAGAGTTTTAATAAAGGTTTTATTTGGAAGTGAGCTAATTTATTTAACGTTAACACGTACTGTTGATCGGTGACGTCACTTACATGGAGCTTGAACATTGTCTGAAACTAGCTGCTCAATGGTAAACTATTGATAAAAAAAATGTTCTGTGATTTCAGCAGCAACAAAATAATTCCTCTAAAACAGAGGGGAAGCTCCGCTTCAACATTTCTGAAGAAAGCTGCTGCCAGAGATGTAGGAAACACAGGTGAACCCAGGAAGCTCATTAAAGGTACAATACCTAAGATTTTTGCATTAAAATATCCCAAAATCACAAGGCCAGTGTTATATATTTAGTTAAGATGATAACTTACAATATTCCAAATGTTTCAAGCTATGTTTAAATCGCGAGTAAATTGAGATTTTAACCAAGGAAACGGGGCGTGTGAGCAGGGGTGAGCTGGGAGTCGCCAGTCAATCGCGTCATATCCGCGTTACCTCAGTTTCCGCTCGTACTACGTGTAGTCCTGGATAAATGCGGAAGTTGTAGTTGTGCGTTTGCGTCTATCAAGCAACAAACGTCAACTTGTTTCGCGCATTTGTAATGGAATGGTGCACATTCTGGTGCATTATTCTTTTCAATTATTCTCGGAATGTGAACTGTTGGCTGTAAAGGGGGTCGCACACTGGACGAGAAGAGCCGCGCCACGTCTAGGACAAAGTCCAGTATCGCACACCGGACGAGAAGAGCCGCGCCACGTCTAGGACAAAGTCCAGTATCGCACACCGGACGCGCACTTTCTCATCATGAAAGGAAGATAATGTCTGTTCTATGTTATGATTGTACTGTACAATTAAATACAATCGTTGCTGAGTCTGCAGTCTGAAAATTTTACATCAGAACATCTGTTCACTGAATTGAGAATATCACCTGAAAAATCTAATAACATCAGTAATTGTCATTCAAGCAGCTGATTTCTGTAAATGAATACAAAACTAAATGCATATTGCAGCATAGGGCGAAGTCAGGATACATTAGCAACGATTTGACTTTAAACCCTCTCCACCATAGCTTCGTCCAGTGACTCGTACAGTAACATCTGTGATAACTAATTTACTTTTAAACCTGACTTTTCTTGCGGCTATTTCAGTTTAATGAAAAACAAGCATGTCATTATACGCAACATTTATAGAAATCGAACTTTACCTCATCCATGACAACTAATTTTCGATTCCCGTCTGACTGATTTATCCACGGTGGAGTTGAAAACAACAGTTCCCATCATTCCGCGTTCCTCCACGCCGTCATCAAGCAAAGCCGTTGTTGTTGTTTTGAATGTAGCGCCCTCTAGTGATATGCAATCTTAGGTATTGAACCTTTAAATAACTTCATATCCATGATTTTGTCCAAATATTTTTCACCTAGCTGCTATATCACCGTGTATATCATATGTCATTTCTTATTTCTTTAATTATTTCTTTAATTTCTCAAATTTACAGTTTTAATTTGTATGATTTATTTTAAGAAGGTTTTGACATCCAAAAGTAAGTGACACCGTATGAGCAATAAATGAATAAGCAAACCTAAAAACAAATTCTTTTATCTTAATTAAGAAATTAGTTTCTGTATATCTTTATATTCTTTCTCTTTTCTACATTTCCCCTCTGCTGTAGCTTTTTTCCCTTTTAATAAACCTAGCATTGTATAATAATATTGTTGGCTCTGTGACATGGTTTGTTGTGTTCGTAGATCCTTCCACGCTGAAGCCCTGCACCGTAGCAGACGAGTTTTTGTCCTGATCATCATCTCTAAGATGCTATGAACCATATGACTCGTAAGTAAAACTTCAAACATACATACATAATGTCAAAAACACACTAATTGTGTTAGTACAAATTTGAATGTTTTGAAAGAAATTTCTTATGTTCACAGAGACAGCATTAAAAACAATAATATTGTGAAATATTATTATTATTATTTTAATAGGTTAACTGTTTTCTATGTGAATATATTGTAAAATGTAATTAATTCCTGTGATCAAAGCTGTATTATCCGCATCACAGCTTCACATAATCCTTCAGAAATCATTATAATATGATGATTTAATGCTCAAGAAACATTTATGATTATTGTCAGTGTTGAAAACAGTTGTGCTGCTTCATATTTTTGTTTTTCAGGATTTGAAGAATTTCCATTATTTGATGAATAGAAAGTAAAAACAAAAAATTATTAGAAACAGAAATCCTTACTCTCTCTTTTTGTCATTTTATTGCATCCTTGCTGAATAAAATTATGAGTCTCTTTTTCTTTTTTAAAGCAACACTAAGTGACTTTTCAACCTTTATAATAAATTTCCAAAACCCTTGTGATGGTACATCGACTTACAATAGGTTGAATGACATGTCTGCCATAGCCTGAATGTGGTCTGTATCACTTTTACTTGCACTATGTAACTTCGGGTCAGGTAGGAACAGGAGCACAAAAAGATGCCTGCTTTACGGCTTACATCACTTCCCCCACCTCTTCCTCAAAATGTCTGTGGCCATTGCAGACATCCTAAGTCTCCCAGGAGTTTCCCGCATATTGATAAGCATCTCCCCGATGCCCGCAAATTACTTCAAATCTCCTGGAATCTAAGAGCGCGCATGCGAGACAGATATACTGCGCGCATAATATACATAGCGCGCGCACGTCACAGAGGGAGAGAGGGAGAAACCTTGCGAGTGTGCCTCACGAAAGCTAGTCAACCCCTCCGTCAACAATCCAGTCACCAAGATATGCCTCCCTGAAATGAATATTGGTCTTACGGGGTTGGTAATTAATGACTTAATTTTCATTTTTGGGTGAACTATCCCTTTAAAGGTCCCGTTCTTCGTGATGCCATGTTTCAAACTTTAGTTAGTGTGTAATGTTGTTGTTAGAGTATAATATCTGTAATAATATTATAAATAATATAATTATTATAAATAATAAAAATTATAAAGCTCAAAGTTCAATGCCAAGCGAGATATTTTATTTAACAGAAGTAGCCTACATCGAACGGCCGTTTGGACTGCATCCCTCTACTTCCTTCTTTAATGACGTCAGTAGAACAGTTTTTGACTAACATCCGCCCACAGGAACGCTCCCTCAACTCCCTCAACATAACTACTGTGTTTACTCAGCTCTTACAGTGATTTTCTGAAGTAAAACTCTCTTTTGTATCTCATAATACTGTTCTACAGTTTATATGATGAAATGGTAAAAAGTTCACATGATCATCTTTTGTCTGAAACAATATGAACTGCAGCTATGCTAATCTTTCCGCTGTTGCTTCCCTGTTTCTATCTCAGGATGCTCAGGAAGTTTACTAGAGATTACAGTAGCTCCAGTTTGGATCCAGTCTCACTTGTGAAGTCTTCAGGAGACGGCAACTATAGATGAACAAAAGGTGGGGTAAGCAATATTTCAAAAACGCTGTTGGAATTGTTGATATTTGGAATATCAAACCCCTATCTTCAATGCTCCGCCTCCAAAACTCACCAGATTGTTCAACAGCCGCATCACATTATTGGTGTAAATTACTAATTCCTGTAATTCAATGAATTGCTGAACACACGGTGTGGTGCGCTCGTTTTTCCAGGCGCGCCTATGCCACGATGAAATTAAAATATCTCAACTTTTCAGAATGTCGCAAGCGCACCGCAGATCATGCAACAAAAACCAACCGTTGGCTATGGAAAGCTCAGCCGGTGTGGTGAAGTGTTGAGTCCCACTGAAGAGATGGGTCCCAGTTTATGGCGGGCATACACTGATTTTCGTCCGATTTTGAGCCGAATTCTGACTCGTGCGACTCATGATTTTCAGCTTTGTCGTGCAGTGTACAGGGAGAAACGAGAGGTGATTAACCTCTCCCGATCGACAACCGCATGGTCGGATGAATGTCTGGCATGTCAGAAAGTTCGGTCGCTCCTCGTGACTATATCGCACAGTTGAAGCAGAGCTAGGAACCGATTGCCCTAAACTCACTGCGCCTGCGCGAAAACAGAAGTTTAACCATTTCATCTGCAGCAAAAATAAAATAAAAACGAAAAGCGGGAGATCTTAAAAGCTCTATGGTTCAAACTAGCTACAAATTACTGATTCTTACCTCCAGTTCATGTTGCAAAATGGATTAACCATATATACAAACGTCTTCCAAGCCACCTGCGATGAAATGACTCTTTTTAAAAAAAAAAAAAAAATGTTAAACTATGTTCTTGAAATGAACCTGTTTTTAATTTTCATTGATGACTCATTATTGCAATGTTCGGACATATTATAGACTGTTAATAGTTAATTATGCCTATAATTCATTGTAATCGAACCTAAATGTTTTAGACAATTTTCAATCCTCACGGCATGTTGGATGTGTGCTGGGAAATTATTGCGTGGCAAATTAATTATAATAGCAGATTAATTTAATAATAAAATTAGCCTAGGCCTCCCCTAATAATGATAATACAATAATACTAATAATTTAATACATAAATTGGAAATGCTATATCATCTTGATATTGATAGCTGACGCTTGTTTTAACAATATCTCTGGATAGATGATATCGTCTATAGGTTCAATCCAAGGGTTTATCGCAGATATTTCACACGTATAGTGTGAGCAGTGAAGTCGCAGCTCGATGATTGGACCATATCGTGTGAGCATATAAATCCTGAACTTTGGCTTTACATCTCATGCGATTTACTCGTCCAGTGTGAGTAGGTACCTTGCAGAAATCACACAGACATCGCACAGTGTAAACCCGCCTTTAGGAGGAGCCAAGCAATCCGATTGGTTCCAAAGCACGTTTTATAGGTAAATCGCTTTAGTGCCTGGTTACAAATCAGATATCACTTTATTATATAAGTCTTTTGAACTATGTTATAACGACCATTAATATATTTTAACTTATATGTTTTATATACTAGTATATTACCGAAGATATAGATTGTGAAATTGCCTAATAAGAATGTCGCAAAACATACCTAAACATGTTATTTCTTTCACTTTAACTATATAAATAATCAGGATAAAAATAAAAGATTGTAACATGAATTAAAGTTTGATTGATTGCATTAAGAATCGCGAGAACAGCTTTAGATCAGGCCTACTACTGTACTGGGGTCCTAAGCTGGGACTCAACACTTCACCGGACAGCTGGTCATAGCTGTAGCCTACAGGCGGGTTTTTTAATTTCTCATCTCCATAAATATATCTAGTAGTTAAAGCTAAGGCAAGGGCTAGAAATACATTTTTGCTAATACTTCCTTGTCATCATTGACGACAGACGCCACGAAAAGTGCGAGTGCTTGTGGAAAAGAGAAAGTGGAAAGGAGAAAGTGGCACGGCCGCGCGGGCTTTCCACGCATTTTTAGACGTGATATGTGAATGGCCCCTAATTCAGTATAAACTGAGAATCTATTTGGTTTAAAATCTTTTTTTTTCTTGAATATATGATTAAATAAAAAAAAAATCTAACAGTCAATTTTTGCTGGAGTAATAATGTAATCAACACAATTTTTATTTGAAGAGACTCCTTTTACTTGAGCCATTTTATTGGTTACTGATGTTACAGCTTGCGATGCAGACATCAGACTAAAGCTCATGATCTGGCTAAAGGAAACAGTTTAAATGTATTTATTGATGCATTTGTTTCTTAAAGCAAAGACCTAACTGCTTTTCCCCACTGTTCTTCACTGTTACAGGCTGCCGGGAAGAATCCGTCTCTACTATGGGTCTACATTGTTGCTGTTCCTCTTTATCCCTTTTCTTCTGGAGTTTTTTATCGTGTCATTAAACTATCTTAACTTGAATTGTGTCTGTTCATTATAGAGACAGTTACACACACAAAATTAAGAAGATATTTTTTAATGTCAGTATAGCCTACTTTTTTTCATATTAGATGGTCAAGTAGCCCCAGTGCTTTATATCACCATAGACATTGAGGGGAGAAGTTCTATAATGTCAATAATAATAATAACAATTATGTCAATAATTAGAAATGGCCAAACTTTTCCCCCAATGTTGGAATTTTTTGCTCTGCTTTGTTTTTAGGATGACAAAAAGGTTTTAAAAGTTACACTTTAGGCTGGTCTATCTTCAGATAGCCAATAAAATCAAAGTAGGCGGGGTTTCCTTTTCACAGAATCAGACCACGTTATTCCATGATCACATCAGTTTAACATTGAAAGAGTGCGAGCACTGTGAGGTGAGATGAAAGTTGCAAATCATTTAATATTAGCTGTTTTACTAACTGTTTTACGATAGAAAGTGCTTGACAGTTATGTCCAGTGATGCAAAACTACTCTACTCTACTTTTTCTTCTTAAATATGGCTGTTTTGAGGGATGAAAGTTGTATTCACAGTATATCGATGCTATATTTTATTAATGAAAGTCGCGGGGCAGCGATGACTTTGATCCTGAGTGTGCAGCGCGATCTCCGCTCTAAAGTGCAAATGATGCGTGTGTGTGTGTGTGTGTGTACGTGCGTGCTTCAATGAAAGCAGCGCAAAGGAGTAGCCAGAAAGGTTCGACCTGTAAATAAAGGTCCTATAAAGCCCGTGCAGAGCGGCCGGCATTTACAGCTTTGCGTCGTTCAAACATCGGCCAGAAGATCATTTGCGATCATATGCCGACGTTGCAGCGACATTGTGCCGATTAGCAAACGCTCTCTGAGCGACATCGTGGCGATGGAACTTTGTACATCGGGCCAACATCGGCCAGACGTACGTGTGCTATCTGGGTAGCAGAACATTAAAAAATCTAAGTAAAAGTATTAAAGGATTAGTTCACTATTGAAAAAACTTTTGCTGATAATTTACTCACCCCCATGTCATCCAAGATGTCCATGTCTTTCTTTCCTCAGTCGAAAAGAAATTAAGGTTTTTGATGAAAACATTCCAGGATTTTTCTCCATATAATGGACTTCCATGGGAACCAGGTCCAAGCTCCAAAAGATCGTTAATAACAGTTTCAGATCCAGCTTCAAATGTCTTTAAACGAACACTAGACGATGAATAAGGGTCTTATCATGCAAAACGATGGGTTATTTCAAAACTTATTCCAAAAATGTAACTTTTCTAAGGACAAATGGTAGCCTAGCTCTATTCTGGAGGCGCGTTTGTAACGTCATGTAATACGTAATTACGTTCAAAAGGTCACGAGTGACGTAGCTGGAAGTACAGAGTCAGTAAGTTGAACACATAGGTTGAACGTGCAAACTAACTCAAACGCCGTTAAAAAAAAAGGAATTAAAGGTAAAATAACGATTTCGGACGATTTTGATTCTGTACTTGCTACATCCGCGTGACCTTTTGAACGTAATTACGTATTACGTGACGTTACAAACGCGCCTCCAGAATAGAGCTAGGCTACCATTTGTCCTTAGAAAAGTTACATTTTTGGAATAAGTTTTGAAATAACCCATCGTTGCGCATGATAAGACCCTTATTCATCGTCTGGTGTCGTTTAAATACATTTGAAGCTGCATCTGAAACTGTTATTAACTAACTTTTGGAGCTTGGACCGTCTGGTTCCCATGGAAGTCCATTATATGGAGAAAAATCCTGGAATGTTTTCCAACCATATTAACCATAACCATAACCATATTATTTATGACAGCGGTAACGGACAATGCCGCTTCTAACCTGTAGGGGGACCACAGATGAAAAGTTCTTTAGTTTTGCTTTAATGTTACTATTGTTAGCCAAGTGATTTCATATTGAAATGTGCCTTGTTAACAGCTAGCTAACAAATTCTTAATTGCAGTATCCAATCCTATCATTTATTCAAATAAAATATTGCATATCACTCCCAAAACAATTGATCTGCTTAATTGTTGATATTTACAGTTAATTTGAATATTTACTTTTGACTTTCGGTACTTAAGTAGGTTTTAAATCGGATACTTTTGTACTTTTACTCAAGTGATGTTTGAATGGACTTGCTACTTTTACTGGAGTCATTTTTTATTTAGGTATATATACTTTTACTTGAGTATAACTTTTGAGTACTTTTACCACCCCTGACTGTAACAAATGTGTAGTTCAAAGTGAAAGCTTTTGATAGTTGTATGAATGCATAAATATTAAAAAATGTTGAGCTGGCAATTTAATACATTTGTTTGTTGAAAATAATTAAATAAAGAACTGAAATGTGATCATGAATACTGTCTTTATATTAATAATAGCAAATAGACATGCTGTGAGTTTAAATTATAATTTGTTTTTAAATAATTACAATATTTAAAATTTCATAAATATATGGAAGCAGAATCAAATAAAGCATTTTACAGTGGAACAAACGAATACCAGAAAAATATAAATTAGGTTATCTTCTGAACTATGTACATTGCTGTGCTACACCTAGCTAACACTTATGTTCATCAATTCTCTAAGCGTAGTCTTCTTGCCATGGCACTTGGCCAGCATGTAACGTAAAATAATCCTTCAGTACATCACGTTGCTGCTTAGCAGTGAGGGTGGGGTTTCATGCCCTTCCAGCTTGCACATTCTGCATGGCCCCCAGGCCATCTCTCCTCCATGCTCCTTCGGTGACTCTGTGGTCTGCATCCTCCCAGTGCTGGTGGCATGTAGGCCTCAGAACGGCACTCACAAAGGAAATGGTGGAGGCATTCTGAAGCCAGGGTGGTCTTTGTAACACTGTCTAGGTGAAGGAGGATTGTGGAGCGAAAAACCCGATACCTATTGGCAAGAATGCCAAAGGCATTTTCTACAACTCTGCTGTGCCCGTGAAAGCCGGTAGTTGTAGACCCTTTGGTTGTGGTCCAGCTGCCTGAAAGGGTAGGGCTTCATCAGATCTGTTCTTAGTGGGTAAGCCTCATCCCCCACAAACATATAATCAGCAATATCATGACATTCACTTCATTCACTACACCTAAAACAGAGACATGGCGACCAGCAGCGCTGCTAATGTGGTGGCTCTGAATCCACTTGTTGACAAGAACGGAGGAAAGAGCCATATATGGAAATATTTTCGAGTAGGCTTAAGTCACGTTGCCATAAGGGGCCGTTCGTTAATTTAAATAAGGCGTATGCGCTCCACTCAGAATAGAAGTGACGCGCCGGCGGCGCTGCCGTTCATCCAATCGCCGCCTCTGTTCAAGGTTGCATAGCAACGAGAGACTCCACGGGACAGCGAGCACTTGTGGAAAGGAGAAAGCGGTACGAACTGTTTCCATGAGGACGAGGAAGTATGACCTACTGCTCATAGTCCTGATAGTTAAATATTATTTAATTTTTCAGATGAGTCTACTAAACTGGTTGGTGAAGAGAAAGGCAGATGGGGACCAAGGAGGAGCTGAGGTTAGCAGGCGCGTGGAGGGGGGCTTTGTCAGTCACTGCGTTTACATGCAGCCAATAACCCATTCAAAACCGGGATATTAGCAATAACCCGGTCTCGAACGGCCATGTAAACACCGGCAAAAAAACGAAAAATGCTCATTTCCCTGATTGTAAAAACCGGGATATTATACCTGGGGTATCCCTTTTCAAACCTGAATTTTTGCTCATGTAAACGCGTATCGGCATATCCCCATAGTGATTTGTGTTCTGCGCATGTTCTATTCGCAAGGAATCTTGGTCTTTTGAGTAGAGAAACTTCTCGGCGCTTACAAAAATCCGCGTGCATATAATCCGGAAGTAAACATGGCGAGACACAGCACAGCATACTTTTGGAGCGAGTTAAGTAACGTTACCAGCATCTAAGCGCAAACAAAGACAATTCGCTATCTGTCCCCGAACTATTCATTATCCGCATGATGCTGCTGTTGTTGTCTTTGGATGCAGAAAGAAGAATCGGAAATGACGCAGTTTGCTCTCGGGTTCTCCGTACGTCTAGACTCTGACAGCGCGTCGCCGTTTACATCAGGATATTGCAGTTCCATGTATCCACAATTTTCCGAGGGGCGCTCCTGTAAAAAATAAAGTGGGTGAAACTTCCGGTGAGGCGGCGGAAGTAGCATTTCAATGGTATTTTGTGTGTTAGTTAGCGAAGAGGCTAGCTGTTTTTCAGAGAATTATTTTACTATTTAAGACGCAAATCTTTATGAGAGATGTCGTTACGGAGCTCAGGGACAACATGTGCGGTTCGCGGTTGTAACGTATGATCGGACTGAAACTAATTCAGTGGTTAAAACGTGATTGTTTTGAACATAAGCTGAAAACGAAATCGGAGTGATCCTGCCAGAGAGCCCGTCTCTGATCCTGCCAACGACTGTAGTTTCCATCACCTCCCAAAAGACGACTGAATCTTCCTGTGTACATTTGTTTAAATTCTAATATTCTATAAACTCTATCAGCATGCGTTTGGCTGTTCGCTACTGATGTTACACTAAACTAAGGATCAAAGCCTGTGTTGACAGAACACCCAAATGTGCCAGTTAATGTATTCAAGTGGCACATTCATTTATAATTTTGAATAAACTCCAAAGCACAATGACCAAGTGTGTATTTTTAATTTTAATTGTTTGTCAGCTTGCACAACTGTCTGTCACTATGCCTTGATGAGTATTGATTATTAATAATGTTATTATAATACTCCCAATCAACTACTGCGGAGGGTAAAGGTACTGTTATTTCACCCTTTTTAATTTCGTTAAGGTTGGTGTTCCCACATTGTTAGCTAGTTTGGATTCGCTATAACTTGAAAGACTGTCAACTCTGAATGAACGATTGTCAAGCATGTCAAGTCGCGCTTTGTTTACTTTGAACCGTAAGCTCGCGCCCACTTTTGACGCAAGGGCTCATGGGGCGTAGGAAACTTGTGGATACAGGAGAAACTCTCTCTGCTCATGCATGTAAAGGGGTTATCCCTAATGTTCAGAAACCCGAAAAGTGACCTTAACCCGAACATAACCCGAAAATTGGCTGCATGTAAATGTAGTCAGTGTCACACAAACCTTCAGAAATCATTCTAATATGATGATATCATATGATGCTCTTTTTTAAAGATTCTTTTATTATTAAAATTAACATCATGTAATAGTATTTCACAATATTAGGCTACTGTTTTTTCTGTATTTTTGATTAAATAATTGCAGGCTAGATGAGCATAAGGCTTCTTGCAAAAACATAAAATAGTATCACTCTCACTCACACACATACTTTTTAATTATTTATTTATTTATTTAATTTAATTTTAATTGCCCCTTTGTTACATTTGAGCCCCTGTCCCTGATGAACTCTCTGCACGTCCCTCGAGGGTAGTGAAGTAAAATAGGCTTGCTAGCCACCTTTAAAACTAATGAAAAGTTTAATTTGGATTTTGTGTTCAAAAATTCTCCCGGAGGTGCAATTCCCCAAACCGCACACCGCCCCGCCCACCGTGGCTTGGTAACAACCTCCGGCACCTAACAGCACCGCTGCTGAAAAAAATTCTAGGGGAAACACTGTATAAGGCAGCAAAACTTCAGATCTAGGAAGCTCTTCTGAAGGAGGAACATTTATGAGCCCCTTGTCCAGCGCTTTCCTCAGGTCAGAATTGGCAAAGACCCCAGCATCCGAGACCCTGCCATGTGTGCTAATACTGATATAAAGAAACTTATAATTAGCATCAACAGCTTTGTGCCACATTCTCCCACTGTGGGCTGGGGGCTGAATGTAGATGTGCTTGCCAAGGATACCCATGTGGAAATTGCCATTTTTCTACAAAGTTCTTGGTGTCTGCAAAAATAAGAGCAGAATGATAGATGTATTTACAAGTTGAGAGATTTCTTCACACCTGATTTAGCAGATGAACTATTGAATCTCAACCCCACCTATACTAATTTCTAAATTTAATGAAGTTAAACTCTTCTAGGAATTCTAACCTTTAGAAAATCATCTTTCAAAACATGATGTAGTGCCGCCCATGTGTCCTTCACTATTTCAGATACAGTAGTGGCCCCAATTTGGTACTGGAAACTCAATGATTTGTAGGTTTCACCTTCAACAGAAACAAATGTTATGTAGTTAAAATATAGTGAATTCATTTCAGAAATGATTTCGATAGTTAAAAATATTCACAGGTTTAAAATGGTAAATGTAAGCAGACTATGTCAAAGCCTTTTGCATTTTAAAACAGTTCAAAATCATACCTCTAGTTCTCGCTGAAGAACAGACAATCCATGCTGACCCCGTCTCTCAAACCATTTTCTCATCAAAGAATAAGTATTAATACAGAAAGTTGCCGCGACACAGTATCCATTTTGTTAACAGGCGCTTCCCGGTGAGATTGCGTCACGTGAGGTGCTAAATCTGGCTTGGACAAAAAAGAATCAAGTCAGAATCGAGAATCAAGTCAGTTAGGATTTTAAAACTCCTGTAGTGTGAGCGAAGCTTATGTCCACTCAATCTGCCAGACTTGCAGACTGCAGCTTTAATTGAGTTCACTAAAACAATAATATTTCTCAAAACACAATTCAACTTTACACTGCATTTAATACTGAATAGCTGAGACTTCACTTTATTGAGTAAAAATAGTGAAATGACAAACTTTAACCAATCTCAGAGGACTTGCAGCTACTGCTAGCTCACAATATCACACACAAAGTCAAATCCAATGAGTTAAGCTAACTCATTACATTTTAGGAAACCGATTGCCTTCATTTATTTAAGATTATGAAAAACAATAGTTATGAGTAGTTAAAAATTATTTCAGTTGAGTTCATTAAAAGTAGATATTGCAGTCAAGAAATTAAATGATTAATTAAGTGATTAATTAAGTGATAATTGAGCATTAGTGTTTAATACCTGCTGTCAGTGGTGGAGGAAGTACTGAATATCAGTACTTAAGTAAAAGTACAAATAACCAGATAAATATTTACTTTAGTAAAAGTAGAAGTAACACAATGACAACCATACTTAAGTAAAAAGTACCTGATTTGAAATGTACTTTAAATGTAAAAGTATTAAAAGTAAAAGTACTTGCATAACAATTTATTCTCTTAATGTCTATTTTCTAATGATTAATAAAACATTTAATTCTAACTCATTCAACCTAATACTCCTATAATGATGGAAAAATGTTGTCACCATTACTGAAACAAGCTCGCAAGAATTAGGCAATATACACATCATGCTTATCCTTACTATACGTTAATAACTATGTTTGGCAGTAAACACGATTCATTTATGGTGTAATTCTGAACCTCTTGGCTTGCCATAATCCTAACCAAAGGTATTTTACACACTGTGCGTTTCCTACGCACGTAAAAACAATTTTTCACACATAAATTGCACGTACAAACGCACTGCGTGCGAGACACATTTAGTGTGACCGAGTTGATATATCTATGGCAACCAAACGTCACTGGTGAGACGAACGTGCAACGAACGGACAGTCAGATTACGTTTTGGCAGGGGAAAAACTGATCAGAAATGTAACAGAAGTTGTAGAAATGTAGTGGAGTAGAAAGTATAATAATTGCTGCCATGGCCGTAATTTCCTATGGGGACAGGGGGGACATGTCCCCCCACTTTTCAAAATCCTGTTTGTGTCCCCCCCACTTTCAAATCAACTTTATAATTTTTAACTAAAATTAAGTCACCTGTTGTTTCTGTCGTTTCATCGCGTTTCATCGATCGTCGATTGTGCCGCAACCGCGATACCTGCTCATTAAAACTTTCAGTGAGCTATTTTTAGAGTGTGCACGCGACGTTCCTGGACGTGGTCGCGCGCATCCACGCAGGCTCGGTTCTGCTCATCAGCGGTTGCGAATGCGGCACAGTCAGCGATGAAGCACCACAAACAACAACAGGTGACTCTAAGCTAGCGTCATATGATCCTGCTTTTATTCATGCAAATGCTTTTAAACCATTTATGCGCGAGAAGACAAAAAGAACGCAGCGCGCTGCCATGTCCTCCTGTCCTGATCCTGATACACACACACACATGACACGTGCCAGTATCGAGTTCTATTTTGCCGCTTGAACAAACAAAAACACACATGTATGGCAAAATGTCCGTTTTGTCCAGATCCCCACAAGAACAGTCTTGAATTAGTTAAATAAAATCTTAAACGAAAGTAAAGAGTTGTGAGAAAATGAGATGCTGAGATCCTGTCAGCATAACAAGTGACCGCATCCATTAATTCTCTCTCTATAGGTAAAGTTAACCAAAGAACAAAGGGAACAGAAAATATAACTAACTGCTCTTGACTAAATGATGCTTGAAGCTGTTATGTAAGGTTTGTTTTAAGTTAACTTAAATTATAAGTTGTTATATTTTTGAAGCCTAATAAATGTTTAAAATTTGTGGATCATTTTTATTGAGAAATCAGTAGCTATAATATCAGTGATACTGGCCTTCATTCATAAACAGAAGCCATTAAACAATTATTTTAAAGGGTTAGTTCACCCAAAAATGTAAACTCTGTCAGTAATTACTCGCCCTCATGTTGTTCAACCCTGTAAGACTTTCGTTCATCTTCGGGACACAAATTAAGATTAAAATAGTCCAAGCGACTACAGTGGCTCTACCTGAAATCTCACGGCCCACAGAGAAGGAAATGAATAGTTGAATAAAGTCGTTATTTTTTTATTTATTTCTTGCACACAAAAAGTATTCTTGTCGTTTGATAAAATTAAGATTGAGCCACTGTAGTCACTTGGATTATTTTAACGATGTCTTCAATAACTTTTCGAGGCCAGCAAGTTTCAATTCCTCAAGAAGCCTATGGACTAGTATGCAGGAGTGATCCAGCTCTCAGATTTCATCAAAAATAGCTTAATTCGTGTTCTAAAGATGAATGAAAGTCTAACGGGGTTGGAACAACATGAGGGTGAGTCATTACTGACAGAGTTTTCATTTTGGGGTAAACTATCCCTTTAAATATACTGTCTTTGTTTCTACATTACAGTGGAAATTGAAGTTCACATTATTTGCATTTTTATTTACACACAAAATATTAATGGCTAACATTTTGACTTAATAAAAATATTCTCTAACGTCTTGGCGATCGGCCCCTATAAACAATAAAGACATTTTTCTTATACATATAGCCTACTATTCTTTTTGTCAGAATTTATCATTATAATCAAATTATTTCCTGTTTTTTGTATCACCATAGTCCCTAAATATACTTCCAGAAAAAGGGATTCAAATCGAAAACATTTTCCCCCATTGTGTGTCCCCCCACTTTTCAAACCAAAGTTACGCCCTTGATTGCTGCAAAATGTAACAAAGTAAAAGTAAAAAGTATGCACTATTTATTCTACTTAAGGGTAACACTTTAGAATAATGGTCCGTAGTTAACAAGTAGCTATGCAGGAAGTAATAGGTAGTACTGCATTAACACCGAACTTTATACTATTAACTAATATGGAAGCAATATTAAATATAGCTGCAAGCAGCCATTACCGGGCCAAGCGCAAGAAGCGGCAACATATGCCAAAATGGCTAGGAGTGGCAGACCTACTGCAGCAAGGTGCAATTAATGGCACTTTAAGAGAACTTTGGGCAAATGACTAAAACAAAATCACATAAACATTAGCTTTTCAGATGATTTAATATTTTATCACTTTCGCAAATAGGTGGTGCAGTTATGAAATTGATACGTTGTGATCAGAGTGACATGACAATGACACACACGAAGTTTGGTGTCAAAATGTGAAGGCATTGCAGAGATAAAGCCCAAATAGTCATTTTGGCAGCATGCCTCAAATTTGATGCTGTGGTATACGAAAACGGTTTTGTCTATCATCACGCAATCCATAACTTTTAGTCGGCACAGTCTGGAGATGATACGATTCAATTTTCGTGAAAATCGGACAAACGGCTCTAGGAGGAAGTTCGAAAAAGAAGGTTTTTCAAAGAACTAAAGATGGTGGACAGGAAGTTTGGCTGATTATGGCAAACCTGATATCTATGTTTTCGGCATAACCCAAGGAATCTATTAAGATCAGTTTCATTGCAATAGGCAAATTTATTCAAAAGTTATTAGCATTTTCGGAAATTAATTATAACTTTTGACCAACAGGTGGCGCTGTTTCAAAATCTTTTGAATACCTTCAGGGCATGCTGCTTATGGCACAAACTGAGTTTCGTAATGTTAGACCAAAGCATTTGTTTTGTATAGCATTTTATTTCACAAAACTGTATTGAAGTCAATGGGAATTTCACGTTTTGTTCTATTATAGCGCCACCAAGAGGCTCAGTCCCACAATTTTTTTTGTGTGTCCTTAGAGTGAGCCCATACATATGTGTGTCAATTTTGGTGAAAATATCTCAATTTGCATCAGAGTTATAAACATTTATATGAAAAAAAAATTACTCCGAAACAATACTTTGTTTGAATATTACTACCCCTTACTATCAATATTTTCGCATTTGGGCATTAGCATTTAGTTAACGAGCTATGATTCCGTGTTTCTGGTGGTGGTTTCGTTCTCTATCGGAACAGCGGTTTCGAAGATATCGCCAAGTGTTTTTTTCGCGCTAAATCGCTACACTACACCAACCGCAAGACGGAAACCCAACATGTTTGGTATCGTTGGACTTGGCAATCGATTCAGGAACTGAAAATAGGACTCAGGTGAAAATAAGTGTACCACACCCAAAGTTATAAGCGTTTGAAAAAAAAATGTCACCACTAGGTGGCGCTGTTTTGAAACTTCTCAGGCTCCTTCAGGGCATCGTACTGATGACCCATACCGAGTTTCGGAACAATTCGTTCATGCGTTCAAAAAATACAGCATTTTAGCACAAAATTCAAAATGGCCGACAGACAAAATGGCCGATCTGGGAAAATTGGATATCAGTCGACTCGGCATGACGCCCTGAATCTAACAAGACCAAGTTTATGATTTTTGGACAAACCGTTCAGAAGTTATGAGCAAAAATAGCCATTTTTCATATCTCTGGACCAGTAGGTGGCGCTGTGCCGAAACGCAGCATGTATCCTCAGGTCATGCTTGTGATGACACGTACCAAGTTTGGTTGAATACGATTAAGCGTTGCGGAGATACAGCCTTACGTCTGTTTTCGCAAGCGCTACTGTAAAATTTGTTTGTGCGTTTATCGAAACCATTTGACGAATCAACTTGAATTCCATAACTTTTTGTCAGCACTGCCTGGAGATGATCTGGTGCGATTTTGGTGCAAATCGGACAAACCGCCTAGGACGAGTTCGCAAAAGTAGGTTTTTTGGAAAATTCAAAATGGCGGGAAAATTTGCATAACGGAAAATGACGTCATAGGGTGCGATCGAATCGGCATGAGCTCAGGAACAAGAGGAAAAAAGAATTTTGTTGATAGGCCTTACGGTTCAAAAGTTATTAGCATAATAAAAGTGAAATTTTGGACAGTTGGTGGCGCTAGAGGGAATGAGTTAGAGACACCAAAATTGGTGTATTTAATGTTGGGACTGTCCTCTATCAGAATGTCAAACCAAATTTCATTTCCCGCAAACCGGTCTAGGGGCTGCCATAGACGCCTAGTCGGAAGAAGAATAAATAATAAATATAGCTGCAAGCAGCCATTACCGGGGCCAAGCGCAAGAAGCGGCAACAGATGCCAACATGTGTGGAAGTGGCAGACCAACTGCAGCAATGAGCAATTAAAGACATTTTAAGAGAACTTTGGATAAATGGCTAAAAAATCATATATACAGTAACTTTTAAGAGAATTTAATGATTTATCACTTTCGACAAATAGGTGGCGCACTTACGAAATTGATGTGATGTGGTCAGAGTGAGGTGACAATGACACATACAAAGTTTGATGTCAAAATGTCCAGGCATTGCAGAGATAAAGACTGAATAGTCCTTTTGGCATCCTACCTCAAATTTGCTGCTGCACTACACGAAAACGGTTTTGTCTATCGACACGAAATCCATAACTTTTAGTCGGCACTGTCTGGAGATGATACGATTTGATTTTGGTGAAAATCGGACAAACGGTCTAGGAGGAGTTCGAAAAAGTAGCTTTTGAATGAAAATCAAGATGGTGGACAGGAAGTTCGGCCAAATAAGAAAAACTTGGTATCTATGTTTTCGGCTTGACCCAAGGAATCTATTAAGACAAGTGGCATTTCAATAGGCAGATTTATTCAAAAGTTATTAGCCTTTTTGGAATTTTTTTATATAACTTTTGACCACTAGGTGGCGCTGTTTCGAAACTTCTCAGGCTCCTTCAGGGCATCGTACTGATGACCCATACCGAGTGTCGCAACAATTCATTAATGCGTTAAAAAAATACAGCATTTTAGCACGTAATTCAAAATGGCCGACAGTCAAAATGGCCGATCTGGGAAAATTGGACATCCGTCGACTCATCATGACGCCCTGAATCTCACGAGACCACTTTTATGATTTTTGGACAAACCGTTCAGAAGTTATGAGCAAAAATAGCCATTTTTCATATCTCCGGACCACTAGGTGGCGCTGCGCCGAAACGCAGCATGTAGCCTCAGGTCATGCTTGTGATGACATGTACCAAGTTTGGTCTGAATACGATTAAGCGTTGCGGAGATACAGCCTTACGTCTGTTTTCGCAAGCGCTACGTAAAATTTGTTTGTGCGTTTATCGAAAACGATTTGACGAATCAACTTGAATTCCAAAACTTTTTGTCAGCACTGCCTGGAGATCATCTGGTGCGATTTTGGTGCAAATTGGACAAACCGCCTAGGACGAGTTCGCAAAAGTAGGTTTTGAATGAAAATCAAGATGGTGGACAGCAAGTTCGGCCAAATAAGAAAAACTTGGTATCTATGTTTTCGACTTGACCCAAGGAATCTATTAAGACAAGTGGCATTTCAATAGGCAGATTTATTCAAAAGTTATTAGCCTTTTTGGAATTTTTTATATAACTTTTGACCACTAGGTGGCGCTGTTTCGAAACTTCTCAGGCTCCTTCAGGGCATCGTACTGATGACCCATACCAAGTTTCGTAACAATTCGTTTATGCGTTCAAAAATTACAGCATTTTAGAACATAATTCAAAATGGCGACAGCCAAAATGGCCGATCTGGGAAAATTGGACATCAGTCGACTCGGCATGACGCTCTGAATCTAACAAGACCACATTTATGATTTTTGGACAAACCAATCAGAAGTTATAAGCAAAAATAGCCATTTTTCATATCTCCGTACCAGTAGGTGGCGCTGCGCCGAAACGCAGCACATAGCCTCAGGTCATGCTTGTGATGACACGTACCAAGTTTGGTCTGAATACGATTAAGCGTTGCGGAGATACAGCCTTACGTCTGTTTTCGCAAGCGCTGACGTAAAATTTGTTTGTGCGTTTATCGAAAACTGATTCGATGAATCAACTTGAATTCCATAACTTTTTGTCAGCACTGCCTGGAGATGATCTGGTGCGATTTTGGTGCAAATCGGACAAACCGCCTAGGAATCAAGTCCGCAAAAGTAGGTTTTTTGGAAAATTCAAAATGGCGGAAAAATTTGCATGACGGAAAATGACGTCATAGGGTGCAATCGAATCGGCATGAGCTCAGGAACAAGAGGAAAAAAGAACTTTGTTGATAGGCCTTACGGTTCAAAAAGTTATTAGCATAATAAAAGTGAAAACTTTGGACAGTTGGTGGCGCTAGAGGGAATGAGTTAGAGACACCAAAATTGGTGTATTTAATGTTGGGACTGTCCTTATCAGAATGTCAAACCAAATTTCATTTCCCGCAAACCGGTCTAGGGGCTGCCATAAGACGCCCAGTCCGGACAAGAATAATAATAATAATAATAATAATAATAATAATAATAATAATAATAAGAACCGGAACAGATACAATAGGTGCCTCCGCACCTTCGTGGACATTGGCCCCTAATAAATATAGCTGCAAGCAGCCATTACCGGGGCCAAGCGCAAAAAGCGGCAACAGATGCCATCATGTGTGGGAGTGGCAGACCACCTGCAGCAATGAGCAATTAAAGACATTTTAAGAGAACTTTGGATAAATGGCTAAAAAAATCATATATACAGTAACTTTTAAGAGAATTTAATGGTTTATCACTTTCGAAAAATAGGTGGCGCACTTACGAAATTGATGGAGATGTGGTCAGAGTGAGGTGACAATGACACATACAAAGTTTGGTGTCAAAATGTCAAGGCATTGCAGAGATAAAGACTGAATAGTCCTTTTGGCATCCTGACCTCAAATTTGCTGCTGCGCTACACGAAACCGGTTTTGTCTATCGACACGAAATCCATAACTTTTAGTTGGCACTGTCTGGAGATGATACCGAATTTGATTTTGGTGCAAATCGGACAAACCGCCTAGGATCAAGTCTCGCAAAAGTAGGTTTTGAATGAAAATCAAGATGGTGGACAGCAAGTTCGGCCAAATAAGAAAAACTTGGTATTGATGTTTTCGGCATTGACCCAAGGAATCTATTAAGACAAGTGGCATTTCAATAGGCAGATTTATTCAAAAGTTATTAGCCTTTTTTGGAATTTTTTATATAACTTTTGACCACTAGGTGGCGCTGTTTCGAAACTTCTCAGGCTCCTTCAGGGCATCGGACTGATGACCCATACCAAGTTTCGGAACAATTCGTTTATGCGTTCAAAAATTACAGCATTTTAGCACATAATTCAAAATGGCCGACAGCCAAAATGGCCGATCTGGGAAAATTGGACATCAGTCGACTCGGCATGACGCTCTGAATCTAACAAGACCACATTTATGATTTTTGGACAAACCAATCAGAAGTTATAAGCAAAAATAGCCATTTTTCATATCTCCGGACCAGTAGGTGGCGCTGCGCCGAAACGCAGCACATAGCCTCAGGTCATGCTTGTGATGACACGTACCAAGTTTGGTCTGAATACGATTAAGCGTTGCGGAGATACAGCCTTACGTCTGTTTTCGCAAGCGCTACGTAAAATTTGTTTGTGCGTTTATCGAAAACGATTTGACGAATCAACTTGAATTCCATAACTTTTTGTCAGCACTGCCTGGAGATGATCTGGTGCGATTTTGGTGCAAATTCGGACAAACCGCCTAGGACGAGTTCGCAAAAGTAGGTTTTTTGGAAAATTCAAAATGGCGGAAAAATTTGCATGACGGAAAATGACGTCATAGGGTGCAATCGAATCGGCATGAGCTCAGGAACAAGAGGAAAAAAGAATTTTGTTGATAGGCCTTACGGTTCAAAAGTTATTAGCATAATAAAAGTGAAACTTTGGACAGTTGGTGGCGCTAGAGGGAATGAGTTAGAGACACCAAAATTGGTGTATTTAATGTTGGGACTGTCCTCTATCAGAATGTCAAACCAAATTTCATTTCCCGCAAACCGGTCTAGGGGCTGCCATAGACGCCCAGTCGGAAGAAGAATAATAATAATAAATATAGCTGCAAGCAGCCATTACCGGGGCCAAGCGCAAGAAGCGGCAACAGATGCCAACATGTGTGGAAGTGGCAGACCAACTGCAGCAATGAGCAATTAAAGACATTTTAAGAGAACTTTGGATAAATGGCTAAAAAATCATATATACAGTAACTTTTAAGAGAATTTAATGATTTATCACTTTCGACAAATAGGTGGCGCACTTACGAAATTGATGTGATGTGGTCAGAGTGAGGTGACAATGACACATACAAAGTTTGATGTCAAAATGTCCAGGCATTGCAGAGATAAAGACTGAATAGTCCTTTTGGCATCCTACCTCAAATTTGCTGCTGCACTACACGAAAACGGTTTTGTCTATCGACACGAAATCCATAACTTTTAGTCGGCACTGTCTGGAGATGATACGATTTGATTTTGGTGAAAATCGGACAAACGGTCTAGGAGGAGTTCGAAAAAGTAGCTTTTGAATGAAAATCAAGATGGTGGACAGGAAGTTCGGCCAAATAAGAAAAACTTGGTATCTATGTTTTCTGCTTGACCCAAGGAATCTATTAAGACAAGTGGCATTTCAATAGGCAGATTTATTCAAAAGTTATTAGCCTTTTTGGAATTTTTTTATATAACTTTTGACCACTAGGTGGCGCTGTTTCGAAACTTCTCAGGCTCCTTCAGGGCATCGTACTGATGACCCATACCGAGTGTCGCAACAATTCATTAATGCGTTAAAAAAATACAGCATTTTAGCACGTAATTCAAAATGGCCGACAGTCAAAATGGCCGATCTGGGAAAATTGGACATCCGTCGACTCATCATGACGCCCTGAATCTCACGAGACCACTTTTATGATTTTTGGACAAACCGTTCAGAAGTTATGAGCAAAAATAGCCATTTTTCATATCTCCGGACCACTAGGTGGCGCTGCGCCGAAACGCAGCATGTAGCCTCAGGTCATGCTTGTGATGACATGTACCAAGTTTGGTCTGAATACGATTAAGCGTTGCGGAGATACAGCCTTACGTCTGTTTTTCGCAAGCGCTACGTAAAATTTGTTTGTGCGTTTATCGAAAACGATTTGACGAATCAACTTGAATTCCAAAACTTTTTGTCAGCACTGCCTGGAGATCATCTGGTGCGATTTTGGTGCAAATCGGACAAACCGCCTAGGACGAGTTCGCAAAAGTAGGTTTTGAATGAAAATCAAGATGGTGGACAGCAAGTTCGGCCAAATAAGAAAAACTTGGTATCTATGTTTTCGACTTGACCCAAGGAATCTATTAAGACAAGTGGCATTTCAATAGGCAGATTTATTCAAAAGTTATTAGCCTTTTTGGAATTTTTTATATAACTTTTGACCACTAGGTGGCGCTGTTTCGAAACTTCTCAGGCTCCTTCAGGGCATCGTACTGATGACCCATACCAAGTTTCGTAACAATTCGTTTATGCGTTCAAAAATTACAGCATTTTAGAACATAATTCAAAATGGCCGACAGCCAAAATGGCCGATCTGGGAAAATTGGACATCAGTCGACTCGGCATGACGCTCTGAATCTAACAAGACCACATTTATGATTTTTGGACAAACCAATCAGAAGTTATAAGCAAAAATAGCCATTTTTCATATCTCCGGACCAGTAGGTGGCGCTGCGCCGAAACGCAGCACATAGCCTCAGGTCATGCTTGTGATGACACGTACCAAGTTTGGTCTGAATACGATTAAGCGTTGCGGAGATACAGC
This sequence comes from Hybognathus amarus, assembly GCA_030378365.1. Classification (NCBI taxonomy): domain Eukaryota; kingdom Metazoa; phylum Chordata; class Actinopteri; order Cypriniformes; family Leuciscidae; genus Hybognathus; species Hybognathus amarus. The sequence continues at coordinate 308,141 of JAQIUQ010000556.1, forward strand.
CTTACGTCTGTTTTCGCAAGCGCTACGTAAAATTTGTTTGTGCGTTTATCGAAAACGATTCGATGAATCAACTTGAATTCCATAACTTTTTGTCAGCACTGCCTGGAGATGATCTGGTGCGATTTTGGTGCAAATCGGACAAACCGCCTAGGACGAGTTCGCAAAAGTAGGTTTTTTGGAAAATTCAAAATGGCGGAAAAATTTGCATGACGGAAAATGACGTCATAGGGTGCAATCGAATCGGCATGAGCTCAGGAACAAGAGGAAAAAAGAACTTTGTTGATAGGCCTTACGGTTCAAAAGTTATTAGCATAATAAAAGTGAAACTTTGGACAGTTGGTGGCGCTAGAGGGAATGAGTTAGAGACACCAAAATTGGTGCATTTAATGTTGGGACTGTCCTCTATCAGAATGTCAAACCAAAACAACTTTCCCGCAAACCGGTCTAGGGGCTGCCATAGACGCCCAGTCGGAAGAAGAATAATAATAATAATAATAATAATAATAATAATAATAAGAACCGGAACAGATACAATAGGTGCCTCCGCACCTTCGGTGCTTGGCCCCTAATAATATATAGCTGCAAGCAGCCATTACCGGGGCCAAGCGCAAGAAGCGGCAACAGATGCCAGCATGTGTGGGAGTGGCAGACCAACTGCAGCAATGAGCAATTAAAGACATTTTAAGAGAACTTTGGATAAATGGCTAAAAAATCATATATACAGTAACTTTTAAGAGAATTTAATGGTTTATCACTTTCGACAAATAGGTGGCGCACTTACGAAATTGATGTGATGTGGTCAGAGTGAGGTGACAATGACACATACAAAGTTTGGTGTCAAAATGTCAAGGCATTGCAGAGATAAAGACTGAATAGTCCTTTTGGCATCCTACCTTAATTTGCTGCTGCGCTATATTAAAACGGTTTTGTCTATCGACATCGAAATCCATAACTTTTAGTCTGCACTGTCTGGAGATGATACGATTTGATTTTGGTGAAAATCGGACAAACGGTCTAGGAGGAGTTCGAAAAAGTAGCTTTTGAATGAAAATCAAGATGGTGGACAGGAAGTTCGGCCAAATAAGAAAAACTTGGTATCTATGTTTTCTGCTTGACCCAAGGAATCTATTAAGACAAGTGGCATTTCAATAGGCAGATTTATTCAAAAGTTATTAGCCTTTTTGGAATTTTTTATATAACTTTTGACCACTAGGTGGCGCTGTTTCGAAACTTCTCAGGCTCCTTCAGGGTATCGTACTGATGACCCATACCGAGTGTCGCAACAATTCGTTAATGCGTTAAAAAAATACAGCATTTTAGCACGTAATTCAAAATGGCCGACAGTCAAAATGGCCGATCTGGGAAAATTGGACATCCGTCGACTCGTCATGACGCCCTGAATCTAACGAGACCACTTTTATGATTTTTGGACAAACCGTTCAGAAGTTATGAGCAAAAATAGCCATTTTTCATATCTCCGGACCACTAGGTGGCGCTGCGCCGAAACGCAGCATGTAGCCTCAGGTCATGCTTGTGATGACATGTACCAAGTTTGGTCTGAATACGATTAAGCGTTGCGGAGATACAGCCTTACGTCTGTTTTTCGCAAGCGCTACGTAAAATTTGTTTGTGCGTTTATCGAAAACGATTTGACGAATCAACTTGAATTCCATAACTTTTTGTCAGCACTGCCTGGAGATCATCTGGTGCGATTTTGGTGCAAATCGGACAAACCGCCTAGGACGAGTTTGCAAAAGTAGCTTTTGAATGAAAATCAAGATGGTGGACAGGAAGTTCGGCCAAATAAGAAAAACTTGCTATCTATGTTTTTGGCTCTGACACAAGGAATCTATAAAGACAAGTGGCATTTCAATAGGCAGATTTATTCAAAAGTTATTAGCCTTTTTAGAATTTTTTATATAACTTTTGACCACTCAGGGGCGCTGTTTCGAAACTTCTCAGGCTCCTTCAGGGCATCGATACTAATGACCCATATTGAGTTTCGTAACAATTCGTTCATGCGTTCAAAAAATACAGCATTTTAGCACATAATTCAAAATGGCCGACAGCCAAAATGGCCGATCTGGGAAAATTGGATATCAGTCGACTCGGCATGACGCTCTGAATCTAACAAGACCACATTTATGATTTTTGGACAAACCCAATCAGAAGTTATTAGCAAAAATAGCCATTTTTCATATCTCCGGACCAGTAGGTGGCGCTGCACCGAAACGCAGCACGTAGCCTCAGGTCATGCTTGTGATGACATGTACCAAGTTTGGTCTGAATACGATTAAGCGTTGCGGAGATACAGCCTTACGTACTGTTTTCGCAAGCGCTACGTAAAATTTGTTTGTGCGTTTATCGAAAACGATTCTGACGAATCAACTTGAATTCCATAACTTTTTGTCAGCACTGCCTGGAGATGATCTGGTGCGATTTTGGTGCAAATCGGACAAACCGCCTAGGACGAGTTCGCAAAAGTAGGTTTTTTGGAAAATTCAAAATGGCGGAAAAATTTGCATGACGGAAAATGACGTCATAGGGTGCAATCGAATCGGCATGAGCTCAGGAACAAGAGGAAAAAAGAATTTTGTTGATAGGCCTTACGGTTCAAAAGTTATTAGCATAATAAAAGTGAAACTTTGGACAGTTGGTGGCGCTAGAGGGAATGAGTTAGAGACACCAAAATTGGTGTATTTAATGTTGGGACTGTCCTCTATCAGAATGTCAAACCAAATTTCATTTCCCGCGAAACCGGTCTAAGGGCTGCCATAGACGCCCAGTCGGAATAATAATAATAATAAATATAGCTGCAAGCAGCCATTACCGGGGCCAAGCGCAAGAAGCAGCAACAGATGCCATCATGTGTGGAAGTGGCAGACCAACTGCAGCAATGAGCAATTAAAGACATTTTAAGAGAACTTTGGATAAATGGCTAAAAAATCATATATACAGTAACTTTTAAGAGAATTTAATGATTTATCACTTTCGACAAATAGGTGGCGCACTTACGAAATTGATGTGATGTGGTCAGAGTGAGGTGACAATGACACATACAAAGTTTGATGTCAAAATGTCCAGGCATTGCAGAGATAAAGACTGAATAGTCCTTTTGGCATCCTACCTCAAATTTGCTGCTGCACTACACGAAAACGGTTTTGTCTATCGACACGAAATCCATAACTTTTAGTCGGCACTGTCTGGAGATGATACGATTTGATTTTGGTGAAAATCGGACAAACGGTCTAGGAGGAGTTCGAAAAAGTAGCTTTTGAATGAAAATCAAGATGGTGGACAGGAAGTTCGGCCAAATAAGAAAAACTTGGTATCTATGTTTTCGGCTTGACCCAAGGAATCTATTAAGACAAGTGGCATTTCAATAGGCAGATTTATTTAAAAGTTATTAGCCTTTTTGGAATTTTTTATATAACTTTTGACCACTAGGTGGCGCTGTTTCGAAACTTCTCAGGCTCCTTCAGGGCATCGTACTGATGACCCATACAGAGTGTCGCAACAATTCATTAATGCGTTAAAAAAATACAGCATTTTAGCACGTAATTCAAAATGGCCGACAGTCAAAATGGCCGATCTGGGAAAATTGGACATCCGTCGACTCGTCATGACGCCCTGAATCTCACGAGACCACTTTTATGATTTTTGGACAAACCGTTCAGAAGTTATGAGCAAAAATAGCCATTTTTCATATCTCCGGACCACTAGGTGGCGCTGCGCCGAAACGCAGCATGTAGCCTCAGGTCATGCTTGTGATGACATGTACCAAGTTTGGTCTGAATACGATTAAGCGTTGCGGAGATACAGCCTTACGTCTGTTTTCGCAAGCGCTACGTAAAATTTGTTTGTGCGTTTATCGAAAACGATTTGACGAATCAACTTGAATTCCATAACTTTTTGTCAGCACTGCCTGGAGATCATCTGGTGCGATTTTGGTGCAAATCGGACAAACCGCCTAGGACGAGTTCGCAAAAGTAGGTTTTGAATGAAAATCAAGATGGTGGACAGCAAGTTCGGCCAAATAAGAAAAACTTGGTATCTATGTTTTCGGCTTGACCCAAGGAATCTATTAAGACAAGTGGCATTTCAATAGGCAGATTTATTCAAAAGTTATTAGCCTTTTTGGAATTTTTTATATAACTTTTGACCACTAGGTGGCGCTGTTTCGAAAACTTCTCTGGCTCCTTCAGGGCATCGTACTGATGACCCATACCGAGTTTCGTAACAATTCGTTTATGCGTTCAAAAATTACAGCATTTTAGCACATAATTCAAAATGGCCGACAGCCAAAATGGCCGATCTGGGAAAATTGGACGTCAGTCGACTCGGCATGACGCTCTGAATCTAACAAGACCACATTTATGATTTTTGGACAAACCAATCAGAAGTTATAAGCAAAAATAGCCATTTTTCATATCTCCGGACCAGTAGGTGGAGCTGCGCCGAAACGCAGCACATAGCCTCAGGTCATGCTTGTGATGACACGTACCAAGTTTGGTCTGAATACGATTAAGCGTTGCGGAGATACAGCCTTACGTCTGTTTTCGCAAGCGCTACGTAAAATTTGTTTGTGCGTTTATCGAAAACGTATTTCGACGAATCAACTTGAATTCCATAACTTTTTGTCAGCACTGCCTGGAGATGATCTGGTGCGATTTTGGTGCAAATCGGACAAACCGCCTAGGACGAGTTCGCAAAAGTAGGTTTTTTGGAAAATTCAAAATGGCGGAAAAATTTGCATGACGGAAAATGACGTCATAGGGTGCAATCGAATCGGCATGAGCTCAGGAACAAGAGGAAAAAAGAATTTTGTTGATAGGCCTTACGGTTCAAAAGTTATTAGCATAATAAAAGTGAAACTTTGGACAGTTGGTGGCGCTAGAGGGAATGAGTTAGAGACACCAAAATTGGTGTATTTAATGTTGGGACTGTCCTCTATCAGAGTGTCAAACCAAATTTCATTTCCCGCAAACCGGTCTAGGGGCTGCCATAGACGCCCAGTCGGAAGAATAATAATAATAATAATAAATATAGCTGCAAGCAGCCATTACCGGGGCCAAGCGCAAGAAGCGGCAACAGATGCCAACATGTGTGGAAGTGGCAGACCAACTGCAGCAATGAGCAATTAAAGACATTTTAAGAGAACTTTGGATAAATGGCTAAAAAATCATATATACAGTAACTTTTAAGAGAATTTAATGATTTATCACTTTCGACAAATAGGTGGCGCACTTACGAAATTGATGTGATGTGGTCAGAGTGAGGTGACAATGACACATACAAAGTTTGATGTCAAAATGTCCAGGCATTGCAGAGATAAAGACTGAATAGTCCTTTTGGCATCCTACCTCAAATTTGCTGCTGCACTACACGAAAACGGTTTTGTCTATCGACACGAAATCCATAACTTTTAGTCGGCACTGTCTGGAGATGATACGATTTGATTTTGGTGAAAATCGGACAAACGGTCTAGGAGGAGTTCGAAAAAGTAGCTTTTGAATGAAAATCAAGATGGTGGACAGGAAGTTCGGCCAAATAAGAAAAACTTGGTATCTATGTTTTCGGCTTGACCCAAGGAATCTATTAAGACAAGTGGCATTTCAATAGGCAGATTTATTCAAAAGTTATTAGCCTTTTTGGAATTTTTTTATATAACTTTTGACCACTAGGTGGCGCTGTTTCGAAACTTCTCAGGCTCCTTCAGGGCATCGTACTGATGACCCATACCGAGTGTCGCAACAATTCATTAATGCGTTAAAAAAATACAGCATTTTAGCACGTAATTCAAAATGGCCGACAGTCAAAATGGCCGATCTGGGAAAATTGGACATCCGTCGACTCATCATGACGCCCTGAATCTCACGAGACCACTTTTATGATTTTTGGACAAACCGTTCAGAAGTTATGAGCAAAAATAGCCATTTTTCATATCTCCGGACCACTAGGTGGCGCTGCGCCGAAACGCAGCATGTAGCCTCAGGTCATGCTTGTGATGACATGTACCAAGTTTGGTCTGAATACGATTAAGCGTTGCGGAGATACAGCCTTACGTCTGTTTTCGCAAGCGCTACGTAAAATTTGTTTGTGCGTTTATCGAAAACGATTTGACGAATCAACTTGAATTCCAAAACTTTTTGTCAGCACTGCCTGGAGATCATCTGGTGCGATTTTGGTGCAAATCGGACAAACCGCCTAGGACGAGTTCGCAAAAGTAGGTTTTGAATGAAAATCAAGATGGTGGACAGCAAGTTCGGCCAAATAAGAAAAACTTGGTATCTATGTTTTCGACTTGACCCAAGGAATCTATTAAGACAAGTGGCATTTCAATAGGCAGATTTATTCAAAAGTTATTAGCCTTTTTGGAATTTTTTATATAACTTTTGACCACTAGGTGGCGCTGTTTCGAAACTTCTCAGGCTCCTTCAGGGCATCGTACTGATGACCCATACCAAGTTTCGTAACAATTCGTTTATGCGTTCAAAAATTACAGCATTTTAGAACATAATTCAAAATGGCCGACAGCCAAAATGGCCGATCTGGGAAAATTGGACATCAGTCGACTCGGCATGACGCTCTGAATCTAACAAGACCACATTTATGATTTTTGGACAAACCAATCAGAAGTTATAAGCAAAAATAGCCATTTTTCATATCTCCGGACCAGTAGGTGGCGCTGCGCCGAAACGCAGCACATAGCCTCAGGTCATGCTTGTGATGACACGTACCAAGTTTGGTCTGAATACGATTAAGCGTTGCGGAGATACAGCCTTACGTCTGTTTTCGCAAGCGCTACGTAAAATTTGTTTGTGCGTTTATCGAAAACGATTCGATGAATCAACTTGAATTCCATAACTTTTTGTCAGCACTGCCTGGAGATGATCTGGTGCGATTTTGGTGCAAATCGGACAAACCGCCTAGGACGAGTTCGCAAAAGTAGGTTTTTTGGAAAATTCAAAATGGCGGAAAAATTTGCATGACGGAAAATGACGTCATAGGGTGCAATCGAATCGGCATGAGCTCAGGAACAAGAGGAAAAAAGAACTTTGTTGATAGGCCTTACGGTTCAAAAGTTATTAGCATAATAAAAGTGAAACTTTGGACAGTTGGTGGCGCTAGAGGGAATGAGTTAGAGACACCAAAATTGGTGCATTTAATGTTGGGACTGTCCTCTATCAGAATGTCAAACCAAAACAACTTTCCCGCAAACCGGTCTAGGGGCTGCCATAGACGCCCAGTCGGAAGAATAATAATAATAATAATAAAATATAGCTGCAAGCAGCCATTACCGGGGCCAAGCGCAAGAAGCGGCAACAGATGCCAACATGTGTGGAAGTGGCAGACCAACTGCAGCAATGAGCAATTAAAGACATTTTAAGAGAACTTTGGATAAATGGCTAAAAAATCATATATACAGTAACTTTTAAGAGAATTTAATGATTTATCACTTTCGACAAATAGGTGGCGCACTTACGAAATTGATGTGATGTGGTCAGAGTGAGGTGACAATGACACATACAAAGTTTGATGTCAAAATGTCCAGGCATTGCAGAGATAAAGACTGAATAGTCCTTTTGGCATCCTACCTCAAATTTGCTGCTGCACTACACGAAAACGGTTTTGTCTATCGACACGAAATCCATAACTTTTAGTCGGCACTGTCTGGAGATGATACGATTTGATTTTGGTGAAAATCGGACAAACGGTCTAGGAGGAGTTCGAAAAAGTAGCTTTTGAATGAAAATCAAGATGGTGGACAGGAAGTTCGGCCAAATAAGAAAAACTTGGTATCTATGTTTTCGGCTTGACCCAAGGAATCTATTAAGACAAGTGGCATTTCAATAGGCAGATTTATTCAAAAGTTATTAGCCTTTTTGGAATTTTTTTATATAACTTTTGACCACTAGGTGGCGCTGTTTCGAAACTTCTCAGGCTCCTTCAGGGCATCGTACTGATGACCCATACCGAGTGTCGCAACAATTCATTAATGCGTTAAAAAAATACAGCATTTTAGCACGTAATTCAAAATGGCCGACAGTCAAAATGGCCGATCTGGGAAAATTGGACATCCGTCGACTCATCATGACGCCCTGAATCTCACGAGACCACTTTTATGATTTTTGGACAAACCGTTCAGAAGTTATGAGCAAAAATAGCCATTTTTCATATCTCCGGACCACTAGGTGGCGCTGCGCCGAAACGCAGCATGTAGCCTCAGGTCATGCTTGTGATGACATGTACCAAGTTTGGTCTGAATACGATTAAGCGTTGCGGAGATACAGCCTTACGTCTGTTTTCGCAAGCGCTACGTAAAATTTGTTTGTGCGTTTATCGAAAACGATTTGACGAATCAACTTGAATTCCAAAACTTTTTGTCAGCACTGCCTGGAGATCATCTGGTGCGATTTTGGTGCAAATCGGACAAACCGCCTGAGGACGAGTTCGCAAAAGTAGGTTTTGAATGAAAATCAAGATGGTGGACAGCAAGTTCGGCCAAATAAGAAAAACTTGGTATCTATGTTTTCGACTTGACCCAAGGAATCTATTAAGACAAGTGGCATTTCAATAGGCAGATTTATTCAAAAGTTATTAGCCTTTTTGGAATTTTTTATATAACTTTTGACCACTAGGTGGCGCTGTTTCGAAACTTCTCAGGCTCCTTCAGGGCATCGTACTGATGACCCATACCAAGTTTCGGAAAATTTGCTCATGGTCAAAAATTACAGCATTTTAGAACATAATTCAAAATG
>JAQIUQ010000557.1:0-80170 GCA_030378365.1 Hybognathus amarus
CCAATTGGCTCAAGCCAACAGGAAAGGGATGGATGTCACCCAAGAGTGATAAAGGCAGCGCCAAGCTTCGCCCTTTCTTCTCAAAACGTCTCATGCCAAGAAGCACGTAAAAGGATCTCCTCACGGAGATCCGACCCCCAACCCGGGATCCTTCTCTTCTATCGTCCAAAGTTTCGTCTCTTCTCAAATGAACTACCGAGTTCGTTTCCCAGGAAAGGAGTGGACTTTGCCTGATCTATTTCCTCGGGTAACGTCACCTCAAAGACTTTTAAGCCTTTCAAACATTCGCGCCAATGCCAACGAACGCCACGCTGACTCCCACGGAACAGAAGAAGCCACGCGCATCGCAACCAACCATGCACGCGCCAGGGACAGGCAGTGCAAAAGCGCCCGCGCTCCACGGAGCGGCGCTCACGCGCTCCACGGAACGCCGCGCACACAGGAGAGCCTCTCCATTCATCGTGCGGCCCAACCGGGCCTGGCCACGAGTCCGTGACACACACAGACCAAACATGTTGTGCAAGTATAACGTTACCTTCTTCTAGAGCTTCTCAGAAGCATAAAGAAAGTGTTTTCATGGTGTTCAGAAAGATTAATTGACTGTTTGGTGACTGTAATCTCCTCTCACCCTCACTCTCTCTCTCTCTCTCTCTCTCTCTCTCTCTCTCTCCAACTCACTTATCGTCTAACGCCCTGCGTCGTCTTAGTTTGTGTTTAATGTTTGTATATACATGTATCATTGTAACGTAGTAAATGCTTACTTAGTTGCCTTATCGAATGCTATAGTGGATTAATTAAACCAATATACTCATCCTGACTGATTCACGGTATGTTCATATCCAATTCCCTGAAATGCAGATCAAGCTACATGCTTTATATAACTAAACATACCAGGAAAGGGTATGTTTTATGGAGTTGGAATGCTGAATTCTTCTGGCCAGAGAATTAAGTTTTCCCTGCTCTATAAATTAATTGAGCTAATTAATTTTACTTGTCTTGTAAGACGTGGTCTGTGCAATCTGTTACAATTAATTTGTGGTTAATTGCAGAGATACACATGTATACATATAAGTAAAGTTAACAGAAAGCCCTCATCGAGGGATTTATTAACATGTAAGACCGGGCTGATCCAAATCTGTATGAATAATTATTAATTATGAATTATTAATTATGATATGCAAATTCCCCTCGATTAGACCCGCCCAGAGTCTTTACAGAATGGTGGAGGATGAACGAGCACTTCAAACTTGTTTATGAGCAAATCAGTTTCAGTCCAAATGTGTATATTGTTATTTAATATTGTTATGTAATATTTATTATTACACGCGCACATCGGAGTGAACGCTTTGCGAACTCACGATATGACTGAGCTGGGCACGAAAGCCGCCTCAGCCAAGCATATTTAACAAGCTGCTAAATGTTCAAACGTTTTAGTCACTGTTAAATTGCTAAAAGTAAACTGCAGTTTCCTTAGTATTAAATTTGTTCTGACACAGATGGAAGAGAAACCTCTGTGCATAAACAACATTTTTAATAATTTTAACTCCTCTCTCAGGACGAGATTCTCCTGAGATTGTTCGAAGACAAGAAATGTTAGAATCGATGCTCTTCTAACATTCTTAAAAGGCCTTATATTATAATCGTTAGAAAAACGATGAGCTCCTGGTTGAAAAAAAACATTGACTTAGCTACTCAATGTATAAAAACCGCATATTATCATAAGTGCTATTGTGATATATGTCTATTGGAGCAGGAAACAGATGAGTAATTCCTGTTCCCCTTTTGCACAATGCAGCGAAGAATCCTGCTAACGTGTTTGTAAAAAATATAGCACCAAAAAAAAAAAATCCAAAACTGAAAACATTCTAACCCTTAATACTAGTTTTGATAGATGTTATTTGGAGTTTTTGAAACAGATGGATAATTCCTGTTTCCCTTTCGCACGGCGCAGCGAAAAAAGAAAATCCTGCCAAACGTGTTTGTAAAAAAAAAATAGCACCAAAAGAAAATCCAAACTGAAAACATTCTAATCATTAACGGTAGTTGTGATAAATGTTATTTGGAGTTTTTGAAACAGATGGATAATTCCTGTTTCCCTTTCGCACGGCGCAGCGAAAAAAAATCCTGCCAAACGTGTTTGTAAAATATAGTACCGAAAAGAAATCCGTCGAGATTTAAATTCCGCACTATTCGTGATTATGCAGAAAATAGGTGTGTAATTCGCTACACGTCCTCTGAAACAATCACATTTGAAAGCGGGCTGGCTGTAATACTACTGCCAAACACTAGGGTGCACCCCTGAGTGTTTTCCAGTATCAGATGACCCCAGCCCCGACTCAACCCTCCACGAACGCAATAGCGCCCTCGTGTGGACACTAACAGCTAGGTCATTTCTTTCCTCAAAATTCTGTCAGGAACACCCTGCTTCCTTACTGAATTTCGAACTAGTTTCCCTAATTTTCAATGCATGTGCAATCTACAGCCTGTTTCATTAACATGATTTTCCTTGCCTTGACTGTGTGCACTTGTTTTGAATTTGGTTCAAACCACATTTGAACTTGAAATTCAGAATTAAGTCTTAACAGTTTCTGATGACCACTTGGGAGGAAAGCGCCCCCTTGTGGCCATCACCTAACCTCACTGTCCTGAATGGCTTTCTCTCTCCCAGTCGGTTTTGTTTTGGTTACAGTCACTGATCCTCTCACTCGTAATCGTGATTGTCATCAAATATAACACCAACCTGTAATTTTACTACACTTATTTAAATTTGGTTTGAAACAAACAAATTTCAAAGTTAATTTGAATTAAGTCTCTCATTTCCCATTGGGAAACTGCTTTATGGCTTTATTTCTATATTTCCATTTCAAATTATTTTTAATAATTTTGATCTGGTTTTATTACAACTGTATCCTTACTAATCTAAAGGTTACTTAACCCCTATGCATTTGCTCAATTTGAATTGTATTTAAATCAGTTTGAATGCACTTCAAATCAAGCTCTCTGTCAGCCAAATTGACCACTAGGAGGAAGGGACACACACCCTTAGTGGCCAAAACTCGCCACTACAGATTGCTTCCTCCTGTGCTCCTCCCGCTGCACTTAATGCTATCTCTTCCCTGTATGGAGGTTGGGTTATTCTGATAATTGACATTGTCACAATTCCCTTTCGTGTTTATACCATAGACTTTAGTAAAGCCGTTGCCTTTGATTTTTCAACAAAAATAGACACTCAACTTGATGTAGATAGAGGAGCTTTAATTCAAATTGAGGCACACTTGTTCTTCATCCTGTTTTGTGTTTGTAGGTAGAAATCTCTCAAGTGCTGTGGTGATGTGACAGTCACCTTCGCTTGGGGTCTGGCTGGCTGGTTCGTCTGATCTGCGCCACCATCGCTGACTGAGCGCAGGTCTCCGTACTTTCCTGTATCTTTCTGTTGATGCGGCCCGCAACACGACACCACCAATCTGGCACCGCCGGTTGTGTTCAAGGTCAAGTTGCTTGAAAGGGCGCACCTCGGTACAGATGCACGAAATGCCCGGGACACTGCTGTCAGGTGTTGGGGGGTGACAGAGGGACCAGCCACGAGGCTGACTCCAACCGGGATGACCTCATTTCACCCCAGGCAAACTAGAAAAAGGTATTAAAACCCATCCACTTAATATTGGCCACCGAATCTAGAGATTCCCCTGATATTTGAAGTGGTTGGCTTCCTCCGCCTCTCCAAGCCACAAACTGCAGGCTTTAGCCTCACAAACTGCCTCTTTCACTTTTAACACTTCTTGTGTACTATTAATGCCATTTCATTACAGACCTCCCCATCTTTGATGGTTGCATGTTACTTCAAACTTTGCTAGCTTGCCATTGCTCTGTTCTGTTGTGCTCTGTTCCTTTCAGTTCACCTAGAGACAGAACCTCTCTGACACACCAAGGAAAGCTGAAGAATAGTTTGACAACCAAGTCGTTAGCATCAACAGGTGACCCCTAAGCTAGCGCCCTGTCAAATCTTCATTCAGACCCATGATGACCTACCCAAATTGTCCCACCTAACGGTTTAACTGTCTGCATCAGTTAACCAAAATTTTCATACACGGCCTAGCCGGTATTATAGCTCGTTAGACGTAGTCGAACTTGCATTGGTCTCTCTGTGTGTGTTGTGTTCATCTCGCCCACAGTAAAGCCAGTATGTTCCAGTCCCACAACCCGCGGGGACAACCTGGAGACATGGCCGAGATTCATGACATCTCCATCCCTGCCCAAAGCCACCGGTTACTCAGAGCCCCGAGCCAAGAGCAACTGGACGCAGACGTGTACAAGCTGATGGCACACAAACCAAGCCAAAGCTCCCACGACAAAGACTGGGCCAGACACGTCAACCTCGCCTGGACTCAGCTCAGCGCACACGCACGCCTCCGCAAAAGGAGCCGCATCGCCCTGGAGCACAAGGTCTGAACGCCGAGGATGACAACGACCCCGAGCTACAGAAGGAAGTAAAAGACTTCAAACTGCCCTGTCTAAATCTTCTACACAGACTGAAGAGAATAGTCAGAGAAAAGAACCAAAGAGGAATTCAACGAGGAACTCGACAAAGTGAAGCCCCTTTGCAAAGAGCAGAGGCTGAACTCAAAGAATTCGAACGCCACGGCCTGACGAAAAGAAACTCTCAAGAGGCCCGTGTGACCATTGATAAGCTCGTTCAGCAGAGACAAGATCTCGTAACATGAACTTGATCCACAGAGTTGCAATACTCTTATAGACTTCAAGTACGTGCTACTCGGAAAAGGGGAAACAGACACGACACCGTTCTCCCTAACCAATCCTGCACATATTCAGCCAACAACACAAGAGCTGAAAGAGGGAAGGTGGGAAAGCCCGCCCTCCACCACATCTCTTGACAATCTACAATACATCGACTTTCCACCTGCTGCTTCCAACCGGTGTCCTGACATCAACACTCTGACACCCAGCAGAGCAGATGCCCAGGAGGGCCTGTGCTACCACCACCACCGGCTCCGAACGAGGTTGCTGTGGAACTTGCAGCGAACCTGCATAACGGAGGAGGACACCAGTTTCAAGAAACCTCTCTCTCCTAGTATTTCCCGCTCAAGTCACCATAGTTCTCCTGCGCCCCACGCAAGGCCCTGGATCTAACGATGCGTGGCAAGGCCCACTCAGTAAGAACTTGCTAAAACCCCAAATTATTCTGAGCTGCAACCCAGAAGACACTGGCACGTGAACGGCAGTGCAACACTACCTCAAAAGGTCCTCTGAATCACATTCGACGTAGAACTTTTGAAAAAGTAGATGAAAATGGGTGTTCAAAGAGTTGCAAGACTCTGCCGTTGTAGAATTAAGAATTTACTAAGTTAAGGAATCTTACATAGACATGTACGCCTCAACGGCCGACAGACTTATGCACGACTCTTTTGAAACAAACAGTTTTTAGATGTTGTCTAAATACCGGCACGCGTAAACATTTCACGACAGTGAAGAGCTCGACATGAAACACTCACTCCATACTTTGCCTTGAACTGACAGAGGTGTAGTAAATTCAGCTCTGAGTTTAAATTACTGTTAATCAACAGGCGCGTGCACTTGACCACCGCGGTCCTAACTTAAAACACTGACGTGCAACACGCATCTCGACATAGCTGGCTTGCCTAAATGCAGATAAAACAAATAGCGGGATTGACATCTCCACTTTAAAAAAAAAAAAAAAAAATTTTAGGCCTTAGACTCCCAACTGGTATCAGGAACTTCGAGCATGAAGCGTAAGTCTGTGTAACAGAAGAATCATCTCAGCAGCTTGTGGAATCTGTACCGATATCTTTTCCGCTTCCTGGAAATAAACAAAAAAAAAAGAAATCCAAAATCGCGGTATAAGTAACCTGTTTCTGACTGAAGACAGCTCAGGACAGAGTTATATGTATGTGGATCTGGGCGATGCTCCCCTTCTACAAAGTAAAGGCCTTAATTTTATTGTTAGATTGATGCAATTCACCTAAATTTTAGCTGCTTCTACAAGCAGAAAGCTACTAAAAGATCAAAAGAAATAACTCGGCAAAGTCAGCATTCATGCATGAGAGAGATGTAACTATATATGCTTAGGAAAGCTAATCTATTCCCTTACTCTGTAAGCAAATAGAACAAGACAAGCTTTGACTTGCAGCAAATCTATTTCCTTACTCTGTAAACGAATAGAAGACTGTGAAGTGAGTGGCAGAGTCCCATGAGAATTAGCACAATGCCGAAAGTCATTTGCAGCTTTCTGAATGCAACCAGTTCTTGAAAATCATAAAGTAGAGGTGCTCTCATCTTAACCCGCTAAAATCATGCACGATTACATGTGGAAGTACTCAGGACATTCTCCAGGTACTGCTGAATTGCTCTGACACCCTCTGGCTCCCATGACAACTTGCTCAGGAGTGCTAAGCCGCGATGCCACTTTTGCAAAACAAACCAGCCTGGGTGGCTAAGCTAACCTAGCCTAGCATCAAGCTAACTTAGGCTAAGCTAAACTGACCCATCACTAAGCTAACTTAGGCTAACCTAACCTAGCTTAGCATCAAGCTAACTGGGCTAAGCTAACCTAACCTAGCTCCAATCCAATGCAGGCTAAGCTGAATAACCTCAACAGTTAGCAGTTAGCATTATTTTCTTGAACCCCTAAGTCACGGCTGTGTTCCACAGTGCAAAGTATTCTAGTAAGACTTCTCCTTGAGATATGACTGAGGCGTTTTCTGAACTTATCCACTTTCCGCGTTTTGCAATTCTCATTAGCCGAGGTTTTACCCTGCAGAGGGTTAGGCAATACTCCTCGCTAGAACCATTGAAGACTGAACTTCAACATATGCCGTGTCATGAAATCGTAGTTTAACTGCAGGCAAACTGTTAACTGAACTACAGAAGAATTTGTAGTAACCATAGGAATTTTTCGTCGGCATGTCGACTAAACCTTTGGAGGGACACACCCAATGTGGCTCTGAACACATGGAAGCTTGCCACAACCCACTATAGAGTGTCTGATTAAAGTAAATTGACAAGTTTAGCCGACTGACGTGCCATCTGATTAGATTCTCGACTTCAGATCATTTCCCATGTTTCGATCATTTATTTCCTTTTGCTTTAATTTTGATCTTATTGCATTTCCTCGTATAGCCACTTTCAGCTGCCTTTGAACCTGATAAGGAATAGCAAAAGCAGCTATTTCCTTGTCCACATTAGGTCCTCTATATGATTTAGTTCCTTTTGCCTCTCTTGTCCGAGTGTGGTTCCATTTCCCATAGGGCCCAGAGGATCAAGCAGACACCTTATATTGCTATTTTGGCTTAGTTCCAGCCAGTGCATCTGTTTTTGTGACCCTCTAACAGATAGTAAATCTCAACATATTTTACTGGAAGCAGGAATGACATGAGTTTCTTGAGGATCGAACAGTAAGCAGAATTTAATGAGAAAGCTGGTCCTTTCCCCTATTAATCTGCCCACACCATCGAGCTAACAGTGAGAAGCCAGACCAGCTAAGTCCAGAGAAACAAGAAATTTAACCATAAGAGCTCACCTTACGTCATTTATTTCATCTCGGCTATGTCCTTCCCAGGAAATACCCTCTGGAACGACACAAAACTCAGCCCCCTGAACATTTCACAGCTAAGATTAGGACACAGAAAGACACTTAAGCTTTATGCTGACATACTCAACGAAACCTATTAAGCAGTAAGTTCTGAACTTTTAGGGCCACGCATTAACCACTCACAACAAGTGTGCCAGAATGCCACAGAGCCCCTGTTACCCTGACCTCAACCTCCCAAGGAACCACTGCCACAAACCACGGCATGGCTCCAAAAGGATTTGACCAAGCTAACCAGAAAAGCCACGCACATGCAGACCAGACTGTCACTTGCAAACTGTCTACACCAACCTGACTGCATGAAACAGATTCTGCTTCGAGATGGATTACGTCCAGTCGTGAGGTGCACAGCTTCCTAGCTCGTCAAACAGAGACTGCCAAAATGGACTATTAGCTGTTGCAATAAGCTTCGATCGCTTAACTCCTGATCCAGAATCATACCAAAGGTTCTCACCGCCGTGGACATCAAGCAAGACCGACTTGAAACTCCACCGACTCCGACAAACCACCAGGTATGGAAAGGATGCCAATCTCAGAACTTTGTTTCTTCGAAGCTTGCATCCCACAGTGAGTTATTCCGTAAGCACCCTGGCCTGTCCCTGTAGCATATCTACCATAGCTACGAGACCACAAGCTCACATTACGCAAAGACTTTGTCCGAAAAGACTGGGTAAACACCCTCAAACTAACCTGTCTCTGAGCACGACTCAGAGCTGCCTCTAGGAGGCACCCCACACTTTCACTGAGAGTAAACCGTTCCAAGCCAACAGAGGGCAACACAACAGTCCTGGTGCTCATCGACCGCACCAGAGCAAGAGCTCTGAGCCGCACCTCATCACCAAGAGACTCAAGCCCAACCAGCCCAGAGCGGTACCCCTCTCAACACGCCACTGGTAAGCACAAATCTGAGCACACATCAGATAACAACAGTGCAGCCATGTCACTGACAGCAAAAATCCTGAAGGTGCTGAAAGAGTTTCTGCACAAGATCTCACAAGAAGGACAAGCCAGACATGCTATGTCTCAGCGAAAGACCCAAACAGACACCCACAACACTGCTCGTCAGCATCACACCACAGAGCTCACTGCCACTTCACAAAGTGACAGCACCAAGCAGCCACCACAACTGACAGCTGCACAGCCTGAGCATGACAACACCGTGTCCCACACACACATCAGCCCAGACGCCAGGACTTCTGGGAAACCTAATCAAAAGGGGGTGGCACAAACTCTGCCTAGCCACCTAGAGACAATGATTTGAGCCTCTAAGCCATGCTAGACACTAGCTCAAACATCACGCTACTGCCAGCCCAACTCTTTAAAGACTCAAACAATCAGAGCGAACTCTCAAATCCCAAACAGGTAAGCTGAAGGTGCAATCCTACAGCCAAAACGACATCTGGCTCAACACAGGTAGCTCTCATTCACCCAACAATTGGTCCCTATGTGCCGGATTTACCCAGTGTACCGATCACGAACGATCACGTACGCACGTCTGATTGGCCAAGATCTGTTAGATCGTTATGAGCCTTTAATAGACTTTAAACAACTGAATGTCTGAGCTCAAGTTCAAGTACCCCTCCCCCTCCAGTCACACAGGTCAAAAGAACCTAACTGGCAGGTCACAGAGGTCACAAGAACTCCTGCAACCAGCCATAAAGGCACAGCCTCAGCACCAAATGTAAACGTGAACTTGCTACCCTGCACCTTTCAGCTTACCAAAAACTGAGACTAACCAAATGAACTTTGAGACAACCACCTCTCAACCCCTCCAACCGCCCAAACCGGCCGTCAACCACGACAACGGCAGCTCACCAAGCACATGCTGCTAAACGGCCCAACACTTGAAATTTATGTACCTCGTGACATCACTTCGCCACAGCTTGTGCTGCCACAGTACAAAAAGGGGGATATACCAGCCAGTGTATGCCTGTCACGCACCATGTGGGCTGCACACCGCAGCACCAGGACATCTCGGCATCCTCAAAGGCATCAGGCTGTCCCAGCCGACAGCCGCTGAAACCTTTTCCCCCTTTCTCTCTCTCTCCCCTGTCTCTGTTACAGGATGCTGCTGTTGTGGTCGTCTCCCTGTGCCTCCAGCCAACCAGAGGACAACTGCAGTCATCACCAGGTCCGACATCACACGGCATAGGGTCGACTACCACGCAAGCAGAGCTAAATGGACACCCACGCCGCTGCTGTCAGAACGCAGTCAAACACCGGCATGTCCAGCAACAAAACGAACTGAAATCCTTCAGCCAAAAGGTAACTCACAACAGAGTGCCTCCTCACAGACCATCAAGAAATTGAAAGGAGCTGTGACAGATCCACAACGCTCACGGCATTCTGCTGAACCAGACAAGTGAACTCCAGCGGGACAACGGTTTACTGTCTGCCAGAATGACTTTGCTCAAAACTCAGCATCAAGCAGCCTTTGCTCCGAGACTCGAGCTACCCTGCTGCGACTGAGCCTGAGTCAAGTCCCATCCTTTACGAAACCCATGATTTCACCCTGATTCCAGAACTGGAATTATGAACTGTGAAAAACGGGGGTGCCCAGCCGAACTGAACTTGTTCTCAGCAACATAGCTCTCCTAGCTGTGTTTCAACTGAACACCTGCACCACTGCACCACTGCATCACCTGTTGTCCAATCCTGGACCGCAGCTGATTCTGCGCTGGGTACCTCTACGGTAATCAACCACGTCTTGACACTGGACTTTCACACTCCACAAGAGACTCAACAAACGCAAACCTCCACAGCCACCACTGGACCCTCAGGAAGAGGGTACCACACTGGAGACTGCGTCCAACCTCATCAAGCTGAGCCCCGAACCTCAGCCTCAGCCACCACCTGCTACCTGACTTTCATGATTCACCTGCCCTCCATCCATTGCGATGGGTGTCGTTCGATGGAAGTCCACGTAAGGACTTCATCTAACGAAAGGGGGAGATGTAATGATTTTGGCCAGACTGAATCAACCGTCCTCCAAGGACTCGGACCCCCCCCCCCACACACACACACACACACAAACACACACACATACACCGCCACACACATTCTTCCACTCACTGGAGTGAGATCATGTTACAAGACTGTGGAATGTGCTTTATGTCTCTGACCCAAGAGATGGACTTTTCTGTGTTAAAAGACATTTAACCAGATATATTCCATGTGTTCTATGTATGTGTGTTTTTCCCCAGGTCACCGTGAAATATCTTTGTTGGTTGCAGCATAAAAAAGGAATTAGAAATAACTTCCTTAGGCATTGTAAACAGAAGTATATGTTCATTTAATGTAACATAATGCTCCTTGGTGTCTCTAGAATACGTATCAGATGAACGACCCGAATATGTACAGAGATGTAAAGTAAAGTGTGTTTTTAATATGTTTTACTGCCAAGGATGATCGAACTGTTTCAATAGTAGCCCTTATGTGAACACACCCCCTCCCACGAGGAGCGCGTGGTCTGAGAACAAAGAACCATAAAAGAATGTTTCCCGCGTGCAGCCTCCATCTCCCCGATTGGCTCAAGCCAACAGGAAAGGGATGGATTTCACCAAGGTGATAAATGAAGGAGCGCCAGCTCCGCCCTTCTCTTCCGAAACGTCTCATGCCAAGAAGCACGTAAAGGATCTCCTCACGGAGATCCGACCCCCAACCGGGATCCTTTCTTTGATCGTCCAAAGTTTCGTCCTCTTCTCAAATGAACTACCAAGTTCGTTTCCCAGGAAAGGAAGTGGACTTTGCCGATCTATTTCCTCGGGTAACGTCACCTCAAAGACTTTTAAGCCTTTCAAACATTCGCGCCGAATGCCAACGAACGCCACGTGACTCCCCACGGAACAAAGAAGCCACGCGCACGCAACCAACCATGCACGCGCCAGGACGGGCAGTGCAAAAGCGCCGCGCTCCACGGAACGCGCTCACGCGCTCCACGGAACGCGCGCACACAGGAGAGCCTCTCCATTCATCGTGCGGCCCAACCGGGCCTGGCCACGAGTCCGTGACACACACAGACCAAACATGTTGTGCAAGTATAACGTTACCTTCTTTTAGAGCTTCTCAGAAGCATAAAGAAAGTGTTTTCATGGTGTTCAGAAAGATTAATTGACTGTTTGGTGACTGTAACTCCCTCTCTCTCTCACCCTCACTCTCTCTCTCTCTCTCTCTCTCTCTCTCTCTCTCCAACTCACTTATCGTCTAACGCCCTGCGTCGTCTTAGTTTGTGTTTAATGTTTGTATATACATGTATCATTGTAACGTAGTAAATGCTTACTTAGTTGCCTTATCGAATGCTATAGTGGATTAATTAAACCAATATACTCATCCTGACTGATTCACGGTATGTTCATATCCAATTCCCTGAAATGCAGATCAAGCTACATGCTTTATATAACTAAACATACCAGAAAGGGTATGTTTTATGGAGTTGGAATGCTGAATTCTTCTGGCCAGAGAATTAAGTTTTCCCTGCTCTATAAATTAATTGAGCTAATTAATTTTACTTGTCTTGTAAAGACGTGGTCTGTGCAATCTGTTACAATTAATTTGTGGTTAATTGCAGAGATACACATGTATACATATAAGTAAAGTTAACAGAAAGCCCTCATCGAGGGATTTATTAACATGTAAGACCGGGCTGATCCAAATCTGTATGAATAATTATTAATTATGAATTGTTAATTATGATATGCAAATTCCCCTCGATCAGACCCGCCCAGAGTCTTTACACAAAAATGATTATGCACAGTTGTGTATTGTTAAACAATGCATTAGTAATAATAATGTAATACAATAAAACAAAAATACAATAAAACAATAATTAATTAAAATCAGTGAGCAACACATTTATTTCAATTAATGCAAAATGTTTCTTGAATAGGTAAAATAGAAACTTAGCAGAACAGGTAAAATAGAAACTTAGCACAACAGGTGAGGATGAAGGCCAGGTGAGAAAAAAAGGTGGAAGAGTGACAGCACTTCTGATAATCCTGCAAGAAATGATAAGCACAAATCAATCAGAGGTAAAACATACAGTAAAAAAAAAAAAAAAAAAAAAAAAAAAAAAAAACTAACTCACATTTATCAACACCTTTTTAGGTTTTTTTTTTTTTTGCCTATGGTATCAACCTTATTTTTCACAGAAGAGTGGAAACATTTGTAAATCAAATGTGTCATTTAAATGTGCTTTCCGGTGTCATCCGCTTACAGTTATTTCTAGCTGTACAAAAATAGCTTGCTGTGCTTCTTGATATTGCAAACTGGTATTTTTCATGCTATTATTTTCATGTATTGAATTTGTCATAATTCTAAATACTAATCTGGACAACTATTTGCATAATTTACAGCCCTTGTTATTCATCTCTTATTTCCTTATAGCAGCTAAAATCTTGCACATTCACAAGAAATAGCTTACTTCACTTCAAAGTTGAAAAATAAGGTGGATATAATGCTTGCATGTTGTGTGGCATAAATGGACATACATCGCCTATATTCAGGGGTGGGGGGATATCGATTCACATATGAATTACGTTTCCATCTTCTACGGATTCAAACCAATTCACAAATTTCAAAAATTGATCTAAATATTTAATAATGTGATGTCGTTTCAAAGAAGAACAGTTTACAGAGTACACAAGCTTGCAACGGAGGAAGCATTATGAATAAAGTTTATACTTGACAACAGAAATTCACTATCAAAATCTTAACAAATAGAAAATTAAGTCTTAAATAATATTTAGTTTAGTTAGTCGACCACGCGTCAAGATTTTCTTGCCATTTTTCCATGTAATAGTAGGCTACTTTAGTTTTAACAGACAAGAAAAACGTTCAATGTCCTGTATCAGAGGCTAAAGTAATAAATATTAAGAAGGCAATGGCCTGTATTCTATATCACTGACTCCAAACAATCGGCCCCTTATCAGCACTGCAAATCGGCGGAACTATCGCTCGGGAATTACTTTTACAAGTAAGATTTAAGATTTAACATAACTGGTGAGATATGATTCATTAAATGTGCTGACAGCTCATTGCACCTGCCAAGCAGATTATACTGAGTGGAGCGGATGTCCGGTTTAAGATGGCGACCCCACGGCTCATCCGCGCCAATAGGCTGTAGCGGTCGATAGGGCGTCTATCTATATGATGTCTATGAGAGTGTATTTACCTCTGGATGAATTCCAGGGTTGAAGCTGCCTCCTCTTGGTACTCTATATTGAACACATAATATGATCCGAAGAGGACAGCAAGAGCAGAGGTGAAGTCAAGCTAGAGGTCACTTGACTCTATGACCACCTTCCCCTCCAAAGCCAGCATCCATTTTTTTGGAACCAGAATGGAATCTCCTGAGAAACACAATAATGTATCACACTTAATTGTTCACAAAAAGTAATTATATTTTATAAAAAGATAAATATAAATAAACCGTGCATACACATTGGTGTGGAGTAATCAAGAGTAAACGTAAACAAGAGTTTAGCTTAACTCTCACTACTCGCCTCCTAGGTATCTACTGCTACAGATTGTATATCAACCATTAGTATTTGCTAAACAGAATCATACCTACCTGATATCCCCACTTGATGTGTAATCTATCAAATGCTGTTGTTAAACCAACAAAGTTTGGTCTTGCTTGTCAAGAAGGTTTGATTAAGCTTTTGTTTATTTGTTCTGATCAATGTTTATATGTCAATAAAAGCCTAAATTAAATCTGTTCATCATATAAAGTTATCGTATCTCTTAGGAGACTTTGTTCAAACTGCTCAATTCATATGGATTTATTCTTTGATGTCTTTATACATTTTCTGTTAGTAGTGAAAGAAGTCAGGAAATGTACCATAGTGATCGATACAAGTCAAGTATAGGAATCTTACCTAGCAGAATTATCCTTGGGGTGCTGGGCAGGGAAAGCTGGTTCTCTGCATCTGCTTGTGTGGTAGTTACCTGTATGAAAAAGTCAACAAAAAGCGGAAAGAATCAGAGCTACAAACTGAGATCACATACACTGGAAAGGCAAATAAAAGAACATGTATACTTCTTCACATTCAAAGGGATAGTTCACCCAAAAATGAAAATTACATCATTATTTACTCACCCTCAAGTTGTTTCAAACCTCAATGAATGCATTTCTTCTGCTTAACGCAAAAGAAAAGAATTTAGAAGAATATGGTTGCTGGTCCCCCATTGACTGGAAAACACTACTGTGGAACTCAATGGGGACCAGCAATTCATATGCATATAGGTTTGGAACAACTAAAGGGCGAGTAAATGATAACAGAATTTTCATTTTTAGATGATCTATCCCTATAAAGAAAGATTGTTTCATGTTAGAATAACATCTTTGATACTCAAAGATAGAGATTATTAAATTTTGTAAACATATTAGTAGACACTAAAACAGAAATCTAAACAGATTAGAGTGTTTTAATTTCGCAACAATGATTTACAAAGGTAACCCTAATCAAACATCTAAACAACATTTATGGTATGACAGTATCATAAAACAATTACTGTACTTACATCAGCCAGAAGGAAAAGCGAATCTTCTTTCTTCTGAAGAATGCCATCATCACCAAAATGGCAGCAAGGCCAGGATCTACATCTTCAGATACTCTTTCTGTTTCTGCGAGGACTGTCTTCACCTCTTTTCTCCAGCGCATTAACTGTGACTTGAAGAAATGGAGCACCCTTCTTCCTTTCCAGAGATGGATTCCCTGAGTCTTGATTCTAGTTCGATGCCAGTAAGAATACTGAAATGCTGGATCATAAACCTCTTCAAAAACAGGAAGGGCCAATCAATCTTCAGTTGGTCAATACTAGGTGCAGGTGATGCATTGATGTCACGTCGCTGGGCCTCATATGTGATCATCATTAGCTCATTAACTCTTGCCCTGTCTGCTCCATTTTGGCCTTCTTGAATGAAAATTCTTTTCAGCTCCTCCTTTTTCTCACTAAGAGAGATTCTTGTTTCTCCCTCTGGTAGCTCACTCGGCTGCCAATTTATACAGCCATAGCTGTCAGTTTTGGCACATTTTCTGAATGGTACTTGCAAGCTATTGTCCACAGTCACAGCAGGCCTTTTTGATTTTCTCAGACGTGCAAGGGTGTTGTTCCTATTCAGGTTGTCTATCCTTGTCTTAAATTGTGAACACAAAGTGAAGTGTCCACTGCCCATTCGATCTCCCTCATCAGTTCTGTCTTCGAAACAGTCCGGATATTTTTCAGTGATGCTCCTTGCAACTACAGCACACTGACTCAAAGTAGGATTTAAACAAATTTCCCTCATGGCATCAACAGTCACTCTGACCATGTGTCGCCTGTCTGTTTTCTTCTGGTTTCTTTCTGAGTTCAAGACATGTTCTTAGACTTGGTCTGGTCTTGTCCCAAGGTACTTGGAATGTTGAAGGCCAGGTACTGTTCTGCACAGGGGTGGAGCGCTGAGGTGGTAGTGTAAACTGCGAGCTTGAAGAGGCTTCTAACGAAGACACTGGTGTGAGAGTGAGTGTTATCATGTCAGATGCTCCAGAGTCCATTAACAGATTGTTCTGTTGGCCTCTAATATCTAAAGAAAAACAAATAATAAGTGTAACCCTGCCACAGAAAAACAAAATAGGTGGAGTAATGATATCTGTCGATTTCATAAGTGAAATTAACCATGTTGTTTATAACATTAGAACACATCTTCATACATTTTTCTTGGTTCAAATGTTAAACAAAACATGTAGACAAATACAACAGGGTTAATTTTACCTAAAGGGATAGTTCGGCCAAAAATGATATTTAAACCATGCATTACTCACCCTAAAGCCGTTTGAGATGCATATGTCAATCTTGTTTCAGACGAACACATTTTCAGTTATTTTAGAAAATGTCTTAGACCCTTCAGTGGATATAATGTGAAGAAATGGGGTCCAGCTCCTTCAAGTCCCAAAAATGTGCATAAATCCTTCACAATAGTAATCCATCCAGCTCCAGGGTGATAAACGGAGGCCTTCTGAGGGTAATCAGTGCGGTATTGTTGTAAAAATATACAAAATATCTGACTTCCAGCAACGATCGTCGCAACGGTTCCTACGCTACGTGCGTTCACGGGTAATGGAAGTCGGCGTACGTAGCGCAGGAACCGTCAGCGACGATTGTTGCCGGAAGTCAGATATTTTCATTTATAAAGTTTTAAATATGTATATTTTTACGACAATACCGACACGGATAACCCTCAGAAGGCCTCCGTTTATCACCCTGGAGCCGGATGGATTACTTTTGTGAAGGATTTATGCACATTTTGGGACTTGAAGGAGCTGGACCCTATTTCTTCACATTATATCCACTGAAGGGTCTAAGACATTTTCTAAAATAACTGAAAATGTGTTTATCTGAAAAAGATTGACATATGCATCTCGAACGGCTTGAGGGTGAGTAATGCATGGTTTAAATATCATTTTTGGCCGAACTATCCCTTTAATCTGTGACTATTTTTTGAACTGTTTACTGCAACTGTTTTTTCTTTTTTCTTTTTCTGATTTGATAATTAATAACTTATTCTCATGGTATCTGGCCAATAGTATAACTCACAAAGTAAGTTATAGTCTATAGCTGAAAACTATGAACAAAAAATACAAATTAGGTATGCATCAATAGTGTAATGGGATATATTGGGTAAATACCAGGCCTTTAGGCCTTAAGCCTTTAGTATAGGCTATTTACCCTATACTAAAATCCAAATTTTGTTTACTTTTAAGTCCTACATGGGATCTTTACTTTGCGCAACATATTAAATGTAGACTATTTACTGTATTTACACTATTTACATTAACAAAATATTTACCTCTGTTGTTGAACCTTTGTAGTATTTTTCTGCAATCAACTATGGACAAGATATGCCTGATGTCATCCTCTTTGATGTACATTAAGTCATCAATCTCCCTTACTCCCATTGAGGACAAATTTTCAACAACAGTGTCCAAACTCTTACTATCCAGATGAGGAAGGGTGCCTCTTATGATGTCCTCCATCACTTTCCACCTAGACAGACAGAGTGATGGAGCACAGCAAGATTGAGATCAAACTTTCTATACACAGGCAATGGGTAATAATCAGCAAGATCGTCGGTACATACACAAACATATTGAGTCTCAAGGTCATACTGCAGGCAATGCACACCAAGGTCCAACACTGGCACTGATTGATGTTTCTCAGACACAAAATAAACCTTTTCCTGTTTGACTAATATTAAAACAATCTTGCCTAGCACATAGCCACTATCATTGACATCAAGAACAACACTCATCCCCTTTTTGTATATTGTACCTTTGTATGTCACAGTAGTTGTTTCTATTGTGTTGTCTTTAGTCAAGCCCCTGGACCGTACAGCTTCCTGAATTGCTGCATTATACATTTGGGAATCAAATTCATTTGCCTGACCAACTTGGAGAATGGGAGGAAAAATATTCCCACTGTGAAGATAGGCCTGCAACAGTTGGTGCCTTTCTGCTAAAGTTACACCAAGATTTTTGAAATTATGGAGCTTCCGAGCACACTGTTTAAAATATGTGTGTTTACTCTTCGAAGCGCAATGTCCAGAGGCGAATAAGAGGACCAAATTTCAGTATGAGGTCAGGATAGTGAAGTAAAAAGTGGTGTTTCGAGCTTGGCACGTGTGTCTGGAAAAAGAGCTACTCTCAGACTGGAGATATTCCCTGATAATAACCTTGAGATATGCCACCTGGTTGACATGGATCTTAGGTGCACAAATTAGCTCAACTATTTCTCTGAGTTTAAGGCACAACTGCAAGGTTTTGTCTTCCAATGGGTTCTTGATCCGATTACCAACAAGAATAGGGAGGAGCCGCAATAAGCACCAGTTCTGGGCAGCACTACCTCCCAAGTTTAATCCATCTGACTTCACTTCACATGGCCGGCTACTAGCATCACTGCCGTGGAACTTCAGCTGAGATATGCTCCTATTCAACTGAACATATGAAAAATGTTTCCCAACAGACACCAGGTTCTGGATATACATTGCAAGATCAGCTGACACAATCCCCTCAAACAGATCATGCCCTAGGCAAGGTGGGAGTCCTGGTTGACAGACATGAAAATGTTTCAGTTGGTTGAAAATTGAGTCAAACTTCAGACCCGCTATGATGACTTCCTGGCCCTTGGACAACTCCTCAAGACAGTTTGCATAGGTTTCTTTTGTCCTTAATGGACCAAGCTTTGTGGGCTCCCTTTCAAAACTTTCTCGAATCTATATGACAGTATCGACAAAAGTGTTTGCTTCTACTGAAGTTTTCAGTGAACCCCCCAAGAGATGTGACCCTAGGTTATCGCCTGCAATTGCTATCACTGTCCCCTGCAACGTTTCACCATTGTCTAACATAAAGCCAGATTCCTCAATCTCCCTTACATCATTTACTAGGGGAGAAAAAATTTTGTCATGGCCAAAATGGTGGATATCCATATCCCTGCAAAGCATTACCAACTGCATGGGGTCTATAGCAGATCTATTATGTGGCAGTATCTCACCCAATGTCAGGTATACAGCCAGAAGCTTGTGCTTCTTTTTGCCTGATCCAAGGGGGTTTGCAACCTCAAAAGCATCCTGATAAAGGATGATTGAGACAGAGGAAGGAACATTCTGCAAGAGGGTGTTCTCTGTACAGTTTCTACCATCATGCACATCCACAAACACATGTGGATTTCCCATAGGGTGCATCTTTGTAGCGTTGTACTGTTCCAGAACTGAAGGATGGCTTAGCAGTGCTTTAAGAGTGTCTTTAACTGGCACATACTGGCAGAAACGTTCCTTACCATTAGGATCAACACCAAGATAAACCTGAGTTGGCTCAACATAACAGAAATTGTTCTTGAAAAAGGTTTTTCTAGTTTGATCTGATCGAAACACCCCCTCATTGTACATCTTTAGTAAATTTTCTTTTGATAGCCCATCCACAATTTCATGTATTCTTTCTCTTGGTATTTTAAGTTTTTCTAAGTTCTTGACTCACTATAGTCAGAACATGCGCCATCCCATTTGTGTGTAGTTCTTGGAACTCTCCAATTAAAGCTGAGATTGTGGTGGCTGGCAAAAGCATCTTAGCTTGCATTCTAAGATAGAAGAGGGCTAAGTTTGTCATGAATACATCTCCATCTACTTTGTTTGAGGAACTCTCCCCAACCTCAACAATCTCTGCACTGTGTGTGCCCCCATCATTCTCATCAACAGCATCAGGGGTATCATCATTAGTCACAATATCTGTAGAGACAACCGGTGCAACTGAATGTTTTCTGCTCACATGCGAGAGAAAAGAAGACCTCACTCTGAAATTCTTTTTGCAATTTTCAAAAGGACATTGAATTTTCTTGCCATCTCTAATGTGCCATTTTAAATGTTCACATAAATCCGAAAAGTTGGTGGAAGTGAAATCACATCCCTCAGTATGGCAGGTCATATCAATGCATCTGTGAGATCTGTTGACATCTGGTTTTTGCTTGGAGTGGTTGCGATACATGTGAACCTGAAGGGCAGTGGCAGTCCTAAAACTACAAGGGCATGTGACAAGCCCACAAGAAAATCTAAAGTTGGCAAGATTCCTGTGTTCTTTGACATGTCTAATGAATACGTTAATAGTCTCTGCAGAGAAACAACACCGTTTGCAAGAGAAACCCATTTCTAAATACAAAGATTCCCAAATTGAATTGATCTATTACCCAAATTTAAATGTTAAATAAACAAATATAATAAAATAAAAATGCCATCTACAATTCTATATTCACAACAAACAACTTGCAGAAAATTATCTGTTCAAAATAAAAATGTTCTCAGTGGATCAGTATTGGACCAAGGTAAATTAGTAGTTAAATAAATAGAATAATTAAATTAGATTACATTTACAATTCGATCGTCAAGATGGATAGGGGTCTTCACATGCACAGCTCACACCCGTGGAAAAGGAGAACAGACAGTTAGAATACAGTAAAAACAGCAAAAACAGTCTAAAGTGTAATTCACTTAATACTAACATCTTGTTTGTTGGACTGTTGTTTTAAATCAATTCATTTACGATCAAGTGAAAACGTCAATCTTGCTTGTGTGATACGTTACATCTTATGACATAAAAAAGCTTGACAAGGCGTCTTTTTCCCTTCAAATGAGTACATGATGTTTACACATAGTTTAAAAAAAACAATTACCTTAATATAGCAGAAAATACTGCTCTAAATGTCACACATAGCTTTTTATTTGGACAAAAATGGACCTTTTGGGCACTTCCCTCCCGCGGTCCATATAGAGACTCACTGAGGTAAAGTTAACGTTAAATGGCAGATTGCCAGGTCAGTATTTACACGAAAATAAGCGTGAAAAAAATCAACTAGAGGAATCGAAACTTTAATTTTATAACAATAATCCGAATCCTAACCTTGGATATCTGATTTCAGGATACATTTATCTATTTTCAATTCCCAACCCAAGTTATAAAATTCCACACAGGCGCTTCCACCGACGTAACATGGTAACGTAAATAACAAAATGATTAGATCATTTTGACCTTATAAAAGGCTAGATATGAAATATATGGTAATAAAATCACATTTATTCAATAACTTAGGCTATCAACATTAAAGAAATCCGCGTCTAACTTACACAGACGTTATAAAACATGCCGCGGACAGTTCTTTCTAATGTTAATCTGTTAACGTAAGTAACTGATATGGTTTGCATAAAAATATAAAGATGAATTAACTGTTACTAACCAGATATAAGGCGAAAACGTTGCCGACAGCGACGCGAATGCAAGGCCTGCGCGCAGCGCTGTCTGAATGGGGCACAGAGGGAAGGGAACTGGAGAGTTGTTCATAAAATGGCAGCTTGTTGTGGTTATTTTTCGCGGTCATTTCGTACTAATGTATTTAAATTCACAGTAACATGTTCCAAACTAGGCTAC
The DNA here is from genome assembly GCA_030378365.1 of Hybognathus amarus. Classification (NCBI taxonomy): domain Eukaryota; kingdom Metazoa; phylum Chordata; class Actinopteri; order Cypriniformes; family Leuciscidae; genus Hybognathus; species Hybognathus amarus. The sequence continues at coordinate 21,571 of JAQIUQ010000557.1, forward strand.
ATTGAAGAGTATCATATACACATCTTAATTGTCTAGAATAGATTAAATTGAATATCGAAATCGTGGTCAGCTATTCTAACTTATTAGCTAGAATCCGTAGGACTATGCATAAGTTACACATAATAAGAATTATTACTTACCAGACGAAGAAGTTCCAGGTCGGCAGAAAAGACAGCGGCACCAGTGACACGACAGAGAAACTCTTCAAAATGCAAATGCACTCTCATGTACACCCCACTGACATACATTAGACTGTTAATGGTCACCCAGTCCTACATTTTTTTTTTTTTTAAATGTAAGAATAAAATTAGTAGGCTAACAATTTTACCTGTGGGACTGTGTTTGGTGTTTTTCGCGGTCAATTTGCACTACTGTATTTAGATTAACAGTAACTGATAATTTCCCAGAATGCATTGAAATTCTACAGTAACATACTGTCAACTGTGTGCACAGTACATAACTGTTGAAAATACAAAATAATACTGTGAAAACAACTAAATCTACTGTAACTTACTGTACATAGATTATACAGTAAGAAACTGTTGAGAAAAACAGTATAATCCTGTGAAAACAACAGAAATCATTTACAGTGTAATCCTCCGCTGGGGGAAGCTCACATGGTCCCAATTACGTCGTATACTGGTTTCTCTGACTGCCTCTCTCTTCTCCTCACTACCCTTCTCCCTTAGACTGGCCTGTGCAGGAGTTTATGTTATTAACTACGCACTGCACAGTTCCTGCCTGTCACGGGGGCCTGGAGATGTTATCGCTGATGCTCTGCGTATATGGTTACCTTGAAAATATTCCATAAATTAGATTGGGATTGGCAATTTTCGGAATATGGAAGAGAAGACAAGGCGGGAGGGGGGGGACAGGCTTCAGTGAAAAGAATAGGACAAGAGGATCTGGTGTTTGTTTTGGACAGAGAGACATTAGAGGTATGTCACTGGCGAGCTGAAAGGTGATCCATGGAAGAAGAAAAAAAAGCTGGGAAATGCTTAAAGAGCAACATGCAGGTTGAATATATTTCTGAATTAATACTTTAAATTGTCTGCAGAGGTCTTTTAAAAACACGTATGTAAAAATGACTAATGAAATCTCATTTGATGTTGAGATTTTGATGAAAATGTGCTAGGCTCTGTAATACGCCTTTCCCGCAAGCAACGCGTCATATGACGTAGCCCGAGGAAAACAAATGAGCTCGCGGTACGCTTCTCATTGCTGGGTGTTGATGTAGTTCGAGCAGTAGTGAGAGACAGAAAGAAGCCATAATGGTAAATTATTGTGTTTGTGCTTGTTGCACAAATTCCAGCCTGTCAGGACATCATATCCATCATTTTCCTTCTAGGAAAAACAAGGCTTTTTGGTCTTGGGTGCGTTATGTGCAGGTGAATAGAGCAGACTTTACTGTCGCGTCTTTTATCACACACACTCGGTCGTTTGTGGCGCACATTTAATTAGGTTTAAATGGTATCACTAACTGCATTTGAATTATTTATTTGTTGTTATGGCATGGTCATTAGTCAATGTGGATAGTGCTAACCAGCTTGGATGGACTGCATAATCACTGTCAGCGTAGAATATGAGAAGACAAAATGTTGCTGGCTTAAATTAAGACAATCTAAATGGATGTTTAATCAAGAACAAAGTCGAATGTATGTTTGCTTAAGCAGATTTATTACAAAACACCAAGGTATAGCCATACAGTAGATGCACCAGCGTTAGCCACGGTGCTAACTTACATGAACTCACTTGCCCTATTCGCCACTGGTTTTCTCGACACCACAACTCTAACGTTACTTCTCTCCTCTGCCCATTGTTTGTCCCCCGATCTCCCCCTGACTTCTATCTCGCCTCGGAGGCTCATAATTATATGCCTGTGGGCCATCATAGGCATATTCGTCAACATTCGGAGAACGCGGTTTCGTCGTCCGCATCCATTGTAACCTGAGCCTGAACTTGAACTCCCTCGAGATCGTCACTTCCGGTTAGTGTGTCGTAGACGCGGGAGTTATTTTATCACAATTATTCTCAAAATATCGTTAATGGCTAAATAAATATTACTCTAGTTAAGAAAATCAAGTTGTTTTATCGTCAACATACACTATGCTATATAGTGGTGTCCAACCTACATGTTGCTCTTTAAGGGACTCTTGGAGATTCTTCTAACAATCAAAACGAGACAAACCGTTCCTATTTTTACAGAAATTCCAATGGTTCAGTTCTGGATGAGAGACAGCAGTTTTTTTTGTTTTTGTTTTGTTCAACTTCTGCTCAATGATAGAAGTTATTTCCCCATAATCAAATAGGTCTGTGTAAGTTGAAAGAGCCAAAAGAAAAGAAACAAAAAAAAACTATGACCTTCCCAAATGAAATAGCATCCTATGGAAGCTCCATAAGTGACTGAATAGGAATGCTCTAGATAGGCAGCAACTCTGCACTATAGAAATAACACTTCTTACGTGAAGCATAAATGAAGCATGGGGTGTAGTTTAATTTAAATGCTAGTTTTATGGTAAAATTACTAAAATTATTATGTTTATACAGTAAAAATAAGCAAGTTTCATAGCATTAAATTAATAGTATAATATTTCAAATCAACAAAATGTCACAGATTTAAACCAATCGTAACCAGATCATTTTAAACCAACTAGCGGTTGAAGATTGTCCTAAAGCGCTTTCCGTACTTGCAATCTCACACATGATGCACGAGAAGATGATAGCATTTTCCACCTGTCCTTGGGCAACTTTTGAATCCATTATCATCCATAAATTATTTGGTAAGTAGAACGTTTTTTATGTAATATATTTTACAATTTTACATTTGTGACAACAGATAATGTTTTTTTGCGCTTAGCCGTAAACTTGTGCCCAACCCTGCTTCTGCCGATCGACTGTCCTGCACAGTTAATCTCCAACTCTAATCAAACACACCTGCCTTTAATTTTCAAGTGATCCTGAAGACCTTAGGCCCCGTTTACACGAGAACGATTCCGGGTGAAAACCATACCTGTCAACACTCCCGTTTCTCCCAGACCCCTCACGGTTTGTTATTTCTCCCGGGAAACTCCTATAATTTGCATGGCCCAAACTCCTTTATGAATAATCGAACCAATATGTTTGTCTAATGTTGACCAGTTGCCAGATTTGATTAAATGCAGTATATTCACAATTTCAACCTGTTTGTCACTTCAACCTGGCAACCCTTTTACCCAGTTGCGCAGTCGCGGAAATCTCAACCTGAAAACGAGCCGATAGACATGATGGCAGGTGAAGGCGGTGTCCCCGCAAAGAAACTGAAGTAGGCTACAGTTAACACGTTGCTTCAGGAAGAATAGGGATAGCACACAACTGAAGTTATTGCATGCAGAGGTCAGACAGACTCACAGGGCAATTGGCACCTCAAAAATCGCACTTTATTCCCAAATCGAACTCGTTTACTCGTTACTTAATAAACAAAATAAGCTAAAAATTAGCATCAAACAGGAATTACCCGCATACATGGGGTGTTCGCATAGACAGTAAAAGGGGTGTTCGAGGCACACGGCACATACAATACAATACCCGCAACAAGGAGCACACAGCTCTTAAAGGGGCCACACCTTATTTGGACCACACTATCCACATCCCCAACCCCCCAAACCTCGACATAAATAAGCAGTCTGTCTGTCTGTTATGCCTGAGAAAGAAAGGAAAGCACTTATATTGGAGGTGAAAAAGAAGAATAACCAACAGCTAATCAAAAGTAAAATGGAAAGAACCTTTGCCTATAGAAGACAGTAAGTTGTTAAAGATACACCCTTCATAGCAGAGTTCAAAAACAGATGGCCAGCCCTGTTTTCTGAGAGCCAGGTAAAGTATTATTCATCATCTGTATTTAATTTAAATATGTGTAATTAATGTCTAAATACTGTATTAGGGTGTGAAACAAATGAGTAATATTTAATTGACAAAGGTTTGGAGGCAATGTCGTAAGAATCCATGCATGTGGTTGTTCTGCTCTATATTACAATGCACATTACACATACATCCATATAAAATGGTTACAGATAGCCTACATTGAACCACCAACTAAAAACATTTAGCCAAAAGCAAACTCATGTTCCCTCCCAGGGGTGTCAAACTTAAGTTACAGAGAGGGCCAAAATTAAGAACTGGTACTGTAGTGCTGTCTTAATATTATTATTATGGCCACACCCGCTCCACTATCGAGGCAAACTGTATATAATTGTACCAGATTGAGTTTGACATATTTTGTTTTAACTTGAATTTGTGTTTTAATATGTTTCAGGTAAATGCAGAATTCACCCTCATCACCACAGTCCCCCTGTTCTCAACCTTTATGTCCCAACTGGATCATTACTCCAGCCAGCTATTGAGGGTATTCAAAAAGAAGGGGGGGAACAGCAAGACGTGATATAGATGTAATCATTGCAGACATGGACAAGGTATGTGTCATAGTAAGTGTTAAGTCATAGTAAGTCTTGGGACAGTAATGTCTGGCTGTGGTGCTAATTTGGATTTCCCAAATAAGAAGTTAACAGCTGTGTGACCATGTTGATCTGTCACCTTCAGGTATCCTACAGCAGCTATGGCCTTGACTGACGCATCAGCGAAAACACAAAGTTCTTTACTCTGGACATTGTGCAGAGGAATGGGTATACAAACACGTGGTATTTGCAGTTCTTTCAAATCTTGAAGAGACCTTTTTTCTATTTTTTCCACTCTGCCTCCATGTCCTCTGGCAAAGGGGAATCCCAGCCCTCACCTTGTTTGGTAAGTTCCCTCAACAGTAACCTTCCTTGTATGGTGACAGGAGCAAGGAATCCAAGAGGGTCATACAAGTCATTCACGGTAGATAGGACTCCTCTCCGAGTGAAAGGCTTGTCATCGTCAGAAACATGAAACATGAAAGAGTCTGTTGCAACATTCCAGGACACACCAAGACTATGTAGGATGGAAAGGCCATTAGAGAAAAGTTGCAGATCTTTAATCCCCTTAGCACGATCTTTCAAAGGAAAAGCTTCAATCACATTTGGACAGTTAGAGATAATCTTGTGCAGTCTAAGGTTAGACACTGCAAGCATTTCTTGTGTACGTTTGAGAAGGTCGATCACCTCTGCCTGTGTGGCGCATGATTTCAGCATGTCATCAACATAGAACTCCTTCTCCACCAGTTTTCTGGTGTCACTGCCGAATCTCCCTTCATGTTCTTTGGCTGCTCTTCGTAGGCCATAGATAGCCACTGCTGGTGATGGGCTATTCCCGAAAACATGCACACGCATTCTGTGATCCACAATTTCGTTGTCAAGGTCATTGTTTCTGTACCACAGAAACCTAAGATAATCCCTATGATCCTCCCTAACCAGAAAACAATGGAACATGTGCTGTATGTCGGCAGTAATAGCCACAGGTTCTTTACAGAATCTCATCAGGACCCCTAACAGGCTGTTGTTCAAATCAGGGCCTGTGAGAAGTACATTGTTCAGTGAAACTCCCTTATATGGCGCACTTGAATCGAAGACAACTCGAATTTTGTCAGGTTTCTTAGGGTGATACACCCCAAACAGCGGTAAGGACCACACTTCCTGACCTTGCTGAAGAGGTGGTGCAATTTCTGCATGCTCATTTTTTAGCAGGTTATCCATAAATTCCAAGAAGTGTGCTTTCATCTGCGGTCGTTTGTTTAGAGTGTGTCGCAGCGCAAGAAGACGTTTGAACGCATAGTCTTTGTTGTTGGGTAGACTTTGTCTGGGCTCGCGAAAGGGTAGCGGAGCAACCCAACTATAGCAGCTGTCTTGAAAAACCTCTTTGTCCATGATCTGAAGAAACCTTGTGTCTTCCACAGATGGAGCAATCTTATGATCATTTGCAGTGTCGGAGAACACTGAATGACCAACACTTTCACCATCAAGGACTAACAGTATGGAGTCCTCAGGTGTGGTTTCTAGAGGTTGTTGCCATTGTGAATTAACGTCCAACTTCTCTTTTACCTTGATTTGACTATAGCATGGACTCAGAAAGCTGTGACGGCCATTATCTAAGATGGAAGTCTTGAAGGTATCAACTGAAGATGGCCTATGAGCTCCTCCGAGACACACATCCCCAACGACAACCCAGCCCAAATCCAGTTTTTGAGCAAAAGGGGCGTTATTTGGACCATTAATTTGTTTGCGTACTTTGTGTACTTGCAGGATGTCTCTGCCCAGTAAAAGAAGAATCTCAGCATCAGGGTCCAGAGGTGGTATTTCTTGTGCTATGTGTCTCAAGTGGCTGTGATGGAACGCTGCACCAGGAGTTGAAATCTCTGTACGATTGTACGGAATCTGATTACATTCTAGAAGAGTAGGGAGAGATAGACTTATCTTTCCATCAATGGACTCCACAATGAAATCAGAAATTCGTCTCCCCGCTGTCTCCAAAAGGCCTGCACATGTTTTCAGTGTGTAGGGGAATGCAGTTGTTTTGATGTTAAAGATGTCAAAGAAATCTTTTCTCACCAAAGAGTGGTTGCTTTGCTCATCTAGGATAGCATACATCCTCTTTGCTTTCTCTTTGTGTCCAGCTGGATAGATGGAAACTAGACACATTTTTTAACAAGACCGTGCACTCAGACCTTCTCCGCAGACTTCCGTGCACTCAGATGTAACCTACTGACTATCTGATTTGTATTTCTCCCCGCCATGCTGTGAGGTAGGTGTAGATGCTTGAGATTTCCAGGGGCGGGACCTGGATGAAGGGCCGAAGGATGACGGTCACTACCACACTCTTTGCACTGAACTTCTACAGTGCAGTTTTTTTGCAAGATGGTCTGTAGAAGAACAGCAATGGTAACACACAGACCGCTCTTTCAGGAACTGCATTCTATCTTGTAGAGATTTCTCTCTGAACCCTCTGCATCTTCTCAAAGGATGAGGTTTTCCATGTATTGGACAGCTTTCGTTGGGGCTATGTAATCTCTTTTCCTGTTCAGATGGTATTTTAGTTGAAGGATTAATTTGAGTCTTGTGAACAGATATTGGCATTTGTCTTTGTCTCTCAAACCTTTCTCCTTTCTCGTGTTTCACATGAGGAAACGTACTGAAACTCGGATCTGTACGTGCTTTTGCTTCTGAACGAACAAAATTTGCAAACACGGAGAAAGGTGGAAAAGCAACATGATGTTCTTGCTTATACTTGGATCCAAATGACATCCACTTTTCTTGAATGTTATATGGAAGTTTTTCCACAATGGGATTCACCCCTTAGAAGTGTCCAAGTATGCCAGACCTGGTAAGTATCCTTCAAGCTTAGCAGCTTCTAGTTCTGAGAGGATGTCTCCTAAATCTCGAAGCTTTTGTGGGTCCTTGTTTGTCACTCTGGGGAAGTCTTCTAGTTTGGCAAAAAGAGCATGTTCAATTGCTTCTGGAGAACCATATATTTCTTCAAGCCTCTGCCATGTCATTATCAGCGCAGCTGACGGATTTCTGATGCGAACCGCTTTCAGTCTCCGAGCATGTTCAGAAGATTCTCTACCCAAGTATTTAATTAACAGATCAAGCTCTTCTGCTGGAGAAAGACCCAGACCAGAAATGGCACCTTGGAAAGATGTTTTCCATGCCCAGTAATTAATGGACTTGTCATCAAAGTAAGTAAGCCCTGCCGTCACAAGTTGCTTTCTAGCTAGATACTTTGCGAGGTCATAGGTAACGGACAAGGAATCTTCTTTATCCGGAGGTCTACTCTGCATTTGGTAGTGATAAAGAGGATACTGCATTTTAGTGGCATTTTGATTCATGTCTGCTCCAAAGTCCATGTTTTGTGAACTGATTGGTACATTTTTTAAATCTGACTCACTTTTAATTGGACTTACAAAGTGAGATGCTTGAAGTGGTGGTTGAGTTTCGTTTCCTCCACTAGATGGCAGTCTACCACTACTGATTTCAGATTGCGTTTTCACATAATCTGCTGTTCTGATTCGACGGTCCTCGATGGCAACAGGAACTGATACTCTGCTGGCTGCGCTACTGTTCTGTTTCTAACAATGCTTCCTCCAGTACCTGAGCTTCTACCAAGGCCGCATCCTTTTCTTTTTCCTCTTGCAAAGCCTCCAGAGTTGCTTGAAGTCGTGCCTGTTCGACTTTCAATTCTATTTCTCTTTTAGCATATGCTGCTCTGGCTTGCGCGGCTCTTGCTTTGAAAACTGCTATGCTGGCGCTTGAGTGGCGACTGGACGCCCTAGAAGAACGACTGGATGCCTTTGAGGAATGTGCGCTGATAAAGTGCACATCTTCAGCTGTGCTTTTAAGATCTGCTGAGTCTATCTGACCTTCTGCCATGTTTTTTGAGACTTAATCATATGCAGAAAAATCAGATTGATGTGATAGAGACACTTTGGAATGTTTAAATCTTGATTCCACACAATTCTTGAGCGTCTTTCTCAGTCTGTTGTATTGTTGTCTTTTCACTGTACTGGCCTTATTAGATTTCTCTTGCTTCTAACTATCCAGTAAGTTAAACAGTGACTCAAAAACCTCGCTGGACACTTCAAGTCGTTTCTGAAGTTTATGATTCAACTGTGAAACTGTAAAAATATTCAAAAGATACAATCACTAAATATGAAATTAGAAAATTACAGATTGACAATGACATAGGGATAATTAAACTTAGAAAATATACATCTTAATATCAAATAACCTTCTCATATGTATCACACAATAAATTTAACATTATGTACTCACAGACATTGAGTCGAACAGATGCAAAGAAAGAGGATGCTTAAAGATGTAACAGCGATCACATTTTTGCTGAACTACTGCAGTACTATTAGTACTTCCTGTTTCCTGTACTAAGGGGGTTGTCTGTTTTTCAAAATTAAAGTCCTCACTAAAATAAACATGTTCAAAATGAAAAAACCCTAAAAAATGCTAAATAAATGCAGTCCTGCACAATTTATGATTTGTGAATTCGTGTAACAGTGTTACTCCGGTCCGAAAATTTTTTTTTTTTTTCTGAATTTTAATTTTTAATTGGGTATAGCTCCAAAAGTCGGTCACTTAGAAGTCTGAACCCAGTGTCATCTTGACATCCTTGATTTGTGAATTATTTTCACAGCAAAGCTTGTCTCTGTAAACCATTCGCTAAGTCCGGTAGACAGGAATGTGGAAAATAGGCATTTTTTCATGTTTAACAATGTATAATAGCAATTTATAATAAACACAAACACCGCTGGATTACAAAAACACTTGTTTTAGATTGAGCCTGATTTGTGAAAACATTCCAGAGGTCAGTTTGGGCCAGTTAACCCTTCCCTGAGTGGTTAACTTGGTTATTCAGATTTGGTGAAACCGCAACAGATACCAGCTAGCTAGCACCATACAAGCTAGCTTACGCTCCGGGAAAGATTCTTCTTTGCCGAACAATTGAAGCCAAAAATTTTTATAATTTGTAATCATTGTCAACGCACTTCTCAGGTGCAGGACCTAGAGCGGGCTAACTAGCCAGGCTCATTGGTTCGTTTCTGGGAAGTGCTGAGAACCAGTGGAGAGCGGCGCTGAACCCGCGCCCAATGAGCGGACGACGGCTCGCTTCTGCGTCGAAGCCCGCCGAAAGGGGCGTGGCTTTGAGTGTATATGAGCACTCTCCGTGGTTTGGAACAACGATTTATAGTGATGAAGCGAATCGCTGTTGAGAGCGGGCACGGCCGGGAACGCAATACTCATTCCCTCATCTAGAGGAACCGAGGTTACGTTCAGTAACCGATTCCGTTCTCTTACGAGAGGTTCTCTCGTATTGCGTAAGCTGAGCTTACGCTACGGGAACCCCCTGGTCAACGCCGTGCCCGGTCAGTCACCACAAGCATCCCCGGGAGGGTGGAGGGAGCAATAGTGGAGAAAATGATAATAAAGGGCAGACGCGCGTTTATATGAGAATATGAGGCCTAAAGAGGCGGCCGGCATAGCGGGCCATGGTACTAGGAAGTTCCATAGAATGGAGGGGAAGATCAGGGGGCTCAGCCGGTTCGAAGGATTCCCCATGAAGCGTGGCTCAGATGCTGCGGCGGGTTGAGCCGCTGGTGAGTTAGCCTGTAAGGCCGGTACTTCCAAGCTACTGAAATCTGATAGAGGTGGACGGGGAAGCCCAGCCCGCGGCCACACCAGATATCATGAATAGAAATACCACAGGACCAGAGCCCACGAGGAGGCCATGCCTCGAGTGGAGTGAGTCCCTGACGCCGAGCGGGCAAGGCAGATTTTTGGCCGCATAGGCGAGGCGATCAGCGTCTACTATCCATCTAGATAGTGTTTGTTTAGAAGCGGCCAAGCCTTTTGTGCGTCCCCAAACGCCACGAACAGCTGCACAGAACGTCTGAACGTGGCAGCGGCGTGTAATGTACGCTCTCAGCGCCCGACCGGGCAGAGGAGGTTGGCATTGGGCTCGCTATCAGAGGTGGGCAGAGCCAATTAAGGATATCACCTGTGCTCTAAATGGGGTGCCAGTTGCCTTAGGCACATATCCGTGTCTGGGTTTCAGAGATGACGACGGAGTCGTTAGGGCCAAACTCGAGACACGAACGTCGAAGAGAGCGCGTGAATGTCGCCCACTCGTTTAACTGAGGCAAGAGCGATCAGGAAAACGGCTTTAGGGAGAGATATTTGAGGTCAATAGACTAGAGCGGTTCGAAAGGGGGGGCTTTCGAAGGCCTCGAGGACTATTGAAAGGTCCCAGACCGGCACCGAGGGGGGGCAAGGGGCGTCATCCTCCTGGCTCCCCTGAGGAAAGCGGATAACCAGCTCGTCTTTGCCAATGAGACTGGGCACGTCGAGGGACCAACGAAGGCCGCGGCGGCTGCCACATAAACCTTCAGGGTGGATGGGGTTCTGCCCTTGTCCAGCATATCTCTTGAAGGAAGGAAAGCAAAGAAGAGACCTCACACTTTAAGGGGGTCCAAATTCTTTTCGGTGCACCATTTTGAAAATACAGACCATTTAGCCGCATAGAGCTTTCTGGTAGATGCCGCTCTAGCGTGTTTGATCGTATTCAAGACTCCCTCTGGCAAATCAACGTGTAGTCGTCAGTCACCCATGCATGAAGCGCCCAGGCGCTGCGGGTGGGGATGCCAGGTTGTGCCGCGGGCTTGAGAGAGGAGATCTGCTCTGACCGGGATGGGCCACGGGGCTGTCTGAGACAGCTGTGTGAGCTCCGGGTACCAAATCTGATTCTCCCAACGCGGGCTACTGAGGAGCACCGGGTGGCGAAATTCCCTGATTCTCTGAATGACCTGCGGTAGCAGGGAGATGGAAGGGAAGGCATAGAGCGGGCGGTATGGCCATTCTAGCGCTAACGACGTCCTCGTTCTCGAAAAGAATATCGGACAGTGCGAGTTCTCTTCTGTCGCGAAGAGATCTATCTCCGCTCTGCCAAAGAGGCGCCACAGTGATTGGACTGTAAGAGGATTCAGGGACCATTCTCCTGAGAGAGAAGGTTCCTGGATAGAATGTCTGGACCGTCGTTTAGGTGACCCGGGACATGCGCTCGCTCTGAGCGAGAGCAGATGACTCTGGGACCAAACTAGAATGCGGCGTGTCAGCAGGAAGATTTCCTGGATCTGACCCCGCCCTGACGGTTGATGTCAGGATACCACCGTCATGTTGTCTGACGGAATCAGGACGTGGTGACCCTGGATGCGCGGGAGGAACTGCAACAGTGCATACTCGACACGCGAAGCATCTTGAGACAGTTTATGTGAAATGGGGTCTCCCGATCCGACCATCGGCCAGAGGCCGGTGACCCTCGCAGACCGCACCCAGCCTGTGTTGGATGCGTCTGTCGAGATTACCTTCCGGTGAGAGGAGGTCCCCATCGTGACGCCCCGTTGAAACCGATCGGTCACCGTCCAAGGCTGTAGTGCAGAAATGCATGCCTGAGTGACTCTGATTAGCTGGCGGCCCGTGGTCCACTCGCGGCGGGGTACACGGGTCTTTAGCCAGAATTGGAGGGGGCGCATATGTAAAAAAACCTAGCTGTAGCAGCGGCTGCAGCTGAGGCCATGTGACCCAGCATTCTCTGAAAGGTTTTCACCGGAACGCAGGTATTCATCTGGAACGAAGCGGCTAAACGCTGCAAGCGGCGTGTGCGCTGAGCGGATAAGCCGTGCTTCATAGTGGTAGAGTCCAGGTCTATCCCCAGAAAAGAGATAGTTTGACTGGGCTGGAGAACGCTCTTTGTCCAGTTGACAGAGAGGCCCAGCGCTTCCAGATGAGCGAGAAGAGCTGTACGGTGCGACAGAAGCTCTGTTTTGGAACGTGCTCAGTATCAGCCCGATCGTCCAAATAATTCAAAATGCGCATCCCCTGGGGTTCGAAGGGGGCGAGCGCCGCGTCCATACATTTCGTGAACGTGCGTGGCGCTAGGGAAAGGCCGAGACGGGAGAACGGCGTATTGATGAAACCTGGCCCTCGAAGGCGAAGCGTAAAAGACTGCCTGTGACGAGGGTGTATTTGAATCTGAAAATAAGCGTCTTTCAGATCTAGGGAGATGAACCAATCCCCCTGGCGCACATGTGCGAGGAGTTTCCTGACCGTCAGCATTCTGAATGATCTCGTCATGAGAGCTTTGTTCAGAAATCTGAGGTCTAGAATCGAGCCTGAGGCCGCCGTCTTGCTTGGGGACCAGGAATAAGCGGCCGTGCAAACCCCGGCTCGGTTCTGGGTGAGAGGGACTCTCTCTCTGAGCGCCTTTGCTAACAGTTTCGATATTCTGTGCGAGAGCGTGCTCGGCGGCAGCTGGGCTGGCCACGGAGAGGCCGGGCGCGGGAGCGCGGCGGCGGCGAACTGTGAACTGGTAGCCGTCTTTTATAATGCTTAGTACCCACGGGGATATGCCGGGAATGGCTTCCCACGCTTGAAGCATATTGCTAGAGGCTGAATGGCCGTGCTGTCCCGGTTGCTGCATGTAAGGGGCTGGACACTGTGTGTGTGCTCGTGTAAACTGTGTGTGGCAACGGGATTTGCACTCAGAGAGGAGCTTATGGGCCGTGATACAGAGCGAGCAGAGGGGGACACGCGCTGCTTGAGGGCGTGCTTATGCTTTCTGCTACCCGAGCGGACGGAGGCCGCTGAGTGGGAGTGAACTCTGTGGGGCACGGGAGAAAGTGTGAGTGAACACGTGCTTGTGGTCACATTTTTTACACTTGAGGCTTTTATGCTCTTTATGTGAACTCTCTGGGTAGCCGTGAAAACGACTGTTTGTCGCTCGCAAGCGGGGTCGAGTCACCGGCTTGTTCTCGGCGAGATTGCGCTGCTGCAGTCGGCGAAGGTTCGGGGACTAACAGAGGGTGAAACTTTGACGGCGGTCCGGCCGGGCGGAAGGAAGCCGTCTTTTCCCCAGAAGTGCTGGCGGACTCCTGCTGATCAGGCTTCAGCGTGACCCCTGGGACGGGGCGCTTGGGGAGCCTGTCTGCGTCGGAGCGAGAGCGGGGGCGCGCTGCTGCCTGTGCTGGGGATGGGCCTGAGCTTGCTGCGGGCGCGTCGTTGAGGCTTTCTGGCAGGGGGCTCACGGAGGCGGCCTGCAGGAAGTGTTCCGCGGCGAGGCAGGAACAGAATTCATGGCCTGGGTGGCTTTCTGGACCTCGGAAAAGCGTTCTGCCGATGCCCGTGACGGCAGATCCGAAGAGGCCAGAGGGTGAGATGGGCGCGTTGAGGAAGACAGCGCGCTCAGCTTCGCTCATGTCCGTGAGCGTGAGCCACAAGTGTCTCTCGGCGACACAGAGGATGGCCATGCATCTTCCCAGCGCTTGAGCGGCAGCTTTGGTGGCGCGAAGGCAGAGGTCCGTAGCGCATCTTTAGTCGTTGAGCGCACGGCCGTTGATTTCTCTCTCATACTGCGCTATGTCACTCAACAGGTCGGATTGCAGCACCTGGAGAACCGACATGGAGTGCAGCGCTGCAGCGGCCTGGCCAGCGGCTGCATAGCGCGCGTGTGTGGAAGGTAGAGGACGCTCTGCAAGCTTTAGAAGGAAGCTTCAGGGAGGATCGCCATCCAGCGGAGGGCGAGCACAGTGAGCGGCGACCAGATCTTCGGACGGGCAGCATCGCTGTATCCCAGACGCTCGACGGCAAGAGTCAGGAGGCGCATTAGGTCCTCTTCGATGCCGGAGCTGGTCTCCGCGGCCGAAGAGACCCAGTGAAGACCATTCGTCGCTGTTAGAAGCGTGCAACGAAGGCGACTCTTCTCTTCCTCAGAGTCGAGGGACGCTGCAGAGCGGCCACTCGGCGGCAATGGGGGGTCCAGCTCGGGTGGAGAGAGAGAGTGGTCGGGGGCGGCGGCTGCGGCCCACACACAGCCATCGCAGGTTCCGGCGGCCTCTGAGAGCGGCGCTTCTTCCGCGGAGAAGTCAGAGGCGGCACGGCTCCGGCGGATTTCGACGGTGAGGAGTCTTGCCCGCAGGGAAGACATTGTCACCGCCTCGCAGAGAGAGCATCCTCCATCGGCGAGGGCGAGTTCCGCATGTTCAAGCCCGAGACAGAGAGGGCAGATGAGGTGGCGGTCTCCGTCTTCGAGACGGTGCGCGGCATGAGCCGCAGGAAATGCGAGACATCTTTAAAAAGACGCTCACGCTCTTTTGTGATGGAGCAAGTGGAAGTCGTCGGACGGCGCTAGCTCGCTGAGGCGGCTGAAGGTGGCAGGGGCCGGCTTCTTCAGGCTTCTTGCTTGCTAGAAGGTGCCTTGTCACGACGACGGCTTCAGTCTTGCAACGGCAGGCGATTAGATCGCTGAATCAAAATGAATCGTTGTTCCAAACCACGGAGAGTGCTTATATACACTCAAGCCACGCCCCTTTCGGCGGGCTTTGACGTAATAAGCGAGCGTCGTCCGCTCATTGGGCGCGGGTTCAGCGCCGCTCTCCGATTGGTTTGAGCACTTCCCAGAAACGAACCAATGAGCCTGCTAGTTAGCCCGCTCTAGGTCCTGCACCTGAGAAGTGCGTTGACAATGATTACAAATTATAAAAATTTTTGGCTTCAATTGTTCGGCAAAGAAGAATCTTTCCCGTCAGCGTAAGCTAGCTTACGCAATACGAGAGAACCTCTCGTCAAGAGAACTTCCAGAGGTCAGTTTGGGTCAGTTAACCCTTCCCTGGTTGTTTAACTTGGTCATTCTGATTTGTGAAAATTTTCACAGATCAGTTTGGGTCAGTTAACTCTTCCCTAGTGGTTAACTTGGTCATTCTGATTTGTGAAAACTTTCACAGGTCAGTTTGGGTCAGTTAACCTTTCCCTGAGTGGTTAACTTGGTCATTCTGATTTATGAAACCTTTCACAGATCAGTTTGGGTCAGTTAACCCTTCCCTGAGCGGTTATCTTGGTCATTCTGATTTGTGAAAACTTTCACAGATCAGTTTGGGTCAGTTAACCCTTCCCTGAGTGGTTAACTTGGTCATTCTGATTTGTGAAACCTTTCACAGATCAGTTTGGGTCAGTTAACCCTTCCCTGAGTGGTTAACTTGGTCATTCTGATTTGTGAAAACTTTCACAGAATATCCAAGTTTTTGTATTGCGTATTTTATGTGTTCATTTGCAAAAATCGTGTCTTGTGGGTGTATAATCCCTTTGTTTCACCTCTTTACAAGATTAAATGGTCAGAATGTGTGAACATTAAATCCTTCATCCCTTAAAGTCCCTGTAAAGTCAAAATTAAGTATGTGTTCTGAGTTTGTCACACCAAAGAAAAATGTGTAATTAGCCACCCAGCCAAATTTGAATGATAAAAAAAGCTGGCAAGTACATAAAATAAGCTATCAAAATCATGAAAAAATGAGCAGATTCTCTGCTCTCAAACGCTGGGGCGTGTCCGCTGGCTGCGCTGAAACCACGCCCACTAGCGGGAAAGCTGTGACGGTGATATTAGCTGATTAGCTTTTGGAGACGGGAGGATGAACACTGAGGCGGGAGATCGTTGTTCGTCCCGTTCACCAGTAACAGCGGATTATCAGTGAATTATCAGTGAATCCCAGTTGTCTCTGAGGAAAGTTTATAAAACGATCAAGTGTAAAACGATCTCTACAGAGGTGGGTGTTGGCGGTGATCCTCAGCTCTTCACCAAGGTATAGGCTCTCTAAAAACCTCTTCTTGATGTGATCGTTTTTAAGGGAAATTAAATGAAGATACCGATCTGTTTTGTACATGATCGCATCCAGGTAGTAGCCCGTGTATGTCCGTGTCGTAGGCATAGCTAGAAAACTGTAGGCTCAGCTGTAGTAACTAATAGTACTGACAGTCACTCGCGATTGAGCGGTGAATGCGGATGTGCTCAGGGAGTGTGTGTGGAGAGGGGAGATCAGACTCTGTGCGTCATCTAATAGGGGGGTGTCCAGGAGCTCATGGTCTCCAGTGCGTCACGGAGCCCTGTTTTAGCCCCGCCCAATTAATCCGTAAAATTGCAATGCAATGGTGAAAAACTGTTTAACGGTCTAACTCCACATTCCAGTACTTCACAGTTCACAGACTTTGTAATATGTTTTAGCAATACATATGTAACATTTATAATGTGTTTAGAACTTTTTTGTAGAATTGACTTTACAGGGACTTTAATAAGGAATAGGAACAGCATTATAGCATATGTTTAATATTTCTTTATTAAAGATGTCTTAATGCCACCAGAAGGTATTTAGAGAAAGTTTTAAGCAAAGACCCATTACACCTCATCAGTGTGGCCACTTTTTCATTTTTTATTTTTTCATTTGTCTTTTCTAGTGAGATGTCTTTGGTTTTCCCATGACCCAATACCAGTGTGATCGGCAAGAAGGACAAGCGACTGATGGCTGAGGTGAACGCTTCCCCGGCGCTCAAACACTTTCTCACTGCCAAGAAGAAGATCAACGACATCTTTGAACAGCTGGGGGCTTACATCAAAGAAAGCTCAGCCTTTCTGGAAGGTGTCTGCTTTAATTTCCCTTGGCAATTCATTCCACTCCTTGTTTCATGAACTCAAAAGCACACTGTTGCATGCTGTACATCTGTCAAGCTGATAAGAGAAACAGGTTTCAGTCTGACTTAGATAAAAAAATAAAAGACTGGTTACGTAACAAGCTGGGAGACAGCTGAAGGCTCAGGGAAAGGCATGGGTTAGCCAACGTGTCATGTCTGTAAGGCTTTCTTCTATGAACACCTCAGGTTATCTTCTTACAAATAATGACCCTAAAGTAACTTCTTACAAATCTACCTTGGCAGTTGTTTCGGTAGTCTGCCAAGCGTTTTACTGGAAGGATTTTGGAGGATTTTATATTAGGTTTATTTGAGGTCAGTCATATTTTTGCCAAAATTGTCAAAGCTTAAGTAGATATAGCATAAATTGTTAAATAGATTTGGACATACAAGTAAAAATGTATCTGTCCTACAGAGTATTTCCACTTCACCAATATAAAAATGAGAATATACAATAATTAAAAGCAAGCGAAAGGAAGAAACATTTGTAATCCCCTGCAAAATGGAATAACTCATGGAATATTGTTAATAAATTCACAGAAAATCGTGCGACCAGATCAGCTGACAAAATGGCTTAAATCTATGGAATCATGTACCTCTCTCATTCCTCATAAAACCAAATGCTTCCAGGGTTGCGATGTAACATTTAATTGCGTACCTATTATTTATTTTGTAAAAAAAGCTTTGAGCTTCTCTCATGCCGAAATATTAATGTAAATTAGCATTCACAGACAAAATAATGTTTTGCCGGTGGGGCTGAAAACCAGATCTGTTCGTTTCCCTGAGATGTTAACTTCATTATTTGTGTGCTGCTTGTTGAGGAGAAGTTTGCTATTGTTTTTCTTTGTGATCTGACATTTAATTTTTTAAACTGGTTTAAATTTAAGAAGGGACCCGAGACATATCTAGAGACAAGGGGCTTGATTGACAATAATCTTCTTAAGAAAGAAGTTTAGAAATTTCTCAAGATAAATTCTAAGAAATTCATAAGAATGTTTTGTAAGGCTAGAAGCTTACGCTGCTATTTTGAACCAGTAATCTGAACAAAAAGCAGTTGAAGGATGATGTGCATAGTTCAGTTATTTATCTGACTCCTATGTAATTTATCTGATTCCATTAAAGTTGTAGTTATTCTTTAACCTCTTATTCTTTAAAAGTAAAGGTCTTTCTGATAGGAAAATGTAAGATATAACCTGAATGTTTAGATAACGAAAGTTGTAATCACTTTAGCTTTCAACATCATCAATGATAAAAGGAAAGATACTTAAAGCCTTTAAAGCAGGCTTTTTACATGTTTAAATTTATAGACAGTAGAATGGAACAACATACTGTATAGAAAACTTAGTTGTAACAAAAAATGCACTGCTGTGCAGAAGAGTTTGTAAAAGCCTGTCTTGTAGTATGAGGTTATGCACTGCTGTGCGGGAGTGCATTAATTTACAGCATAAACAGTTACCTTTCCTTCTTATACCCTGAGCAAAGCATTGTTAAATATGACTGGAATACCAACACCAAAACCGACCGAACAGGAAACCAAAAGATATGGCAATTGGGTTGTGATCAAAATGGGGAGAAGTACATTAAAGGAGAACTCCGGTCAATTTTAACATTGAGCTAATTTTTTTGTACATTTGGAGTGCTGTCACAGGGCTTGACATTAAGGCTTGTCCGCTTGTCCAGGACAAGTGGATTTTTTTGTAGGACAAGTAGAAGAGAAAATTAGTTGTCCGACTGGACAAGTTAAATTTCAAACAAAATAAAATGCCATGTTACTTCACGTTATGTGCCACTCGTTACGTCTATTTTACAGATTTAATTTTACCGATTTGAAACGAACACATTTTTCGCGCTGCCTGTGAATGTTCTGAATGTGGCTCACAGAAAGACGCGGGCCAGTATAATGCGCATGCACAGGCCGCGCGCAGAAGTTCTCTTTCGCGCTTGAACGAACATCAACACCACACACAATTAAGCCAAAATGTCATTTGTCGAGTATCTTCATAACATAAGAGCAGCCTTATGATGGACATAAAGAGTTGTGACTCGTGAGAGAATGAGCCTCGTGTGAGATCCGCGTCTCTGTCCACAGTGGCTGCTCTTAAAGGGCCAGCTACCAATAAAGCGTTCTGTCAGTAAAGTTAATAAAAGAACAAAGGGAATAGAGAAAATTACTCACTGCTCTTGACTAAAGAACTTGTGTAGCTTTAATACGGAGTAGTCTATATATAATTTATAATTTATGCAGCGCAGACATTTGATAACTTTATTCAATTTCTGTATACACTCACCGGCCACTTTATTAGGTACACCTGTCCAACTGCTCGTTAACACTTAATTTCTAAGCAGCCAATCACATGGCGGCAACTCAGTGCATTTAGGCATGTAGACATGGTCAAGACAATCTCCTGCAGTTCAAACCGAGCATCAGTATGGGGAAGAAAGGTGATTTGAGTGACTTTGAACGTGGCATGATTGTTGGTGCCAGAAGGGCTGGTCTGAGTATTTCAGAAACTGCTAATCTACTGGGATTTTCACGCACAACCATTTCTAGGGTTTACAGAGAATGGTCCAAAAAGAAAAAACATCCAGTGAGCAGCAGTTCTGTGGGCGGAAATGCCTTGTTGATGCCAGAGGTCAGAGGAGAATGGCCAGACTGGTTCGAGCTGATAAAAGGGCAACAGTGACCAGAGGCGGACAGAGTACACAGCTTTATTACTTGAGTAAAAGTACAGATACCCCTTGCTAAATTTTACTCAAGTACAAGTAAAAGTACTACAGTCAGATGTCTACTTGAGTAAAAGTACTGAAGTACGTGTTTTTAAAAGTACTTGAGTATCAAGAGTACAAGAGTACATTTTCTAAATATTGCAATACTACTGCCACAGTGCTTACATTTATGAACAGAAACATCCTACATGGCCTTATGAAAAATGTTAATGTCAATACCTTGGAGAATGTAAAAGGAATTTAAAGTAAAATCAAGTCATATTCATATTAATTCTAAGGTAATAAAAACATTACGGTTTATTAAGTAAGTTCTTTATACACCACTGAAAACATAGTTCATATTGTCATATTGTATTTCTGTTAATAGATACTCAACTTTTTTACACATTGCACCTTTAACATTTAAGAAATTTTCAGAATATTCAGAAAATTGAAATAGTCTGGTGAGGTGGGGCCACTGGTCGGCACATTGCCGGGATAGACCTCCATCCATTGTTTCGTCTCTTATCTAAATCTGACCATGGAGTTGACTTTGGCGAAAAGCTGAAGGTGACTGCTGATAGGCTGTCCCAATCAGTGGCGCCTGCACAATCCAATCACGTTTGAGAGTGAAACAACAAATGGGCTTTATGCACAGCTCCACTACTTCCTGAACTTCAGCCAGCTTCTTGTTTCCTGTCTGCCATTAATGGACACATTGATTAATTCAGGTGTGTCTGATTATTGTTGCCGTGACTACTGAGGTCAAGCACACCTGAATTAATCAAATTGTCCAATAATGGCAGACAGGAAACAAGGAGCTGGCTGAAGTTCAGGAAGTAGTGCAGCTGTGCATAGAGCCTATTGAGGGTTTCTGAGATTTTTCTTATTTCCATTTTTTTTTATTTATTTTTTTTACATTTACTTTTTACTCACGGTTATGAATAGAAATGTAGTGGAGTAAAGAGTACAATATTTCTCTCTCAAATGTACTTGAGTAAAGTCATGAGTACTCCCCAAAAATGATACTCGAGTAAAGTACAGATCCTTCAAAATTGTACTTAAGTACTGTACTCAAGTAAATGTACTCCAATACTGTCCGGCTCTGACAGTGACTCAAATAACCACCCGTTACAACCAAAGTGGGCAGAAGAGCATCTCTGAACGCACACTACGTCGAACTTTGAGGCAGATGGGCTACAGCAGCAGAAGACCACACTGGGTGCCACTCCTTTCAGCTAAGAACAGGAAACTGAGGCTACAATTTGCACAAGCTATATCGAAATTGGACAATAGAAGATTGGAAAAACGTTGCCTGGTCTGATGAGTCTCAATTTCTGCTGCGACATTCGGATGGTAGGGTCAGAATTTGGCGTCTACAACATGAAAGCATGGATCCATCCTGCCTTGTATCAACGGTTCAGGCTGGTGGTGGTGGTGTCATGGTGTGGGGAATATTTTCTTGGCACTCTTTGGGCCCCTTGGTACCAATTGAGCATCGTTGCAATACCACAGCCTACCTGAGTATTGTTGCTGACCATGTCCATCCCTTTATGACCACAATGTACCCAACTTCTGATGGCTACTTTCAGCAGGATAATGCGCCATGTCATAAAGCTGGAATCATTCTTGAACATGACAATGAGTTCGCTGTACTCAAATGGCCTCCACAGTCACCAGATCTCAATCCAATAGAGCATCTTTGGGATGTGGTGGAACGGGAGATTCGCATCATGGATGTGCAGCCGACAAATCTGCGGCAACTGTGTGATGCCATCATGTCAATATGGACCAAACTCCCTGAGGAATGCTTCTAGCACCTTGTTGAATCTATGCCACGAAGAATTGAGGCAGTTCTGAAGGCAAAAGGGGGTTCAACCCGTTACTAGCATGGGTTAATAAAGTTGCCGGTGAGTGTATGTCCTACCTGTTAGACAGTTAGGACATCAATGGTGTTATCAATCATTTAGTTGTTATTGCTAATTTCAGAATTATCACTAATCTGTGTGTGCATTTGGTTTAGAAGTTGACTCATGAAACCATTCGTTTATTATATCGCAATCGCATATCACAACCGCAATATTGACCTCAATAATCGCAATATGACATTTTCCCCAAATCGTGCAGCCCTAGATAAAATTATAAATCTTTACCCGGACAAGTGACTTTTGTGCATGGACAAGTGAAACATAAATATACTTGTCCAAAGGACAAGTCTTGTCCGAAGGACAAGTGCCTCAAAAAGTTAATGTCAAGCCCTGTACAGACAAAAATGACAAAATGGGTGTTGCCTACACCATGTTATCGTCTTTTTAAAATTCGCACCCTGTTGACTTCAATGGGGCAAGTTCTAAACCTGCTTTTAGCCTCTTAACATCCTTGATTTGTCATTACGAGTGCACAGCCATCTGAGTGGTGTCATTAAGAGTGACCTGGTCAATCTGACTGCAGTAGATGTGAAAGATATGAATAAAAGTCGATTGTCGATCTCACGCGCACGATCATTAGTGAATATCATCTCAAACCTCCTCCTTGTGTTCAACATCTGATTGGGATGGACTATCCATTTGAGCAGATATTCACCAAACACCACACAGTGTTTAAGCTATAGGATAATTTAATATCTATTTAGTTCACCACCTTTCAGTTCAGATTATAAGCAGATGAGACCAAACATAACATGGCATAGTAGTTACATGTTAGAACACACTAGTAGATAAATATTCTGTTGTGGAAAGTACATGTGTGTTGTGAAGCAAATGGTACAGATGTGTCATTGAGGTGCAATCGATTCTTGTCTCCTTCCAGTCTCAACAGTCCTCAATCCGCATACTGATGAATCCCTTGCATTAGATAATCATTAGCATACTGTAATAAAGGCTGTTGTGCCACGTATAATTCACATGTATACTTTTAAAAGGGATTTCTGAAGTACTAGGGCAGTAAAGATTTCTAGCCATATTCGCTTAGCCCTACAGTTCAATTCGTAAGAAACTGCAATTCTGTAAAAACAAAGGAGAGGTTTTTTTTTTTACAAGAAAATACGGGTTTTGGCGTTACCTGATTTTTCGAGCAGTAGTGTCGTAATTGTAAAATTAAAAATGAGCTCCCTATTTTTGTAGAGTTCTTTCTGAATTTCAAATTCAGCTAGCAAAAACATTATCTGTCAATGGTGTCACTTCAGAATACTTGTCCACATATATAATATGATATAATGCACACAATTACTAATACTTGGGATGTGCATAATGTAAGTAATGCTATGCTGTTAATGCTTAATATTGAAAGAACCCAATAAATTAGGCTACCTTTTGGGATTTAAGACAAGTTGGAGGCTATCCTTAAGATTTTAAGGACATTCTTTTCAGGAAATTTAATGAAAGTTTTGTCCTAAGAATGTTCTAACGGTTTTCTTCTTAAAGTTCTAAAGGAATTTATTGTTAGGGTAGAAAACAAGAAGAAAATAGCACTTTAGAGGAATTTATTCTGAAGAATATTTCACAAATCCTACTCCAGAATGTCACAGAGACTTTAGGGTGGACTCTTCTGGTGTAGGAAATGAATTCATACCTAAAACTGACAAACATGGCTCGTGAGTTCTTAATGTTGGTGAAGTATTTAAAATATCAAGTGTAGTTGAACTGGTCTCTTTTCTTTGTCAGAAACTTACAGCAATGAAGAACTGGATCCTGTTACCACAGAGGAGCAGGTGGCGGAGGTGCGGGGATACCTGTCCAAAGTGGCTGGGATTGGGGAAGTCTTGTCCCGGAGACACATGAAGGTGGTCTTCTTTGGCAGGTACAGTGTATATAAATTGCCTCTCACAGCATGAACGCAAAGTTTGTGTCATGTCCAGAGTAGCACTAAAGCTCAAAGTATATTTTAATTTTTACGCGAACGCTAGGGTGTGCTTACAGGGCGCAGCCATTTGTTAGTACATTTTGTGCAGCCAGATTTTCTTACAGTGCGTACTCTGTATGCTCAGTCTGCATACATGCCTTGACATTTTTTGTGCTAATTCGTTTGTGGAGAAGGTGAATGGTTTCATAGTCGAAAAAGAAACAACTAAACAAAATACTGGAAACAACAATAGCTGTCCACATTGATGACCACTTATGTGAGGGAGTTGAGAGATACATGCAAATCTAGTGCAAACTAGTACAAAGACATTTTTATTGGTGACAACTTCTAGGGTAGAGCCCTGCACGGGCCTCAAATCTAGGCCCTAGCCCGGCCCGTGTCCGACAGCTCATCACAATGATCAGCCCGAGTCCGAACCCGAGCCCGTTCATTAAAAAAAAAAAAAAAAATACCGCCTGCCCTATGTTGCAGTCATTTAAAAAGATATGTTTTGTCCTCAATGGCAAAGTAGTTACCATTTAGTTTATTTTCATTTCTTTATAAAGTTAATTAAGAAAAATGTTTATTTTTATTTATTTTTTTATGACGACCAAGCACCCGACAGCGAGTTAAACATGTCTGATCCATTTATAGCCTCTCAAATCAACACTTTACTTGGCTACAATAAAATCCATATATATGAAACAACTTAAGCACATCACACAGACAACGTTAGATTTAAACGTTTGTTAAACGTTTGTCATTTTTGAAAAGCTGAGGCAAACTGCTCTGCTGCTCATTCGCAACAGCGCTCGATAAATGCATTTACAATACAATACAATACAGAGAATGCATTGCAATACTAAACAAATCAAAAAAAAGATTACATTAAAACAAACATGCAGGTTATCTTACCTCAAAAATCAAGTCTTCACTACAGAACAGGGCCATTTGTATTTCCAATAGTTTCCAACAGACTCATGAAACTAAAGTCCAATCAAACAAAAAACAAGACAACCTCCTAACATGGCTAAAAGACTCTTACAGAGCATCGTGCAGAAAAAGCACAGCATCCACTGTGGAAAGTTTTAATCCAATTGTACTTTTTCCAGCTGCGCTGAAGTCATGCTCACTACTTCAGCTGCTGGCGGGACACTAAACACAGAGCGAGCCGGTCGCACAGATTGCACCGCCGGGAAACCTATGTGGCGTGTGCGTGAGCAGATGCTCAGGGGACATTCTAAAACGCTTTAACGTGAAAAACGCTTAACGTGGCTTAATGTACTAAGACAGTGATATTAAAACACCAAATGCACTACACATCATATTAATAAACCACACTATGTATAAAAAAATAAGGTGAGTCCAGGATATCAACACAACGCGATTAATAACGACGTTAAGCATTTCTCCCCATAGAAAACCGTTATGAGAAAACGCTTAATCGTGGCTTAATGTGCTAAGACAGTGATATTAAAACACCAAATTCAGTACACATCACATTAATAAACCATAGTATGTATAAAAAATGAGGTGAGTACCAGGGTATGACGCAATGCGATTAATAACACGTTAAGCATTTTCTCCCCATAGAAAACCGTTATGAGAAAACGCTTAACGTGGCTTAATGTACTAAGACAGTGATATTAAAACACCAAATTCACTACACATCATATTAATAAACCACACTATGTATAAAAAATAAGATGAGTCCAGAATATCAACGCAACGCGATTAATAACACGTTAAGCATTTTCTCCCCATAGAAAACCGTTATGAGAAAACGCTTAACGTGGCTTAATGTACTAAGACAGTGATATTAAAACACCAAATTCACTACACATCATATTAATAAACCACACTATGTATAAAAAAATAAGATGAGTCCAGAATATCAACGCAACGCGATTAATAACACGTTAAGCATTTTCTCCCCATAGAAAACCGTTATGAGAAAACGCTTAACGTGGCTTAATGTACTAAGACAGTGATATTAAAACACCAAATTCACTACACATCATATTAATAAACCACACTATGTATAAAAAAATAAGATGAGTCCAGAATATCAACGCAACGCGATTAATAACACGTTAAGCATTTTCTCCCCATAGAAAACCGTTATGAGAAAACGCTTAACGTGGCTTAATGTACTAAGACAGTGATATTAAAACACCAAATTCAGTACACATCATATTAATAAACCACACTATGTATAAAAAATAAGATGAGTCCAGAATATCAACGCAACGCGATTAATAACACGTTAAGCATTTTCTCCCCATAGAAAACCGTTGTGAGAAAACGCTTAACGTGGCTTAATGTACTAAGACAGTGATATTAAAACACCAAATTCACTACACATCATATTAATAAACCACACTATGTATAAAAAAATAAGATGAGTCCAGAATATCAACGCAACGCGATTAATAACACGTTAAGCATTTTCTCCCCATAGAAAACCGTTATGAGAAAACGCTTAACGTGGCTTAATGTACTAAGACAGTGATATTAAAACACCAAATGCACTACACATCATATTAATAAACCACACTATGTATAAAAAAATAAGATGAGTCCAGAATATCAACGCAACGCAATTAATAACACGTTAAGCATTTTCTCCCCATAGAAAACCGTTATGAGAAAACGCTTAACAGTGGCTTAATGTACTAAGACAGTGATATTAAAACACCAAATTCAGTACACATCATATTAATAAACCACACTATGTATAAAAAAATAAGATGAGTCCAGAATATCAACGCAACGCGATTAATAACACGTTAAGAATTTTCTCCCCATAAGAAAACCGTTATGAGAAAACGCTTAACGTAAGACAGTGATATTAAAACACCAAATTCAGTACACATCATATTAATAAACCACACTATGTTTAAAAAAATAAGATGAGTCCAGAATATCAACGCAACGCGATTAAAAACACGTTAAGCATTTTCTACCCATCAGAAAACCGTTATGAGAAAACGCTTAACTAAGACAGTGATATTAAAACACCAAATTCAGTACACATCATATTAATAAACCACACTATGTATAAAAAAATAAGATGAGTCCAGAATATCAACGCAACGCAATTAATAACACGTTAAGCATTTTCTCCCCATAGAAAACTGTTATGAGAAACGCTTAACATGGCTTAATGTACTAAGACAGTGATATTAAAACACCAAATTCAGTAGACATCATATTAATAAACCACACTATGTATAAAAAAATAAGATGAGTCCAGAATATCAACGCAACGCGATTAATAACACGTTAAGCATTTTCTCCCCATAGAAAACCGTTATGAGAAAACGCTTAACGTGCCTTAATGTACTAAGACAGTGATATTAAAACACCAAATTCAGTACACATCATATTAATAAACCATAGTATGTATAAAAAAAATAAGATGAGTCCAGAATATCAACGCAACGCAATTAATAACACGTTAAGCATTTTCTCCCCATAGAAAACCGTTATGAGAAAACGCTTAACGTGGCTTAATGTACTAAGACAGTGATATTAAAACACCAAATTCACTACACATCATATTAATAAACCACACTATGTATAAAAAAATAAGATGAGTCCAGAATATCAACGCAACGCGATTAATAACACGTTAAGCATTTTCTCCCCATAGAAAACCGTTATGAGAAAACGCTTAACTAAGACAGTGATATTAAAACACCAAATTCAGTACACATCATATTAATAAACCACACTATGTATAAAAAAATAAGATGAGTCCAGAATATCAACGCAACGCGATTAATAACACGTTAAGCATTTTCTCCCCATAGAAAACCGTTATGAGAAAACGCTTAACGTGGCTTAATGTACTAAGACAGTGATATTAAAACACCAAATTCAGTACACATCATATTAATAAACCATAGTATGTATAAAAAAATAAGGTGAGTCCAGAGTATCAACGCAACGCGATTAATAACACGTTAAGCATTTTCTCCCCATAGAAAACCGTTATGAGAAAACGCTTAACGTGGCTTAATGTACTAAGACAGTGATATTAAAACACCAAATTCACTACACATCATATTAATAAACCACACTATGTATAAAAAAATAAGATGAGTCCAGAATATCAACGCAACGCGATTAATAACACGTTAAGCATTTTCTCCCCATAGAAAACCGTTATGAGAAAACGCTTAACTAAGACAGTGATATTAAAACACCAAATTCAGTACACATCATATTAATAAACCACACTATGTATAAAAAAATAAGATGAGTCCAGAATATCAACGCAACGCGATTAATAACACGTTAAGCATTTTCTCCCCATAGAAAACCGTTATGAGAAAACGCTTAACGTGGCTTAATGTACTAAGACAGTGATATTAAAACACCAAATTCAGTACACATCATATTAATAAACCACACTATGTATAAAAAAATAAGGTGAGTCCAGGATATCAACGCAACGCGATTAATAACACGTTAAGCATTTTCTCCCCATAGAAAACCGTTATGAGAAAACGCTTAACGTGGCTTAATGTACTAAGACAGTGATATTAAAACACCAAATTCAGTACACATCATATTAATAAACCATAGTATGTATAAAAAAATAAGGTGAGTCCAGGGTATCAACGCAACGCAATTAATAACACGTTAAGCATTTTCTCCCCATAGAAAACCGTTATGAGAAAACGCTTAACGTGGCTTAATGTACTAAGACAGTGATATTAAAACACCAAATTCACTACACATCATATTAATAAACCACACTATGTATAAAAAAATAAGATGAGTCCAGAATATCAACGCAACGCGATTAATAACACGTTAAGCATTTTCTCCCCATAGAAAACCGTTATGAGAAAACGCTTAATGTACTAAGACAGTGATATTAAAACACCAAATTCAGTACACATCATATTAATAAACCACACTATGTATAAAAAAATAAGATGAGTCCAGAATATCAACGCAACGCGATTAATAACACGTTAAGCATTTTCTCCCCATAGAAAACCGTTATGAGAAAACGCTTAACGTGGCTTAATGTACTAAGACAGTGATATTAAAACACCAAATTCAGTACACATCATATTAATAAACCACACTATGTATAAAAAAATAAGGTGAGTCCAGGATATCAACGCAACGCGATTAATAACACGTTAAGCATTTTCTCCCCATAGAAAACCGTTATGAGAAAACGCTTAACGTGGCTTAATGTACTAAGACAGTGATATTAAAACACCAAATTCACTACACATCATATTAATAAACCACACTATGTATAAAAAATAAGATGAGTCCAGAATATCAACGCAACGCGATTAATAACACGTTAAGCATTTTCTCCCCATAGAAAACCGTTATGAGAAAACGCTTAACGTGGCTTAATGTACTAAGACAGTGATATTAAAACACCAAATTCAGTACACATCATATTAATAAACCACACTATGTATAAAAAAATAAGATGAGTCCAGAATATCAACGCAACGCGATTAATAACACGTTAAGCATTTTCTCCCCATAGAAAACCGTTATGAGAAAACGCTTAACGTGGCTTAATGTACTAAGACAGTGATATTAAAACACCAAATTCAGTACACATCATATTAATAAACCATAGTATGTATAAAAAAATAAGGTGAGTCTAGGGTATCAACGCAACGCGATTAATAACACGTTAAACATTTTCTCCCCATAGAAAACCGTTATGAGAAAACACTTAACGTGGCTTAATGTACTAAGACAGTGATATTAAAACACCAAATTCAGTACACATCATATTAATAAACCATAGTATGTATAAAAAATAAGGTGAGTCCAGGGTATCAATGCAACGCGATTAATAACACGTTAAGCATTTTCTCCCCATAGAAAACCGTTATGAGAAAACGCTTAATGTGGCTTAATGTACTAAGACAGTGATATTAAAACACCAAATGCACTAGGCATCATATTAATAAACCACACTATGTATAAAAAAATAAGGTGAGTCCAGGATATCAACACAACGCGATTAATAACACGTTAAGCATTTTCTCCCCATAGAAAACCGTTATGAGAAAACGCTTAACGTGGCTTAATGTACTAAGACAGTGATATTAAAACACCAAATTCAGTACACATCATATTAATAAACCACACTATGTATAAAAAAATAAGGTGAGTCCAGAATATCAACGCAATGCGATTAATAACACGTTAAGCATTTTCTCCCCATAGAAAACCGTTATGACAAAACGCTTAACGTGGCTTAATGTACTAAGACAGTGATATTAAAACACCAAATTCACTACACATCATATTAATAAACCATAGTATGTATAAAAAAATAAGGTGAGTCCAGGATATCAACGCAACACAATTAATAACACGTTAAACATTTTCTCCCCATAGAAAACCGTTATGAGAAAACGCTTAACGTGGCTTAATGTACTAAGACAGTGATATTAAAACACCAAATTCAGTACACATCATATTAATAAACCATAGTATGTATAAAAAAATAAGGTGAGTCTCAGGGTATCAACGCAACGCAATTAATAACACGTTAAGCATTTTCTCCCCATAGAAAACCGTTATGAGAAAACGCTTAATGTGGCTTAATGTACTAAGACAGTGATATTAAAACACCAAATGCACTAGGCATCATATTAATAAACCACACTATGTATAAAAAAATAAGGTGAGTCCAGGATATCAACACAACGCGATTAATAACACGTTAAGCATTTTCTCCCCATAGAAAACCGTTATGAGAAAACGCTTAACGTGGCTTAATGTACTAAGACAGTGATATTAAAACACCAAATTCACTACACATCATATTAATAAACCACACTATGTATAAAAAAATAAGATGAGTCCAGAATATCAACGCAACGCGATTAATAACACGTTAAGCATTTTCTCCCCATAGAAAACCGTTATGAGAAAACGCTTAACGTGGCTTAATGTACTAAGACAGTGATATTAAAACACCAAATTCAGTACACATCGTATTAATAAACCACACTATGTATAAAAAAATAAGGTGAGTCCAGGATATCAACACAACGCGATTAATAACACGTTAAGCATTTTCTCCCCATAGAAAACCGTTATGAGAAAACGCTTAACGTGGCTTAATGTACTAAGACAGTGATATTAAAACACCAAATTCAGTACACATCATATTAATAAACCATAGTATGTATAAAAAAATAAGGTGAGTCCAGGGTATCAACGCAATGCGATTAATAACACGTTAAGCATTTTCTCCCCATAGAAAACCGTTATGAGAAAACGCTTAACGTGGCTTAATGTACTAAGACAGTGATATTAAAACACCAAATGCACTACACATCATATTAATAAACCACACTATGTATAAAAAAATAAGGTGAGTCCAGGATATCAACGCAACGCGATTAATAACACGTTAAGCATTTTCTCCCCATAGAAAACCGTTATGAGAAAACGCTTAACGTGGCTTAATGTACTAAGACAGTGATATTAAAACACCAAATTCAGTACACATCATATTAATAAACCACACTATGTATAAAAAAATAAGATGAGTCCAGAATATCAACGCAACGCAATTAATAACACGTTAAGCATTTTCTCCCCATAGAAAACCGTTATGAGAAAACGCTTAACTGCTAAGACAGTGATATTAAAACACCAAATTCAGTACACATCATATTAATAAAACATAGTATGTATAAAAAAATAAGGTGAGTCTAGGGTATCGACGCAACGCGATTAATAACACGTTAAGCATTTTCTCCCCATAGAAAACCGTTATGAGAAAACGCTTAACGTGGCTTAATGTACTACGACAGTGATATTAAAACACCAAATTCAGTACACATCATATTAATAAACCATAGTATGTATAAAAAAATAAGGTGAGTCCAGGGTATCGACGCAACGCGATTAATAACACGTTAAGCATTTTCTCCCATAGAAAACCGTTATGAGAAAACGCTTAATGTGGCTTAATGTACTAAGACAGTGATATTAAAACACCAAATGCACTAGGCATCATATTAATAAACCACACTATGTATAAAAAAATAAGGTGAGTCCAGGGTATCAACGCAGATGCGATTAATAACACGTTAAGCATTTTCTCCCATAGAAAACCGTTGACAAAACGCTTAACGTGGCTTAATGTACTAAGACAGTGATATTAAAACACCAAATTCAGTACACATCATATTAATAAACCATAGTATGTATAAAAAAATAAGGTGAGTCTAGGGTATTAACGCAATGCGATTAATAACACGTTAAACATTTTCTCCCCATAGAAAACCGTTATGAGAAAACGCTTAACGTGGCTTAATGTACTAAGACAGTGATATTAAAACACCAAATTCAGTACACATCATATTAATAAACCATAGTATGTATAAAAAAATAAGGTGAGTCCAGGGTATCGACGGACGCGATTAATAACACGTTAAGCATTTTCTCCCCATAGAAAACCGTTATGAGAAAACGCTTAATGTGGCTTAATGTACTAAGACAGTGATATTAAAACACCAAATGCACTAGGCATCATATTAATAAACCACACTATGTATAAAAAAAATAAGGTGAGTCCAGGATATCAACACAACGCGATTAATAACACGTTAAGCATTTTCTCCCCATAGAAAACCGTTATGAGAAAACGCTTAACGTGGCTTAATGTACTGAAGACAGTGATATTAAAACACCAAATTCACTACACATCATATTAATAAACCACACTATGTATAAAAAAATAAGATGAGTCCAGAATATCAACGCAACGCGATTAATAACACGTTAAGCATTTTCTCCCCATAGAAAACCGTTATGAGAAAACGCTTAACGTGGCTTAATGTACTAAGACAGTGATATTAAAACACCAAATTCAGTACACATCGTATTAATAAACCACACTATGTATAAAAAATAAGGTGAGTCCAGGATATCAACACAACTCGATTAATAACACGTTAAGCATTTTCTCCCCATAGAAAACCGTTATGAGAAAACGCTTAACGTGGCTTAATGTACTAAGACAGTGATTTTAAAACACCAAATTCAGTACACATCATATTAATAAACCATAGTATGTATAAAAAAATAAGGTGAGTCCAGGGTATCAACGCAATGCGATTAATAACACGTTAAGCATTTTCTCCCCATAGAAAACCGTTATGAGAAAACGCTTAACGTGGCTTAATGTACTAAGACAGTGATATTAAAACACCAAATTCAGTACACATCATATTAATAAACCACACTATGTATAAAAAATAAGATGAGTCCAGAATATCAACGCAACGCGATTAATAACACGTTAAGCATTTTCTCCCATAGAAAACCGTTATGAGAAAACGCTTAACTAAGACAGTGATATTAAAACACCAAATTCAGTACACATCATATTAATAAACCACACTATGTTTAAAAAAATAAGATGAGTCCAGAATATTAACGCAACGCGATTAATAACACGTTAAGCATTTTCTCCCCATAGAAAACCATTATGAGAAAACGCTTAACGTGGCTTAATGTACTAAGACAGTGATATTAAAACATCAAATTCAGTACACATCATATTAATAAACCATAGTATGTATAAAAAAATAAGGTGAGTCTAGGGTATCAACTAGAGTTGAGCCGGATACTGGCTAAAACCAGTATTCCGGTACAGATAAAGCACTTTTGACGAGTATGAATATTATACGAGTAATACAAGTCAATATCTGTGCTCGGATAAAAAATAAAAAAAAGAAAGTTATGTTGAGATTAGGGCTGAGCGATATATCAATTTAAATAATATATATATTAGAGTTTAGCCGGATACTCGGCTAAAACCAGTATCCGGTACAGATAAAGCACTTTTGACAGAGTACGAATATTATACGAGTAATACAAGTCAATATCTGTGCTCAGATAAAAAAATAAAAAAAAGAAAGTTATGTTGAGATTAGGGCTGAGCGATATATCAATATAAATAATATATATATATATTTTAAATGTGAATCTGAAATTAGACCATATCGCATATTGATAGTTCAGGTTTGCGCTGTGATCCTTGCTCCAAGCAAGCTGCTGACCCAGAGCTCTCGCACTGCTCCCCGCGCCCCCGTCACTCCTTTTCCACTTTGCATGCCTGATTAAAGCATGTTATGTTATAACATGAAATAAAGTCTTTCACCTCAGCAAAACGGACTCCCTGTCCTGTCAGCCGTTATACTGTAATGTTAGTCGTAGCGCACACTCAATTGTACGTGCATATGCGGCGGCGCGCGCTGTATGTCTCACTGTATAAGTGCAAAAGAAACTACCGGTATACGAGCATGCAACACCGTTACGTTGTAAATTACACGAAATAAAAGCAATGCAGGTATGACTTTCATTTTATTCACCAGATGCAGTTTCCATGTTTCGTTAACAGTTCTTGTTAGTATTGTGTATTCACCATGGTAACTGTTTGTGTCTATATTAACCCCTTAATGCCCATATTTTTCTTTGTGTTATTTTTTTTACATTTTTTAAATGACTGTAATGGCTCATACCAACGTTGTATTAACAAAATAAATAAATAAATAAAAATAAATCACAATTACAATCCAAGGGAATAATCTGCAATTAAGATTTTTGTCATAATCATGCAGCCCTTTGACTGAACATTTGCTCTCACTTTGCAGAAAAAATATCAGGATATTTTTTGTATATCGAAATTCGAAATTCACCTAAATATGGATATGACTTTTGGTCCATATCACCCAGCCCTAGTTGAGATGAAAACTCTTATTCATTACATTTTACTTCATATTTGCAAGCATATGTGTTGTATTCATTGTTGCAAAACTTGTTCTGTAGTTTGTTTATCATGATCAAAACCATTGATCTGAAGCTCAATGCTGATGCTGTCATGTAAATAGTTATCTTATCAGCAATAAATATAACAATTTCTGATCAACCCATATCAATTGCATGCTTAAAATAACATACCGGTTAAAGCACCGACCATTTCAAGACTACCGACCCACTTCCGGGTTTAGGCCCCGCCCAGTCCGAGTACAGATACAGATACAG
The DNA here is from genome assembly GCA_030378365.1 of Hybognathus amarus. NCBI lineage: Eukaryota > Metazoa > Chordata > Actinopteri > Cypriniformes > Leuciscidae > Hybognathus > Hybognathus amarus. The sequence goes on from JAQIUQ010000557.1 coordinate 56,151, forward strand.
ATACTTCATATGGTTAACAGATACAGATACAGATAATGCTGTACTCACTCATCCCTAGTATTCAACACAACGCGATTAATACCACGTTAAGCATTTTCTCCCCATAAAAAACCGTTATGAGAAAACGCTTAACGTGGCTTAATGTACTAAGACAGTGATATTAAAACACCAAATTCAGTACACATCATATTAATAAACCATAGTATGTATAAAAAAATGAGGTGAGTCCAGGGTATCAACGCAATGCGATTAATAACACGTTAAGCATTTTCTCCCCATAGAAAACCGTTATGAGAAAACGCTTAACGTGGCTTAATGTACTAAGACAGTGATATTAAAACACCAAATTCACTACACATCATATTAATAAACCACACTATGTATAAAAAAATAAGATGAGTCCAGAATATGGACGCAACGCGAATTCAATAACACGTTAAGCATTTTCTCCCCATAGAAAACCGTTATGAAAAACGCTTAACGTGGCTTAATGTACTAAGACAGTGATATTAAAACACCAAATTCAGTAGACATCATATTAATAAACCACACTATGTATAAAAATAAGATGAGTCCAGAATATCAACGCAACGCGACTTAATAACACGTTAAGCATTTTCTCCCCATAGAAAACCGTTATGAGAAAACGCTTAACATGGCTTAATGTACTAAGACAGTGATATTAAAACACCAAATTCACTACACATCATATTAATAAACCACACTATGTATAAAAAAATAAGATGAGTCCAGAATATTAACGCAACGCGTTAACAACACGTTAAGCATTTTCTCCCCATAGAAAACCGTTATGAGAAAACACTTATCTAAGACAGTGATATATATATTTTAAATGTGATCTGAAATTAGACCATATCGCATATCGATAGTTCAGGTTTGCGCTGTGATCCTTGCTCCAAGCAAGCTGCTGACCCAGAGCTCTCGCACTGCTCCCAACGCTCCCGTCACTCCTTTTCCACTTTGCATGCCTGATTAAAGCATGTTATGTTATAACATGAAATAAAGTCTTTCACCTCAGCAAAACGGACTCCCTGTCCTGTCAGCCGTTATACTGTAATGTTAGTCGTAGCGCACACTCAATTGTACGTGCATATGCGGCGGCGCCCGCTGTATGTCTCACTGTATAAGTGCAAAAGAGAACGGAATCGGTTACCTAACGTAACCTCGGTTCTCTCTAGATGAGGGAACGAGTATTGCGTAAGCTAGCTTACGCTACGGGAAAGATTCTTCTTTGCCGAACAATTGAAGCCAAAAATGTTTATAATTTGTAAACATTGTCAACGCACTTCTCAGGTGCAGGACCTTGAGCGGGCTAACTAGCAGGCTCATTGGTTCGTTTCTGGGAAGTGCTCAAACCAATCGGAGAGCGGCGCTGAACCCGCGCCCAATGAGCGGACGACGCTCGCTTATTACGTCAGAGCCCGCCGAAAGGGGCGTGGCTTGAGTGTATATAAGCACTCTCCGCGGTTTGGAACAACGATTTATAGTGATGAAGCGAATCGCTGTTAGAGCGGGCACGGCCGGGAACGCAATACTCGTTCCCTCATCTAGAGAGAACCGAGGTTACGTTAGGTAACCGATTCGTTCTCTTACGAGAGGTTCTCTCGTATTGCGTAAGCTAGCTTACGCTACGGGAACCCCTGGTCAACGCCGTGCCCGGTCAGTCACCACAAGCATCCCCGGGAGGGTGGAGGGAGCAATAGTGGAAAATAATAATAAAGGGCAGACGCCGTTTATATGAGAATATAAAGCCTAAAGAGGCGGCCGGCATAGCGGGCCATAGTATAGGAAGTTTCCATAGAATGGAGGGGAAGATCAAGGGGCTAGCCGGTTGAAGGATTCCCCATAAAGCGTGGCTGAGACGCTGCGGCGGGTTGAGACCGCTAGTAATTTAGCCTGTAAGGCCGGTACTTCCAAGTTATAAAATCTGATAAAGGTGGACGGGGAAGCCCAGCCCGCGGCCACACAGATATCATGAATGGAAATACCACAGGACCAAGCCCACGAGGAGGCCATGCCTCGAGTGGAGTGAGCCCTGACGCCGAGCGGGCAAGGCAGATTTTTAGCCGCATAGGCGGAGGCGATCAGCGTCTACTATCCATCTGGATAGTGTTTGTTTAGAAGCGGCCAAGCCTTTTGTGCGTCCCCCAAACGCCACAAACAGCTGCTCAGACCGTCTGAACGTGGCAGCGCGTGTAATGTACGCTCTCAGCGCCCGGACCGGGCAGAGGAGGTTGGCATTGGGCTCGCTATCAGAGGTGGGCAGAGCCGATAAGGATATCACCTGTGCTCTAAATGGGGTGCCAATCGCCTTAGGCACATATCCGTGTCTGGGTTTGAGAATAACGACGGAGTCGTTAGGGCCAAACTCGAGACACGACGCGTTCGAAGAGAGCGCGTGAATGTCGCCCACTCGTTTAACTGAGGCAAGAGCGATCAGAAAAACGGCTTTTAGGGAGAGATATTTGAGGTCAATAGACTCGAGCGGTTCGAAAGGGGGGGCTTTCAAGGCCTCGAGGACTATTGAGAGGTCCCGAAACCGGCACCGAGGGGGGCGAGGGGGGTTCATCCTCCTGGCTCCCCTGAGGAAGCGGATAACCAGCTCGTCTTTGCCAATAGACTGGGCGCGTCGGGGACCAACGAAGGCCGCGACGGCTGCCACATAAACCTTCAGGGTGGATGGGGTTCTGCCCTTGTCCAGCATATCTTGAAGGAAGGAGAGCAAAGAGGAGACCTCACACATAAGGGGGTCCAAATTCTTTTCGGTGCACCATTTTGAAAATACAGACCATTTAGCCGCATAGAGCTTTCTGGTAGATGCCGCTCTAGCGTGTTTGATCGTGTTCAAGACTCCCTCTGGCAAATCAACGTGTAATCGTTGGTCACCCATGCATGAAGCGCCCAGCGCTGCGGGTGGGGATGCCAGATTGTGCCGCGGGCTTGAGAGAGGAGATCTGCTCTGACCGGGATGGGCCACGGGGCTGTCTGAGACAGCTGTGTGAGCTCCGGGTACCAAATCTGATTCTCCCAACGCGGGGCTATGAGGAGCACCGGGTGGCGAAATTCCCTGATTCTCTGAATGACCTGCGGTAGCAGGGAGATGGGAGGGAAGGCATAGAGCGGGCGGTATGGCCATTCTAGCGCTAACGCGTCCTCGTTCTTCGAGAAGAATATCGGACAGTGCGAGTTCTCTTCTGTCGCAAAGAGATCTATCTCCGCTCTGCCAAAGAGGCGCCACAGTGACTGGACTGTAAGAGGGTTCAGGGACCATTCTCCTGGAGAGAGAAGGTTCCTGGATAGAATGTCTGGACCGTCGTTTAGGTGTCCCGGGACATGCGTCGCTCTGAGCGAGAGCAGATGACTCTGGGACCAAACTAGAATGCGGCGTGTCAGCAGAAAGAGATTCCTGGATCTGACCCCGCCCTGACGGTTGATGTAGGATACCACTGTCATGTTGTCTGAACGAATCAGGACGTGGTGACTCTGGATGCGCGGGAGGAACTGCAACAGTGCATACTCGACCGCGAGCATCCCGAGACAGTTTATGTGAAATGGGGTCTCCCGATCCGACCATCGGCCAGAGGCCGGTGAGCCCTCGCAGACCGCACCCCAGCCTGTGTTGGATGCGTCTGTCGAGATTACCTTCCGGTGAGAGAAGGTCCCCATCGTGACGCCCCGTTGAAACTCAATCGGTCACCGTCCAAGGCTGTAGTGCAGAAATGCATGCCTGAGTGACTCTGATTAGCTGGCGGCCCGTGGTCCACTCGCGGCGGGGTACACGGGTCTTTAGCCAGAATTGTAGGGGGCGCATATGTAAAAGACCTAGCTGTAGCGCGGCTGCAGCTGAGGCCATGTGACCCAGCATTCTCTGAAAAGTTTTCACCGGAACGCGGGTATTCATCTGGAACGAAGCGGCTGAACGCTGTAAGCGGCGTGTGCGCTGAGCGGATAAGCGTGCTTTCATAGTGGTAGAGTCCAGGTCTATCCCCAGAAACGAGATAGTTTGACTGGGCTGGAGAACGCTCTTTGTCCAGTTGACAGAGAGGCCCAGCGTTTCCAGATGAGCGAGAAGAGCTGTACGGTGCGACAGAAGCTCTGTTTTGGAACGTGCTAGTATCAGCCAATCGTCCAAATAATTCAAAATGCGCATCCCCTGGGTTCGAAGGGGGGCAAGCGCCGCGTCCATACATTTCGTGAACGTGCGTGGCGCTAAGGAAAGGCCGAACGGGAGAACGGCGTATTGATAAACCTGGCCCTCGAAGGCGAAGCGTAAAAACTGCCTGTGACGAGGGTGTATTTGAATCTGAAAATAAGCGTCTTTCAGATCTAGGGAGATGAACCAGTCCCCCTGGCGTACATGTGCGAGGAGTTTCCTGACCGTCAGCATTCTGAATGATCTCGTCATGAGAGCTTTGTTCAGAAATCTGAGGTCTAGAATCGGCCTGAGGCCGCCGTCTTTCTTGGGGACCAGAAATAACGGCCGTAAAACCCCGGCTCGGTTATGGGTGGAGGGACTCTCTCTATCGCGCCTTTTGTTAACAGTTTCGATATTTCTGTGCGGAGCGTGCTCGCGGCAGCTGGGCTGACCACAGAAAGGGGCCGGGCGCGGGAACGCGCGGGCGGCGGCGAAACTGTAACTGGTAGCCGTCTTTTATAATGCTTAGTACCCACGGGGATATGCCGGGAATGGCTTCCCACGCTTTGAAGCATAATGCTAGAGGCTGAATGGCCGTGCTGTCCCGGTTGCTGCATGGAACGGGCTGGACACTGTGTGTGTGCTCGTGTAAACTGTGTGTGGCAACGGGATTTGCACTCAGAGAGGAGCTTATGGGCCGTGATACAGAGCGAGCAGAGGGGGGACACGCGCTGCTTGAGGGCATGCTTATGCTTTCTGCTACCCGCAGCGGACGGAGGCCGCTGAGTGGGAGTGAGCTCTGTGGGGGGCACGGGAGAAAGTGTGAGTGAACACGTGCTTGTGGTCACATTTTTTACACTTGAGGCTTTTATGCTCTTTTTGTGAACTCTCTGGGTAGCCGTGAAAACGGCTGTTTGTCGCTCGCAAGCGGGTCGAGTCACCGGCTTGTTCTCGGCGAGATTCGCTGCTGCAGTCGGCGAAGGTTCGGGGACTAACAGAGGGTGAAACTTTGACGGCGGTCCGGCCGCGGCGGAAAGAAGCCGTCTTTTCCCCAGAAGTGCTAGGCGGACTTCTGCTGATCAGGCTTCAGCGTGACCTTGGGGCGGGGCGCTGGGGAGCCTGTCTGCGTCGGCTGTCGGAGCGAGAGCGAGGGCGAGGGCGGCCGCTCTGCCTGTGCTGGGGATGGGCCTGAGCTTGCTGCGGGCGGCGTTGTTAAGGCGTTCTGGCAGGGGGCTCACGAGAGCGGCCTGCAGAAGTGTTACCGCGGCGAGGCAGGAACAAATTCATGGCCTGGGTGGCTTTCTGGACCTCAGAAAAGCGTTCTACGATGCCCGTGACGGCAGATCCGAAGAGGCCAGAGGGTGAGACGGGCGCGTTGAGGAAGACGGAGCGCTCAGCTTCGCTCATGTCCGTGAGCGTGAGCCACAAGTGTCTCTCGGCGACACAGAGGATGGCCATGCATCTTCCCAGCGCTTGAGCGGCAGCTTTGGTGGCGCGAAGGGAGAGGTCCGTCAGCGCATCTTAAGTCGTTGAGCGCACGGCCGTTGATTTCTCTCTCATTCTGCGCTATGTCACTCAACAGGTCGGATTGCAGCACCTGGAGAACCGACATGGAGTGCAGCGCTGCAGCGGCCTGGCCAGCGGCTGCATAGGCGCGGGTGTGGAAGGTAGAGGACGCTCTGCAAGCTTTAGAAGGAAGCTTCAGGGGAGGATCGCCATCCAGCGGAGGGCGAGCACAAGTGAGCGGCGACCAGATCTTCGACGGGCGGCATCGCTGTATAGCCCTTCTCGGTGGCTCCGTCCACCGAGCGCAGCGAGGCGGAGACATCAGAGCGGGTCCTAGCCGGAGAGGAGCTTTCCACGATTTAGTGAGCTCGGCGTGGAGCTCAGGCAGGAAAGGAGCGGACCGGGTGCCCGCGGGGCGGGCGCCGGTGCAGGTACTTTCCATCCATCCGGTTCGATGGTAACTCGGGTGGTGGTGACCAGTCGAGAGCCCAGACGCTCGACGGCAAGAGTCAGGAGGCGCATTAGGTCCTCTTCGATGCCGGAGCGGGTCCCCGAGAGCATGACGCCGAAGAGCCCAGTGAAGACCATTCGTCGCTGTTAGAAGCGTGCAGACGAAGGCGACTCTTTCTCTTCCTCAGAGTCGAGGGACGCTGCAGAGCGGCCACTCGGCGGCAATGGGGGGTCCAGCTCGGGTGGAGAGAGAGAGCGGTCGGGGGCGGCGGCTGCGGCCCAGACGCAGCCAGTCGCAGGTTCCGGCGGCCTCTGAGTGCGGCGCTTCTTCTTCCGCGGAGAAGTCAGAGGCGGCGCGGCTTGGCGGATGCGACGGTGAGGAGTCTTGCCCGCAGGGAAGACATTGTCATCGCCTCGCAGAGAGAGCATCCTCCATCGGCGAGGGCGAGTTCCGCATGTTCAAGCCCGAGACAGAGAGGGCAGATGAGGTGGCGGTCTCCGTCTTCGAGCGGTGCGCGGCATGAGCCGCAGGAAATGCGAGACATCTTTAAAAGACGCTCACGCTCTTTTGTGATGGAGCAAGTGGAAGTCGTCGGACGGCGCTAGCTCGCTGAGGCGGCTGAAGGTGGCAGAGGCCGGGTTCTTCAGGCTTCTTGCTTGCTAGAAGGTGCCTTGTCACGACGACGGCTTCAGTCTTGCAACGGCAGGCGATTAGATCGCTGAATCAAAATGAATCGTTGTTCCAAACCGCGGAGAGTGCTTATATACACTCAAGCCACGCCCCTTTCGGCGGGCTCTGACGTGATAAGCGAGCGTCGTCCGCTCATTGGGCGCGGGTTCAGCGCCGCTCTCCGATCGGTTTGAGCACTTCCCAGAAACGAACCAATGAGCCTGCTAGTTAGCCCGCTCAAGGTCCTGCACCTGAGAAGTGCGTTGACAATGTTTACAAATTATAAAAATTTTTGGCTTCAATTGTTCGGCAAAGAAGAATCTTTCCCGTAGCCGTAAGCTAGCTTACGCAATACGAGAGAACCTCTCGTAGAAGAGAACTACCGGTATACGAGCATGCAACACCGTTACCGTTGTAAATTACACGAATATAAAAGCAATGCAGGTATGACTTTCATTTTATTCACCAGATGCAGTTTCCATGTTTCATTAACAGTTCTTGTTAGTATTGTGTATTCACCATGGTAACTGTCATATCTATATTAACCCCTTAATGCCCATATTTTCCTTTGTGTTATTTTTTTATATTTTTTAAATGACTGTAATGGCTCATACCAACGTTGTATTAACAAAATAAATAAATAAATAAATAAATCACAATTACAATCCAAGGGAATAATCTGCAATTAAGATTTTTGTCATAATCATGCAGCCCTTTGACTGAACATTTGCTCTCACTTTGCAGAAAAAATATCAGGATATTTTTTGTATATTGAAATTCGAAATTCACCTAAATATGGATATGACTTTTGGTCCATATCACCCAGCCCTAGTTGAGATGAAAACTCTTATTCATTACATTTTACTTCATATTTGCAAGCATATGTGTTGTATTCATTGTTGCAAAACTTGTTCTGTAGTTTGTTTATCATGATCAAAACCATTGATCTGAAGCTCAATGCTGATGCTGTCATGTAAATAGTTATCTTATCAGCAATAAATATAACAATTTCTGATCAACCCATATCAATTGCATGCTTAAAATAACATACCGGTTAAAGCCCCGACCATTCAAGACTACCCGACCCACTTCCGGGTTTAGGCCCCGCCCAGTCCGAGTACAGATACAGATACTTCATATGGTTAACAGATACAGATACAGATAATGCTGTACTCGCTCATACCTAATATTAAAACACCAAATTCAGTACACATCATATTAATAAACCACACTATGTATAAAAAAATAATGATGAGTCCAGAATATCAACGCAACGCGATTAATAACACGTTAAGCATTTTCTCCCCATAGAAAACCGCGTTATGAAAAAACGCTTAACTTGGCTTAATGTACTAAGACAGTGATATTAAAACACCAAATTCACTACACATCATATTAATAAACCATAGTATGTATAAAAAAATAGGGTGAGTCTAGGGTATCAACGCAACGCGATTAATAACACGTTAAGCATTTTCTCCCCATAGAAAACCGTTATGAGGAAACGCTTAACGTGGCTTAATGTACTAAGACAGTGATATTAAAACACCAAATTCACTACACATCATATTAATAAACCACACTATGTATAAAAAAATAAGATGAGTCCAGAATATCAACGCAACGCGATTAATAACATGTTAAGCATTTTCTCTCTATAGAAAACCGTTATGAGAAAACGCTTAACGTGGCTTAATGTACTAAGACAGTGATATTAAAACACCAAATTCAGTACACATCATATTAATAAACCATAGTATGTATAAAAATATAAGGTGAGTCCAGGGTATCAACGCAATGCGATTAATAACACGTTAAGCATTTTCTCCCCATAGAAAACCGTTATGAGAAAATGCTTAACGTGGCTTAATGTACTAAGACAGTGATATTAAAACACCAAATTCACTACACATCATATTAATAAACCACACTACGTATAAAAAAATAAGATGAGTCCAGAATATCAACGCAACGCGAATTAATAACACGTTAAGCATTTTCTCCATAGAAAACCGTTATGAGAAAACGCTTATCTAAGACAGTGATATTAAAACACCAAATTCAGTACACATCATATTAATAAACCACACTATGTATAAAAAAATAAGGTGAGTCCAGGATATCAACGCAACGCGATTAATAACACGTTAAGCATTTTCTCCCCAAAGAAAACCGTTATGAGAAAACGCTTAACGTGGCTTAATGTACTAAGACAGTGATATTAAAACACCAAATTCAGTAGACATCATATTAATAAACCACACTATGTATAAAAAATAAGATGAGTCCAGAATATCAACGCAACGCAATTAATAACACGTTAAGCATTTTCTCCCCATAGAAAACCGTTATGAGAAAACGCTTAACGTGGCTTAATGTACTAAGACAGTGATATTAAAACACCAAATTCAGTACACATCATATTAATAAACCACACTGTGTATAAAAAATAAGGTGAGTCCAGGATATCAACACAACGCGATTAATAACACGTTAAGCATTTTCTCCCCATAGAAAACCGTTATGAGAAAACGCTTAACGTGGCTTAATGTACTAAGACAGTGATATTAAAACACCAAATTCACTACACATCATATTAATAAACCACACTATGTATAAAAAAATAAGATGAGTCCAGAATATCAACACAACGCGATTAATAACACGTTAAGCATTTTCTCCCCATAGAAAACCATTATGAGAAAACGCTTAACTAAGACAGTGATATTAAAACACCAAATTCAGTACATATCATATTAATAAACCACACTATGTATAAAAAAAATAAGATGAGTCCAGAATATCAACGCAACGCGATTAATAACACGTTAAGCATTTTCTCCCCATAGAAAACCGTTATGAAAAAACGCTTAACGTGGCTTAATGTACTAAGACAGTGATATTAAAACACCAAATTCACTACACATCATATTAATAAACCATAGTATGTATAAAAAATAAGATGATCCAGGATATCAACACAACGCGTTTAATTACATGTTAAGCATTTTCCTCCCATAGAAAACCATAAGAAAACACTGCAGAGGAAAAAAGAAAAAAAAACTTTTCCTCTTCGGCCTTTTGCCTGAACACGCCCCATTTTAAAGCACAAGGTTGCCTACAACCGATCGCAAATCAAAATCTTTTGAAATCCGTGTAACTGTCATCTGTAGGTATATAAGGCACTGTCAGTGGCACTGACACCACAAACTGTCATTTGTACAGTCGCCTTGCTAAGAGTCGCTGTATAGGTCATTCAGTTGCATTCAGATTTTTGGAATCAAAATTTCTTTATAAAAAGCCTTTTTAAAGGCTACAACTCATTTTCACTGGTGTCATTCTAATTACCAGGGTATTCTTAATATACATATAATTTATAATATTATATTATTGTATATTATTACTTAATATTATAGTATATTTTAGTATATTATATTTTGTTGTATTTGTTTGTTTTGCCCCCCCCCCTCCCCCCTCTTGTTGTATATTCACATCGACACATGTGAATATAAAAAAAAATGACTTTAATGCAAAGACAGTCAGAGTTTACACTTAAAGAAGCAGAAGCAATTCTAGATGATGTTGAAAAATACAAGGAGTTAATTTCCACCGAACCACCATTACATCCAAAGGGTGGAGATGTATTCCTTTACACAAGTTCACAGTCAGATAAACCTAACATGGACTTTAGGTTTGATCAAATGATGTGGAAGCAGAAGGGTTCAAATTATCACAACATCAGAAAGTATGGGGGAAGGGTTTTGAAACGCTACTATCACATTAGAGCTGCTGAATGTGAAAAAGGCACCTCCTCAGAATTCAGGAAGTGCATTTACTCTCTTGTTAATGAGGAAAAAAAATCCTATTTGATTCATTACCTGGGAAATGAGACCGTATATGTACCACGAAAGCATGGAAATGCCAAAACGGACAGAGTTTTTATTCCCTCCAAAAAAGAAGTGTTCTCGAACATACTTCTAAATGATCACGGTCAAGCCCCGTCAAACATCTACAAAACTGTCCTTGCTAAAACAGGCAGTGTTAATCTGGAGCACATGGCAGTAAACACACCACGAAACCTTAAACAAGTGCAGAACACAGTATATGCACAAAGATGCAACCAACGAATATCACGAGAATGAACTGTTTAGTTTGCATGAATTGGCATACCAACTACCAGGTTTCATATGGAACATTACAACATTCCCAGACCTTCTTGTTTATGCTGGCATGAAAGACATTGTTGATTTGGCACGTGCAAACTTAGATGAATCAGTGAGGTTTGAGTACCCACAAATGATTAGTTATGACACAACATTTCAAATGGGGGATTTTTATGTGTCTGTGCTGGCCATGAGAAACACTGCACTGGTCAATGACCCAGTGTATCCAGGTGGCTTCATGCTACATGAACGTAAATTCATGCAACATCATGAGAAATTTCTGACTGAGTTTTTTGGAAAGCTGGGAATGGACTCAAAAAAATACCAAAAGATACCAGTGACAGTTGACAGGGGAGAAAGGAATTGTAGGTGCTTTGAAAAAAAACTTTCCCAACCTAAGTGTAGTGTTCTGCCGCAACCACATCTTGCGAGATGTGGAATATTGGGTTAAGACACATGGGGGAAAAGGGATGATGTGAAGGTCCTAAAAGACCATGTTGAGCAGCTCATTGATTCCTCCTGTCCAGCTGAGTTTAATGTCCACTATGATGCCTTCGGAAAAGTATGGTCAGAAGGATTCCTCTGCTACTTTGAACATCACCTGAAAGCAGACATTTGTGAAAACATGGCTGCATACTACACCAAACAATTCTGTGCATTTAAAGACAAAACACCGACAAACAATATAAGTGAGAGCATCAACAAAATGATAAAATCCCAAAATGAATGGCGAGAACTTCCAGTGGACGCAATGGTGCTCTTACTGTACTACATGCAGTCTTACTTTTTATTTGAATTTCAGAGGGCAAAATGTGGCTTGGGAAATTATGCAATGAAGCAGAACCTTAGTGTAGCAGTGATGGATGTGAAAATGCCCCCTTTTCTTCCTTTGGAAGAAATCATCAAAAGGATAAAGACCAACACAGAAAATGAGCTGTGCAAAGTTGAAGGAGTGAAACTTCTGTCTTCTCAGACATCTTTGGCCAAGACAGTCATTGAAATGGGTCTGGTGAGTCTAAATCCATCATTGAAAGTGTTTGTCGTGAAAAGTCCCTCAAACGAATCAGTACATGTAGTTCGGAATACTGCAAATGGTGCGTTATGCTCTTGTCCAAGCACTGGAAAATGCTACCACATTTTTGCAGTAGAAATGGCTACAGGGCTTCACTTTGCCACAAATCGAACATACAGCCTCTCAGTGATGCGGAAGAGAGGGAGAGGCAATGAAACAAAATTGGGCCGGAAAAAACCCAGAAGAAAAGATTATGATTATTTGGTGAACCCAGCACCAGACTCTTTACTGTCTTCATTGCCTGACTCTCTGGTAGACAGCATTCCACAAATTCCCACGGATGCTGAAAACGAGGACAAAACAAAAGATCAAAATAAGTGTTCCGATACAGCTGCTCTGTCTAAGGAGCCACCACAGACTGATGCTGGGAAAGATACTTACCAGTTTGGGTGCTCATATGAATCCACCTCTTTGGTGGACAGCATGCCATCAATTTCTTTGAATGCTGAAAATAAAGAAAATACAGAGCAGGATTGTTCTGATAAAGCTACATTGTCAAACATGCCATCACAACCAGGTGCTGAAAAAGAGGACAACACTTACCAGTTTTGGCTTTCAAATGGCGACAGTCTGCCTCTAGAACCACATCTTTCCAGAGTATCCACACCAAACAGTGCAGGGGATTCCTTTGCTCCTTGGATGGGCATCAATGACATCATGACTGGGCAAAGGTCTCTCCCAAAAGCCGCTGTCTTTCTCCAATGACCTGGCTTGAAGGGGAAACAATTGAGCAGGCAATTAATGTCTTCATTCACCAACAAAAAAAGTCAGACTCAATTCTATGTGTACCCACATACCTTTACCAGCTAGCTGCACTAGAAGACTTTACTCCAATTTTGCAGTTTTGTGCTGCAAAAAAGGCTCTAAATTATGATCTAATCATAATACCCTTCAACACTGACATTATTGGCCGTAGTTATCACTGGGTTCTTGCCACTTTAAATTTCAGAGAGCGAGAGATCTCAGTGTTCAATTCAATCCACAGTCTTAAAACTTCGAAGCATGCTGCTACAAAACTAATGAAAGTAGTAGCTTGCATGTACACTTCAGCAACAGAAACCTTTCAGGCTTCTGACTGGAAAACTTCAGATGTGGTGAATACTCCACAACAAGGAAATGGGTATGACTGCGGTGTCTTCGCTGTAGTGAATGCTTGTGCTATCATTGACAACACACCATTAGGTCCAGTCAACAGTGTCAAGGCAAGAATGTGGATTCATACCCTTATTGAACAGTATGAGCCTCCAAAGGTCAGAAGGGCAGGACTCTCACATGAAAAACTGCAATGCTTTAAAAAAGAAGTACAGGCAGTCACACAAACAGTACATGTAAGCAAAGCAGATTACACTGGTACCTTGAAAAGACTAGACCTAAACAGCAAAGATTGGACTCTCTGTTTAACCTCAACGTGTAAGGGTGACCCAAAGCACAGAGATGACTATATCTTGTGCATTATTTGCAGAAGGTGGTTCCACTTTAAAGAGTAACTAAACACTTAACCAACTTTTTTTAGTTAATGATCTGTAAGAATGGAGCTTCATAAATGCTGTTCATTGATTCGAGTACATTTTTTGACAGTTGGCAATAAAGTCTTTTAATTTTCAAATATATGGTGTAAAAACGTCTGAGTGCTGCCCTCTTCAGGTTAAACGGAAAGCTCCTGCAGCAGGGGTACTCTCTGACGTAGCGAACTTCTCTGACACTACTCTGTCACGCCCTTGGTGCGAGCTCACCACGCCCTTGGCAGCCCCTGGTATAAAAGCATCTGGTTCCATCAAAACTACTCTAGCGAGTCAGGAGTTGGATTTATGAGTATTGAAAACGATCAGGATAGCATCATGAGAACCTGAACTTGAAAGATGGACTAATCATTTCTCTTTCCGGTGCTGACAGCATAGACTATACGGGACTGACAGGAAGAACGAAAGACTCGGACCCGGCCGAACTCGAGAACTTGAGAGATGAACTAATCTTTATTCTTTCCAGTACTGCTGTGCTATATCGCACGGCCGCTTCCTTTCGGCGCCCATGTTATGGTGTCGATTCACACCAGACGCGGAGCGCCGTGGCGAGGCGCAGCCGGCCGGCGTCGGTGAAGCGCCAGTTTCGGCGTCCAGTCTATCTTTTCCACGAGCCGTGAGTGATCCGCGTTAATTTCGGAAGGAAGTTACACCAAGACACACATCTGGTAAATGTAATCAAGATTTTCGTAAGTAGCCTACTAGATGTTTTGGAATATTTAACATGACATTTTAATTATATAATGATGAAATGAACGAAATGATTCGATAAAAGATTTGTTCATTTTGCTGAATGAGACTCAAAGATCCGAGTCAGTAAAATGATCCGAACTTCCCACCACTACAGCTGTCAATTAATCTGTCACTGCGGGTCTCATGTGCACGCTCTCCGCTCAGCCCCGCCCTTGGGTCGTCCCCTCTGTCTCCGCTGGGGTCTGCCCACTTTTTTAGCATTTTTCAAATTTTGCCAGTGGGTGGAGTCAGGCTTTGACCAGGGGTTTAGTTACACTTTAAATGCACACCATCAGCTGACCTGTTAGTTGTTGCTTGCACGGATTATCATAAATGTCTTATGTGCTGTTCCTGAGGCAACAAATTTGAAACAACACAATGAAATGTGTTAACACCGTGAATGAAGTGGAGGTTTTCATGATCAATAAAATTGATAGTGAACTGTTGCTAATACCCCAGAAAAGAAAAAAGATATAATATACTATAAAATATATATTATATTATTCAACATGTATAAATAAATAAATATATTATATTTATAAATATTATATAAACATATATAATTATTATTATTCTATATATATATATATATATATATATATATATATATATATATATATATATATATATATGTGTATATAAAATATTATTATTATTCCAAATATATTATTATTATTCCATATATGTGTATATATATATATATATATATATGTATACATACATACATACATACAGTGTGCCTAATTGTTATGCAAGTTGATTTTCTGATAATATTATTTTCCCAAGCACCTTTTAAATCTCTTTTTTGGCTCATTTTATCTATAAAAAATAAACATAAACAAAAATCCTAAACAATGATCAGAGGCGGACAGAGTACACAGCTTTATTACTTGAGTAAAAGTACAGATACCCCTTTCTAAATTTTACTCAAGTAGAAGTAAAAGTACTACAGTCAGATGTCTACTTGAGTAAAAGTACTGAAGTACGTGTTTTTAAAAGTACTTGAGTATCAAGAGTACAAGGGTACATTTTCTTTTTTTTTTTTTTTTTTTTTTTTTAAATTTAGAAAGTCCTCTAACTCCAAAATTTCAGAGATACATTTAAAACTTCAGTGAGTTCAACATATATTTGCCAAACAACCAACACAGTATCTGATTCTTTGAATGCAAGGCAGACTGGTAGCTGGCTTGGGCTGGCCGTTGGATGCCAGACTGGTAGCCAGCTTGGGCTGGCCGCTGGATGCCAGTGGTAGCTGGCTTGAGCTGGTTGTTGGATCCCAGACTGGTCCACAGACTGGTAGCTGGCTTTAGCTGGTTGTTGGATGCCAGTCTGGTCCACAGACTGGTAACTGGCTTGGGCTGTTGGTTGGATGTCGGTCTGATTCACAGACTTGTAGCTGGCTTGGGCTGTTGGTTGGATGCCAGACTGGTCCACAGACTGGTAGCTGGCTTGGGCTGGTTGTTGGATGCCAGACTGGTCCACAGACTGTGAGCTGAATTGGGATGGTTGTTGGACGCCAGACTGGTCCACAGACTGTGAGCTGCCTTGGGCTGGTTGTTGGATGCCAGATTGGTCCACAGACTGTGAGCTGAACTGGACTGGTTGTTGGATTCCAGACTGGTCCACAGACTGGTAGCTGGCTTGGGCACCAGACTGGTAGCTGGCTTGAGCTGGTTGTTGGATCCAGACGGGTCCGCAGATTGTGAGCTGGCTTGGGCTGTTTGTTGGATTCCAGACTGGTAGCTGGCTTGGGCTGTTTGGACTGGTTGGATTCCAGACTGGTAGCTGGCTTTAGCTGGTTGTTGGATGCCAGACTGGTCCACAGACTGTGAGCTGGCTTGGGCTGGTTGTTGGATTCCAGACTGGTAGCTGGCTTGGGCTGTTTGTTGGATACCAGACTGGTAGCTGGCTTGGGCTGGTCAGTTGGATGCCAGACTGGTCCACAGACTGTGAGCTGAATTGGGCTGGTTGTTGGATGCCAGACTGGTCCACAGACTGGTAGCTGGCTTGAGCTGTTTGTTGGATGCCAGACTGGTCCACAGACTGGTAGCTGGTTTGAGCTGGTTGTTGGATGCCAGACTGGTCCACAGACTGGTAGCTGGCTTTAGCTGGTTGTTGGATGCCAGTCTGGTCCACAGACTGGTAACTGGCTTGGGCTGTTGGTTGGATGTCGGTCTGATTCACAGACTGGTAGCTGGCTTGGGCTGTTGGTTGGATGCCAGACTGGTCCACAGACTGGAAGCTGGCTTGGGTTGGTTGTTGGATGCCAGACTGGTCCACAGACTGTGAGCTGAATTGGGATGGTTGTTGGACGCCAGACTGGTCCACAGACTGTGAGCTGCCTTGGGCTGTTTGTTGGATGCCAGACTGGTCCACAGACTGTGAGCTGAACTGGACTGGTTGTTGGATTCCAGACTGGTCCACAGACTAGTAGCTGGCTTGGGCACCAGACTGGTAGCTGGCTTGAGCTGATTGTTGGATCCCAGACTGGTCCGCAGATTGTGAGCTGGCTTGGGCTGTTTGTTGGATTCCAGACTGGTAGCTAGCTTGGGCTGTTTGTTGGATTCCAGACAGGTCTACAGACTGGTAGCTGGCTTGAGCAGATGGCAGGCTAGACTGTGAGCTGGCTTGGGCTGTTTGTTGGATTCCAGACTGGTAGCTGGCTTGAGCTGGTTGTTGGATGCCAGACTGGTCCACAGACTGGTAGCTGGCTTGGGCTGTTTGTTGGATTCCAGGCTGGGAGCTGGCTTGAGCTGGTTGTTGGATGCCAGGCTAGTAGCTGGATTGAGCTGGTTGGAGGATTCCAGACTGGTAGCTGACTTGAGCTGGTTGTTGGATGCTAGACTGGTCCACAGACTGATAGCTGGCTTGGGCTGTTTGTTGGATTCCAGACTGGTAGCTGGCTTGAGCTGGTTGTTGGATGCTAGACTGGTCAACAGACTGGTAGCTGGTTTGGGCTGTTTGTTGGATTCCAGACTGGTAGCTGGCTTGAGCTAGTTGTTGGATGCCAGGCTGGTCCACAGACTGATAGCTGGCTTGGGCTGTTTGTTGGATTCCAGACTGGTAGCTGGCTTGAGCTGGTTGTTGGATGCCAGGCTGGTCCACAGACTGGTAGCTGGCTTGGGCTGTTTGTTGGATTCCAGGCTGGGAGCTGGCTTGAGCTGGTTGTTGGATGCCAGACTGGTCTACAGAATGTGAGCTGGCTTGGGCTGTTTGTTGGATTCCAGACTGGTAGCTGGCTTTAGCTGGTTGTTGGATGCCAGACTGGTAGCTGGATTGAGCTGGTTGGAGGATTCCAGACTGGTAGCTGACTTGAGCTGGTTGTTGGATGCTAGACTGTTCCACAGACTGGTAGCTGGCTTGGGCTGTTTGTTGGATTCCAGACTGGTAGCTGGCTTGGACTGTTTGTTGGATGCTAGACTGGTCAACAGACTGGTAGCTGGCTTGGGCTGTTTCTTGGATTCCAGACTGGTAGCTGGCTTGAGCTGGTTGTTGGATGCCCGACTGGTCCACAGACTGGTAGCTGGCTTGGGCTGTTTGTTGGATTCTAGACTGGTAGCTGGCTTGAGCTGGTTGTTGGATGCCAGACTGGTCTACAGAATGTGAGCTGGCTTGGGCTGTTTGTTGGATTCCAGACTGGTAGCTGGCTTTAGCTGGTTGTTGGATGCCAGACTGGTAGCTGGCTTGAGCTGGTTGAAGGATTCCAGACTGGTAGCTGACTTGAGCTGGTTGTTGGATGCTAGACTGGTCAACAGACTGGTAGCTGGCTTGAGCTGGTTGTTAGATGCTAGACTGGTCAACAGACTGGTAGCTGGCTTGGGCTGTTTGTTGGATTCCAGACTGGTAACTGGCTTGAGCTGGTTGTTGAATTCCAGACTGGTCTATAGACTGGTAGCTGGCTTGAGCTGATGGCAGGCCAGACTATGAGCTGAATTGGACTAATTGTTGGAGGCCAGACTGGTCCACAAGCAGTGAGCTCCCTTGGGCTGGTTGATGGATGGCTGACTGGTCTACAGACTGGTAGCTGGCTTTAGCTGGTTGTTGGAATCCAGACTGGTCCACAGACTGAGAGCTGAATTGGGCTGGTAGTTGGATGGTAGACTGGTCCACAGACTGTGAGCTGGCTTGGGCTGTTTGTTGGATTCCAGACTGTTAGCTGGCTTGAGCTGATGGCAGGCCAGACTGTGAACTGAATTTGGCTGGTTTTTGGATCCCAGACTGTGAGCTGGCTTGAGCTTTTTGTTGAAATGCCAGGCTGGTCTACAAACTGTGAGCTGATTTGGGCTAGTTATTGGATACCAGACTGGGCTACAAATTATGAGCTGGCTTGGGCTGGTTGTTTGATGCCGGACCAATCCACAGATCCCAGTAGGGCGGAACCCATAACCCTTCCCTCCCACTAAGTGACATAATTAATCAGCGGGGCCCAGAGAGAATCGAAGTCAGCTGATCGAAGTTTATTAAATGCAAACATGGATTCCATACTGATGTGATCTGACAGTAGATTTCTGTACTGGGTAATGCTAAGATTGTTTTTAGTTTTCCAATTCAAAAGAATAGTTTTCTTTGCGACAGATAATGTGGTAAGGACCATATGTGCTTTGTTGATCTCCATATTGATATCATTTAAATCCCCCAATAAACATAGCTTTGGACAGGTAGGTATATTACAATTGAGCCATATTGATAAATCCTCACAAATCTTAGTCCAGAATCTTTGGACCGGTGTACAAAGCCACAGGGCATGCATGTAATCGTCTGCTTTATTATTTGTGCACTGCGTGCAAATATTTGATTGATTAAAACCCATCTTGAACATCCTTTGTCCTGTATAATAAATTCTATGGAGGATTTTATATTGTACAAGTTGTAGATTTAAGCTGTCAGTCATATTGAAATTGTTTAATATTATTTCTGACCAAAACTGATTGGTGGGATTTTAGTGATAGATCCGACTCCCATTTCGCAATTGGTAATGAAATTGTATCATCTATATTAGCAATAACTCTATATATTTTCGAAAGTAGCTTTGGAGTACCAAGGCTCCTAAATTCTGTAACACTTGGTGGGAGTTCCAGGTTTATTTGATTAAGAGGGAATTTTTTACTTATTACAGATTTGAGTTGTTGATATTCTAAGAATCTGTTATTACTTATCCCATACTGTGAGGTGATTATTTGAAATGGTAAAAAATTACAGTTATGGATTAAATGCTGTAAATATTTAACTCCTTTGTTTTTCCATTGAATAAAATTGATCATATTTTTGTTTAGCGTGATATCAGGATTATTCCATATAGGGGTGAGTCTACATGGGATCAATGAAGAATCTGATTTTTTAAGAAATTCCCACCAAGCTGTCAAACAAGAGCTGATGTTAATGCTCTTAAAGCACTTATGAGATTTAATATTTGAGCTGAAATATGGTAGATTAGAAATTTCCAGATTGCCGCATAGTGCTTGCTCTATATCCATCCATGTTTCATCTAATACACTGGGTTTGAGCCATTTAGAAATATACTGTAACTTATTTGCTATGAAATAATGATGGAAATTAGGTAAATCTAGTCCACCCCTGTCTTTAGATTTCTGTAGAGTTTTTAGGCTGATTCTAGAGGGTTTATTCTTCCAGAGAAATTGAGAAATGTGTGATTCTAGTGATCTAAACCACGTATAGGGAGGTTTCGTAGGAACCATGGAAAACAAGTAATTAATTTTTGGCAAAATCATCATTTTTATTGTGGCAATTCTACCCATAAGTGAGATGGGTAGAGACTTTCCACCGAGCAAGATCGTCTTCTATGGTCTTCAGTAATTGAGTATGATTTAACTTTATTAAATCTGACAGTCTGGAAGAGATGTTTATGTAACGATGGCTCGGTAGGATCCATGTGCAGCTTTATTAAAGACAGGTCAGACAGGCAAGGGTCAGAGATCGGCAAAACAGGGCTTTCAGAGAGCAGGCACAGAGAGTAGTCAGATAACAGGCTGAAGATCAGGGCAGGCAGCAAACAACGGTAATCCAAAACAATCCAATTCAAGACAGGCAGCAAACAGGCAATAGTGAGATAACTTTCCAGGGTCGGTACACAGAAATAGCAAAACAGGGAAAAACGCTCAGTCATTACAGGCCGTGGCAATACAATACTTCGCACTGAGTCAATGTATGAGTGTGGCTTAAATAGGAAGTCTGATGAGGTTCAGGTGTGTGTGGAATGAAGCATGATGGGAAATGAAGTTCTGAATGGGATTAGTACTCTGGTGACGGATCCCTCTGATGGTGAAGAGGAGGCGGTGCAGGAGCCTGCTCCGTAACAGAGCCCTCCTCCTGCGAGCAGCTCCTGAGGCGAGAAGACAGATGACGCCGGGGTCTTCCACGGGGTCTAGGGGCCGGTTTCTCCGGGTGGTTCCGATGAAATTCCTCCGTGAGTGATGGGTCCAGGATATCACTGGCATTGACCCAAGATTGTTCCTCCGGACCGTACCCCTCCCAGTCTATCAGATATTGGAGAACGTTACCCCGGCGCCTGGAGTCCAGCACTTCGTGCACACGATACGCCTCCTCGCCGTCAATCAGGAGCGGTGCAGGATCTGGGGCTGTGGCTCCTGCTTCCGACACTCCTCTCGGCCCATCAGCAGGTTTCAACAGAGATACATGAAATGTAGGAGAGATACGATAATTAGCAGGTAAATCTAGACGAAAAGATACAGGGGTAATTTGTTTTACTATTTGAAATGGTCCAACATACCTGGGACTGAGTTTGCGGCAGGGAAGTCGAAGTCTCAGATCTCTTGTGGAAAGCCACACCCATTGACCAGCAGTGTATCTAGGTGCCGGCGCCGATGAGCGATTGGCTTGTTGTTCCTGTCTCCTGACTGCGTGAAGGAGATGAGTATGAGCCTGATCCCAGACTGCTTCGCTCTTGCGTAGCCAATCAGTGACCGATGGTAGTTCTGTCGGTTTCTCCTGACCAAGTGAACAGAGGAGGTTGAAAACCCAGAATGCACTTGAATGGAGTAGTACCTGTGGCTGGTTTGATCAATGAATTTTGTGCATATTCTGCCCAGAATAAATATCTCGACTCCATTCAGATTGTTCCTTTTGACAGTAAGACCTAAGAAAGCGTGTGACATCTTGGTTCAGACGTTCAGTTTGCCCGTTAGATTGTGGATGATACCCTGAGGTTAAACTTATGTTGACGTTCAGACTCTTGAAGAATGCAGTCCACACTCTGGATGTGAATTGAGGGCCTCGGTCAGAAACAATATCTTCAGGTAGCCCATACAGGCGAAACACTTGATTGCATAAGATTTCCACGGTCTCTAGAGCAGTTGGAAGTTTGGGTAAAGGAATGAGTCTGCAGGCTTTGGAAAATGGGTCTACAATGGTGAGTATGGTGGTGTGTCCTTGAGATTTAGGTAGGTCAGTGATGAAATCGATTGCGATATGGGACCAGGGGCGGTGAGGTGTGGGAAGTGGTGTTAGCAAGCCTGCTGGTAACTGTCTGGGTGATTTGGACATATTGCAGTTGATACAATTCTTGATGTGGTTGGTAGTATCGTACTGTAACGTCGGCCACCAGAAGCGGTTCTTTAATAGATGGATGGTTGCGGTGATGCCGGGATGTCCTGAACTGGGATTCGAATGTACATGATCAAGGAGCCTTGCTCGAAATGTTTCTGGAACGAAGAGTAGATTGTCTGGACATTCAGAAGGGGGTTGTACTTGACTATTAGCCTGTTGGATCTCTGTGATTAAATCCCACTGAACTGGAGCTACCAAAAGGTTAGTCTGAATGATGTTCTCTGGAGTTTGATTCAGGATGTTACCTTCTGTTTGACGTGATAGAGCATCTGCTTTGGTGTTCTTGGACCCTGGTCGATGACGTGACGATGAACTGGAACCGAGTAAAGAATAATGCCCATCTGGCCTGTCGGGATTTAGACGTTTAGCTGACCGAAGATATTCCAGATTTTTGTGATCGGTGAGAATGATGAAAGGTTGACTCGCTCCCTCTAGCCAGTGTCGCCACTCCTCCAGTGCTAATTTCATCGCAAGCAGTTCTCTGTTTCCTACATCGTAATTTTGCTCTGCTGGTGACAGTTTGCGGGAGAAGAAAGCGCATGGATACATCTTCTCTGGATTACCTTGTCGTTGAGATAACACTGCCCCCACTCCAGTATTGGAAGCATCTACTTCCACAATGAATTGCCGTTCAGGATCAGGATGATGGAGGATTGGTGCGGATGTGAATCGATTTTTGAGTTCTTGAAAAGCCTGTTCCGCTTCCTCTGACCATTTTAATCTTGACGAGTTACGTTTGGTCATTCGCGGTTAGCGGAGCTGCAATACTGCTGAAATTTCTAATAAATCTCCTGTAGAAATTGGCGAACCCCAGGAAACGTTGTAGTTCTTTGAGATTCTGAGGTAATGGCCAGTCCACAACTCCCTTTACTTTCTTTCGTCCATGGTAACCCCTTCGTGACTGATGATGTACCCCAGGAAGGATGTGCTGGTTTGATGAAACTCACATTTCTCGGCTTTGGCGTAGAGCTGATGCTGAATGAGTCGTTCTAGGACCAACCTGACCTGCTGAATGTGTTCCTCCATGGAATTAGAATAGATGAGAATGTCATCGATGTAGACTATCACCCATTTGTTTAGCATGTCTCGGAAGATGTCATTCATAAAAGACTGGAACACAGACGGACTGTTGGACAACCCGAAAGGCATCACAAGGTATTCTGTAGTGCCCACTAGTGGTGGAAAATGCCGTCTTCCACTCATCCCCTTCACGGATACGAATCAAGTTATAAGCGTTGCGTAAATCCAACTTAGTGAAAAATCGTGCCTTGCGTAGTTGTTCGAGTGCAGCAGGTACCAAGGGGTAGTGGATAGCGGAATTTAACGGTGATATCATTTAATGCTCGGTAGTCAATGCAGGGTCGTAGACCACCATCCTTTTCTTGACAAAGAAGAATCCTGCAGCAGCAGGGGAAGTTGAGGGTCTGATGAAACCTTTGGCTAGTTCTTCCTGGATGTAAGTGTTCATGGCTTCAGATTCAGGTTGGGACAGAGGGAAAATCCGTCCGCGAGGTGGAGAAGTACTTGGGAGGAGATCTATGGCACAGTCAGTAGGACGATGTTCGGGAAGCTGAGATGCTTTCTTTTTGCTGAAGGCTTCGAGGAGGTCAGTGTATGCTGAGGGAATTTTCTTTCTCTTCATGAACTGGGAATTCAGGGTCTGTATCTTGTAGTGGGTGATCATTTATGCTCAGGAGCTGATGATTGGGGTCATTTGTATCCGATATCTCACCTCTTGACTCGCTGAGTCGAAGTACGGATTACTGTGGAGTCAGGCAGCGATTATGACATGATGAATCCCACTAGGGCTGGGCGATATAGCCTAAAAATAAAATCTCCAATTTTATTTTAATTGCACTTATGATTTTTTAACCAATTCATTTAATCAAAAGCAAGACAAATGTAACCCCCATTTCTGAAATGAATAATAAATAAATGAACACCCTCTAGGAATCAGTCCCAGCTGTGTTTTAAGTCACACTTTGTAGTCTAGACTAAAGGAGACAAACATTCACCTTGAATAGCACTCATTCTCTTAAAGCATTACCAAAACATTAAAATCTGAGGAAAATTGAGGATTAGCCAGCATAGATAATTCAGCACTTAAGAAAAAGTATGTTTTGAGCGCTGAGGGCAGTCTCTTAAATGCTTAAATTGGCCATTGCGT